>JAGDYQ010000148.1:1547600-1635625 GCA_021962125.1 Bulinus truncatus
TTAATAGCTTGAAGAAGGCCGCCAGTCTGCTGCATGACTCGTCACCAAGTCACGTGCCAAAAGTATCGCATTAGAAAGGTAAGCATATAGCATAACGAAGCTGAACACATTTTGTCACCGCATTACGTGTTACGGGCACCAGCAGACATACTTTCACGCCCTTTGCGGTATTCTAGACACACCAAAAAAAAGTTTGACGACCGTTGATTTCAGGGCCAGCCTTAGTCCAACTTGAGCCCCACGCCTGGCAGGGGGCCCCGCAGTTTTCATTTAGCATTAATGGTAATAGTTGTTATTGTAAAAAAAAAATAGAAGAGGGGCCTCGAAAGCATTTGTTAAATTGGGCCCCGCAATTCATATAAGGCCGGCCCTGGTTGATTCTATCTGTGCATCCCTCATTTTGTCTGTCTGCTTATCCGTCAGCACGTCTGTCTATAGGTTTCTCCTTCTGTCTGTCTTATCGCATTTCTATACACCCAGCTGTCTGTCTGCCTTTTTGGTTCTCGATCTGTATCTCAGTCTTTATGTCTGCCCATCGATCTATCTGTCTGACTGTCCGTCTGTCTTTACGTCTTTCTGTCTGCCCAACTATCGATCTGTCTGACCGCCCATCTATACACATGTCGAGACCTATCTGCCTTTTATAAATTGTCGGCCTGTATTATTATTTTCCGTTTAATTAATTATGTTCCTTTCATCCCTGTAGTCATGGTACAGGATATTTCTAAATCCGGGTTTCTGCTAGTATTGATGGTCTCCTCCCAATGACAGACCTCCTCTTACCTGACACTGATCCGGGTTTCTGCTAGTATTGATGGTCTCCTCCCAATGACAGACCTCCTCTTACCTGACACTGATCCGGGTTTCTGCTAGTATTAATAGTCTCCTCCCAATGACAGACCTCCTCTTACCTGACACTGATCCGGGTTTCTGCTAGTATTGATGGTCTCCTCCCAATGACAGACCTCCTCTTACCTGACACTGATCCGGGTTTCTGCTGGTCTCCTCCCAATGACAGACAATGATGAGAGTCATGATGTGTGAATCAGTTTACAGGCCAACAATAACAATCAAACTAAACACCCAGAGTTCATTATCTTAACATTTTTCTTTTAATTTGTATCAAACAAAATGTTCTCGTATTACTATGAGTCATTTACTGTATGAAACACTGTGTGACACAGAAAGCAAGACAAAGTTAATATATTTCAATAGCATTAATTTAAAACATACTTTATACTTGGTGTGAACCCATGTCTAAACGCATGAAATGAAATTTAACAGCTCTTTTCTCAGTTGAAACGTACACAAACAAATCCAAGTAGATAGACAATGAAACATGAAATGCTTGATTCTTTATCTCTGATGACGATGGATGCAGACTTGTTGCACAAAATTAACTTGGATGTTGTACTCAATAACTTTGCCAGACGTAAATCTAGAAAAAAAAGAACTTAAAACTGTTAATGTGTCCTCTCTTTGACTTTCTGATCTATTAAAAAAGTTACAGTTTTTGTGTCTATTATTATTACAAAATTAATTAATTATTAATTTTTTATACAGTAATGCCTAATTGTAGGCTATATACGAGTGATAGTAATACAGACATATATGTTAACAGCTGTTTTTTTCTTTGTTAGTAATTTGCATAATATTGAACATACCAGCGGTCAGTGGAGGATCAGGGGAACTCGGGGCAGAAGGGGGCACCCGTGTAGGTGTGTGCCCAGGGCATTAAGATGGCTTAATCTGCCCGTGCACCTGGACATCTAGAACAATATATAGATTGGCTAATTGTCCGGATTAAAAACAAGCATGTCACCTATACGATTCTATAAAATGCAATAGAAATAAATTAAATGATTTCCACAATAAATCAAATGATTTCTACAATCAATCAAATGATTTCTACTATCAATCACTTTACACGAAGTTGTACTCTCGGTTGCTAAAAAAACAAACAACAATTATTCAATAACAAAAACTTTTGTGCGGTTTTTATTTAGGAGCACATTATGAATAAGAAAAAAAAAACCAAATTGATTGACACATGCGCATTTTGGTGCATTCATACAAACGCTCTGTAACTCAGGTTGAAGACTGCACATTCCATTTTAACAACGTGACTTGTCGCTGTCTGATATTTCAATGGGAGGATGTGGGAGGTGGGCTGCGGCTGCAGACATCTTGAGCGGATCAAGGGCAGTGAATCACCGTTTTTTTTTTAGTAGAAAATAATCGAGAGATCAAGAGTTGCACATCTTTGGACCATTTTTTGTTTCTTTTCTTTTTATAGCGTAAAATAGTGCGGGGGTGTATGGGGGAGGGGGGGGCTGGAGGATATAAATGGTGGGAAAGGTAACATCATCATAGACGTGTTTTAGTCACAAGGATTAGTTTAATACATCGATGACGTCATTTTAATGATGATACGATTTAAGAGTGCAGATCAAATATAAATGAAAGTCTCACGAGTGCTGCGTCCTGCTTCAAATGTCGTCATATTAGTCTCACGTGTGCTGCGTTGTTCTTCAAATGTCGTCATTTTGTCTCACGTGTGCTGCGTTCTGCTTCAAATGTCGTCATATTAAAAAAAAACCTGCATAAATTGTAATTTCTGTCATGGTTTCCCCTCATCTTATTGTGGGCGTGTCAGCCTGCACGTGCTCAACCAATATCTTCTGCCCTGTGCAGCGCGTAGCCCACCCAACTCATCAACACCTTAGGAAACAATTGTATAGTAGATAGGTTGTTGTTGTCGTTGTTGTTGTTGTTGTGGTTGTGTTGTTGTGGCTCTTGTTGACGTTGTTGTTGTTGTGGTTGTTGTTGTTGTGGTTGTTGTTGTTGTTGTGGTTGTTGTTATTGTGGTTGTTGTTGTTGTCGTTGTTGTTGTGTTTGTTGTTGTCGTTGTTGTTGTTGTGGTTGTTGTTGTTGTCGTTGTTGTTGTCGTTGTTGTTGTTGTGGTTGTTGTTGTTGTTGTTGTGGTTGTTGTTGTCGTTGTTGTTGTCGTTGTTGTTGTTGCTGTTAGATGAGTTTATTACAAAAGTCTCAGAATATTTTTTTTTGCCAATATTTATATTAAAAACAAAGTAACTATAAAAAAGAACAACAAAAAAAACACAACAGACTAAATAGCTTTAAAATTTATTTTTTTTTGGAGATTAGAGCACTTAAACAAAAGGGTATAGTTAGGGGTGAGCGTGGTAAATTTAACAGAAAGAAAGAGAACAAGAGAAAGCCTGTACGTGAATGAGGAAGTGATTAAACAATGTCTTTGTACTGGGTGCCTAGCAACAACATAAACAAACATGAAACAGCTGAAAAAGGATAAATACATGAATACATAATTTGCAGCGATATATTACACAGACAGATACAAAGTCATTAAAAATAAAACAACAGGGCTACGGGAAAAAAAGAGAGGGGGGGGTAACGGATATCCGAGTGGAGTAGAGCGCTCAGCTGTTGACTTGAGGGTTTCGGGTTCGATCCTCAGGGAGAGGTCCTGGTAAAAGCGGTTTAAAGTCCCTCCAGCCATCCTGGATTTAATTGTGGAAGTAAAGACTGTCGTGCCTTGCGCTAACCACACAATGGCTCTGGCGAATCATGCGGACACTAATTGCTCAGTTTCGTACTGGGCATTGTATTTCAGGTGCGTACTTTGGGAGGTTGAAGCCCAATGTCGATTCCAATTGCCGACACTGCAGTAAAGTGAAGTGAAGTGAAGGAAACCGTGAATCGTGTGCTTTTTGAGAGTCCCGTAGCTTGCTGGCTTTTGGACCCTGTGGGAGTTCCTGGATGCGGAGGAACACATTGAGATTCGATCTCACGGGCTCTAAGAGACCAAGTCTCAGGCTGCAGTTCTCAATGTGAGAATTCAGAGAGAGAGAGAGAGAGAGACAGGAACATACCTAAACCCTTGATTGGCCGAGGCTATAGTACAGATGAACTCAACTCCCCCCCCCACCCCACCCCCCTCCCAGCCTTTAGCCCGAAGGGAACTATACTTGTATGTCCTACGAATAAAATATTTCTATCTATAAAAACAATAGTTCAAAAATAACAGTATAATGTGACATGGAGAACACTTGTTTAAAGTACCGTATTTCCCCATGTATAAGCCACCCCTATTTTCCCAAAATTTTCAAGCCCAAAAAGTAATTATTATGAATTTTGAATTTTGTTTCTTTGTAAAATTTTCTTTTTTCATAAGTTGTTTCTCTAATAAAATATTTTTTTCAAAAATTCACAGTCCAAAAATTATCGAATCATGTAACAAGAACTTGTTTGCAAAACTTCTAGAAAATGTATCACTAAAAAGTGCCTCAAAAAACAATTACAAAATTTTCCTAAAAATTAATAAAAAGAAAAAAACAATTCAAACAAACAGACCTTCGATACCGGAAGGAAATTGAAACAAAGGCTTCAGAATTAGGCAAACCAAACATTCCCAGAAAATTAAAGTAAACAAATAGCTGCAATATAAATAAAGGGAAAACTAAACTGTTTGACAGCAAGTAAACAAAATTATTGATAAAACTTTCAGGTAATCAGAAAAAAAAACACACAAACACACACCTGACCGATTCAATCTACACAAGTAAATTCGTCAAACATAATTGTTTTAATTTTTCTAATTTAGTAAAATAATATAATGGCATAGATACCAATTGCATGTTGAGGAAATAACACATTGAGGAAAGAACAAGTTGAGGAAAGAACAATTTGAGGAAAGAACAAACGGAGGAAAGAACAGATGGAGGAAAGAACAAGTGGAGAAAGAACAAGTTGAGGAAAGAACAGATGGAGGAAAGAACAAGTGGAGAAAGAACAAGTTGAGGAAAGAACAGATGGAGGAAAGAACAAGTGGAGAAAGAACAAGTTGAGGAAAGAACAAGTTCAGGAAAGAACAAGCTGGGGAAAGAACAAGTTCAGAAAAGAACAAGTTGAGGATAGGACAAATCCAGAAAAAAATCAAGACACTTATGGTAAACGATCTGAGGAAAAGTAATAAAGCAAACGTGCAGGCTGGTTTGAACTCTTGACCTTCCTATACGAAATTTTTGTAGAAAGTTTATCATAAATCGTAAAAGATTTCTTATAAAATAATAAATAGTTGTTTACATTGAACTATTCTAAGTTTGTTTCATTAATAGAATTAAATAAAACGCTTCATGAAATTTAATTATTTCTCTTATTCTTTTTAATTGGCTGTAATTGATCAAGTATGATTGATTTGCATTTAAAACTTATGCGTTCATTAGAAGCTAAGACATTTTGTTTTCATATCGCATGTCAGTGTTAAGTATCCGATGTTTATTTTATTAGCTGTGAAGCCATACTTGATTTGCATGTATGTGAAGTTTACGTGTGTTTTCTAAGGTAAGGAAACCATATGTGTATAATTTCTCTGTATTTCGAGCTCATTTTATAGTAAACAATCGTGTTAACACTGCAGTTAATTGTCTCTAGTAGGAAGGTAAAGGAAAGGACAAGTAAGGTCATGTCAATATAAGCCCCTCCTATTTTTAAATCCGGGATAACACCCATCGCAATCAGCAGCACGCAGCCAGGGGTCAGACAGGCCACAAAGATGACCGATACGGTGGTCAGCATGACCGTAGTTTTCTTCTCTTTGCTTGACATACATTTCGTCTGGCTGGCAGACTGTGAATAGCTGGCTGCAGTGACGGAGTGTCGCCATTGGGCTTTGGACTTCAAGCTGGTGATGAGAAACGTCGTGCACAGAATGAGCGTAAGAAACGAGGCGTAAGGCAGCAGTAGGTCGTTGATGAAGAAGGACACACTGTACACGGTTTCAGCGTTGCTCCTGCGTAGTAGAGTAATAACTGACCTATTACTTTTAGGGTTGTACTTGTTGTCAAGGTAACTCACGTAATACACAGGAAATAGATACAGTAACAGGACTACGCAGATACTGCAGTTGACTACTATAGTCACCTTCCTCGTGATGATCGTTTTGACTTTCAGGGGCAGAACCACGCACAGGCATCTTTCAAAGGCGGCGAACGCTGTGATGTATCCACTGGCGCGGATGAAGTAACCGTTAGGGAAGTAAAATAGCAACGTGGCGACCGATGTGAACGGAAGTCCGACACGGCCCCAGAACGGACTGACGAAGATATTCATTGGCAGCTTGAAAAGTAACGACCCGATGTCGCTGACCGCTAGAATCGTCAATGTGACATTGACGCTGTCCTGTAGACCTTGTCTTCTGAAGTTCAAAATGTTGATGACGTTGCCCACAATGCCAAAGAAGCCAATCAGCTCTGCCCAAACAATGAGGTTAAAGGTCAAAAAGAATTCAGACACAATTGGATTAACGAGCCCGTTTGTGGAATCACTGGTATTCACTGTTGTCATTATGATGACATGAAGATTTGTGTAAGCCTTTTTTATTACATAAACATTAAGAAGTCTGAAATAGTAAACATCGGAAAAAAATTAAAAATAAGATCAATTACAGTTCAATCGATTTAAAGAAAAAATAGTTTGAAAAAAATATTTATTTGAAAATTAAGCTGAAAAAATGTTTGCGCGTATATATATATACATATATATATATATATATATATATATATATATATATATATATACATAGAAAGAGCTAAAGAGCGAGAGGGATATAAATAGATAGATACATCGATAGATTGATAGATTTATTGAGTGAAGGATCGATTAATAAACTGTTGATAGATTGATGGGAAAAACGATTTTAATCCCTAGAGTGAGTGAAGTGATAAGTCATAGATTAAGAAATGCTTTGTACTGATAGAAAAGTATATCTCCTTATGCCTAACTAATAATATAATAGCGGTTTGGGTTTGCGCTAAAGAATTAATAGAACATTATTCCAGTTTAAAATACAATCATGAAAAAATCGGATCTGCCCGAAACTAAAAATAACCTAGCCTACCGATCAAGCCTAAGGGGATATAACTCTATGCAAAGGTTTTGCAAGTTACAGCTAGTATATATATATACTCGTCTTGAATGTGACCGTTACCTGACGGTCATGTGATCATTCGCCCTCGTCTTGAATGTGACCGTTACCTGACGGTCATGTGATCATTCGCCCTCGTCTTGAATGTGACCGTTACCTGACGGTCATGTGATCATTCGCCCTCGTCTTGAATGTGACCGTTACCTGACGGTCATGTGATCATTCGCCCTCGTCTTGAATGTGACCGTCACCTGACGGTCATGTGATCATTCGCCCTCGTCTTGAATGTGACCGTCACCTGAAGGGGGTTAATGAGGAAAACAACTGACACCGTTGGGACACAAACTGGTGACCAGTTATCCAATTGACGGAATTCACAGCCCAAGATATACAAATGTTAAAAAGTTTGAGTCTTTGTTATACAGTCGGATAACTTTTTTTTTTTATTTTTATTTTATTTGTATAAGTCCTAAATTTAAAACTTAAATGTTGTCGTAATTATGGAAAAAAAAAATTATTGATATTAATATTTGTTCCTAGATATCTAGTAACTTGTATTATTAATCTAATGAAATGCACATAACGTATTAAGTTTTGAATATTAGTTTCTTGTTTTAGAAAGGAAAAAAAAAACTCAAATTAATATTACAATAAAGTATGTTTATTTAACTCACGTAAGCCAAACAGATTCGCTTTCCTTGTTTCGATTTGTACTTTTAAATGTAACAATTATGATCTCTCTGAGCATTTCTATCCCTTCAGGCTATTTGATATAATTACCTGCAGTGTCTGGAAAAAAATATATTAGACAGGAACATTAATTAATATTTTTTTAGTCTTTTTCAAACGCGGCACAAGAAGCGATTTGTAAACAAATATCGGCTGCTTCTAGTTTTACTATTTCGTCAATTAAAACGAAAAAGCTTTTTTTTCATACACACTGTGATAATCTAATTGATACATGTCAATCAATAGTTTTCATAATATAATTGATGTTGTCTTGTAAAAATATTTAAATTTCAAAATATTCTGAAAGAAACGCATCGATAAAATATCGCATTTTGGAAATTTCATAATTGAATAGAGATTTTTTTTATTCAAATATTCACAGTTTTTTAAAGTGTTGATATAGTGCACATAATTTTACTAACAGTTTCCCTGGTCTCTTATCACAATATAAGAAGATTATATTTCGTGGAACTGATAGAGTGTAATTAGGTCAGCAGTACATAATTTATTACCATGTGTATATATTTGTGTATCTATCAATTTACAGATCTATCTATCTATCTATCTATCTGTCTGTCAGTCTATCTTTCTGTCTGTCTTTCCGTCTTTCTGTATGGCTGTATATCATTCTGTCTGTCTGTATTTTTGTCTGTCAGTCTGTCAATCTTTCTATATACTTACATATAGAGATAGATAGAAAGATACATAGATAAATACAAAGATAGATAGATTGATTAATAGATAGATACATATATAGATACATAGATAGATACATAGAAAGATACATAGATAAATACAAAGATAGATAGATTGATTAATAGATATATAGATAGATACATATATAGATACATAGATAGGTACATAGATACATAGATACACAGATAGATACATGTATAGATACATAGCTAGATACATAGACAGATACAAAGATAGATACATAAATACATAGATACACAGATAAATACATATATAGATACATAGATAGATACATAGACAGATACACAGATAGATAAATAGATAGATACATAGATACAACGGTGCCAGCTGATGAGGAGTTAAGAAGAGACACCACACACACGAAGTGATTCATCGATCCGCCTCATTTCATTGGTTTGTTGAGTATCACGTGGGGAGTTGTCTTCACATTCCATTGGTTTGTTGAGTATCACGTGGGGAGTTGTCTTCCCATTCCATTGGTTTGTTGAGTATCACGTGGGGAGTTGTCTTCCCATTCCATTGGTTTGTTGAGTATCACGTGGGGAGTTGTCTTCACATTCCATTGGTTGGTTGAGTATCACGTGGGGAGTTGTCTTCCCATTCCATTGGTTTGTTGAGTATCACGTGGGGAGTTGTCTTCCCATTTCATTGTTTTGTTGATTATCACGTGGGGAGTTGTCTTCTCATTCCATTGGTTTGTTGAGTATCACGTGGGGAGTTGTCTTCCCATTCCATTGGTTTGTTGAGTATCACGTGGGGAGTTGTCTTCCCATTTCATTGTTTTGTTGAGTATCACGTGGGGAGTTGTCTTCCCATTCCATTGGTTTGTTGAGTATCACGTGGGGAGTTGTCTTCCCATTCCATTGGTTTGTTGAGTATCACGTGGGGAGTTGTCTTCCCATTCCATTGGTTTGTTGAGTATCACGTGGGGAGTTGTCTTCCCATTTCATTGTTTTGTTGAGTATCACGTGGGGAGTTGTATTCCCATTTCATTGGTTTGTTGAGTATCACGTGGGGAGTTGTCTTCCCATTTCATTGGTTTGTTGAGCATCACGTAGGGAGTTGTCTTCCCATTCGATTGTTTTGTTGAGTATCACGTTTACACCTATAATATGTCTTTCATTCTTTTGTTACCAACTTACCATTGGTTCCATAGGTGCCTCTATCTGATTCAGTGTGTATGATGTCCCTCCTTCTCATCTCCCTACTCTCCATCTCCCTCCTCCCTATCTCCCTTTTCCTTATCTCCCTCCGCCTCATCTCCCTACTCTTCATCTCCCTCCTCCCCATCTCCCTTCTCCCCATCTCCCTCCTCCCCATCTCCCTCCTCCCCATCTCCCTCCTCCCTATCTCCCTCCTCCCTATCTCCCTCCTCCCCATCTCCCTCTTCCCCATCTCCCTCCTCCCCATCTCCCTTCTCCCCATCTCCCTCCTCCCCATCTCCCTCCTCCCTCCTCCCCATCTCCCTCCTCCCCTCACCTCCCTCTCCCCATCTCCCTCCTCCCCATCTCCCTCCCTCCCCATCTCCCTCCCTCCCTATCTCCCTACTCCCCATCTCCCTTCCTTCTCATCTCCCTCCTCCATATCTCCCTCCCTCCCCATCTCCCTATCTCCTCCATCTCCCTCCTTCCTCTCCCTCCTCTCTCCCTTCCCCATCTCCCTACCCTCCCTACTCCCATCTCCCTTTTCTCCAAATCTCCCCCATCTCCTTCTCCCCATCTCCCTTCTCCCCATCTCCCCTCCCTCCCTCCTCCCTGATCTCCCTCCTCCCCATCTCCCTCCTTCTCATCTCCCTACTCTCCATCTCCCATCTCCCTCTCCCTCCTTCTCATCACCCTCCTTCTCTCCTCCTCCATCTCCCTCCATTTCATCTCCTCCTTATTATCTCCCTCCCTCATCCTCCTCCCCCCCCCTCCCCATCTCCCTTCTCCCCATCTCCCTCTTCCCCATCTCCCTCCCCATCTCCCTCCCCATCTCCCTCCTCCCCATCTCCCTCCTCCCCATCTCATCTCTCCTCCCCATCTCCATCTCCCCATCCCCCTTCTCCCCATCTCCCTCCCTCCCCATCTCCCTCCTTCTCATCTCCCTCCTCTCCATCTCCCTCCCTCATCTCTACTCCCCATCTCCCCCTTCCCTCCTTCTCATCACCCTCCTTCTCATCTCCCTCCTTCCCTCATCTCCCTCCATTTCATCTCCCTCCTTCTTATCTCTCTCCTTCTCATCCTCCTCCCCATCTCCCCCCTCCCCATCTCCCTCTCTCCCATCTCCCTCCTCCCCATCTCCCTCCTCCCCATCTCCTCCTCTCCTATCTCCCTCCTCCCATCTCCCTCCTCCCTGCCCTCTCCCCTCCTCCCCATCCCCCTCCTCCCTGTCTCCCTCCTCCCCATCTCCCTTCTTCGCATCTCCCTACTCCCCCATCTCCCTCTTCCCCATCTCCCTTCTCCCCATCTACCTCCTCCCCTACCTCCCTCCTCCACATCTCCTTCTTCCCTTCCATCTCCCTACTCCCCATCTCCCTTCTCCCCATCTCTTCTCCCCATCTCCCCTTCTCCTCATCTCCTCCCTCTCTTCTCTTTTCCCCATCTCTTCTCCCCATCTCCCCTTCTCTCCCATCTCCCCATCTCCCATTTCCCTTCTTCTCATCTCCCCTACCTCCTCTCCCACTTCTTCCTCTCCCTCCTTCTCCATCACCCTCCTTCCTCATCTCTCCTCCCATCTTCCCTCCATTCATCTCCCTCCTTCTCATCTCCCTTCCCCCATCTCCCTCCTCCCCAGCTCCCTCCTCCCCATTTCCCTCTTTCTCATCTCCCTACTCTCCATCTCCCTCCTCACCATCTCTTAACTCTCCATCTACCTCCTCCCCATACCCCTGCTCCCGACCTCCCTCCTCCCCGGTACAAATTATTTAGAAACTTCTTAATCTGAAATTCTATTTTCTAACTCAACTTTTTCTCCCATTCTAATTACTAATGAACTATGACCCCCCCCCCCCACCCACACCCATCACATTTTGCGATTCTCTGTATTTTAAATATTATTGTGCTTTTGGAATTAGTATTATACGTAGGACTACTTAATAATAGCAGCTAGTGGTCTAGTACTTGATGATATCTCTATATTTTCATTCAATCATCTAAACTTAAAAAAAAAAACATCATTTTAAAAATTTACTTCCTTAACGACAAGTGACAGAAAATGACTAAGACACTACCGTGACTAATTGTATCAGTTAGTCACGGAGTTTTTTAATTTTTGTACAACTTGTTATTTAAAGAAAAAAACAATACATTGAGTAAAAAGTGAATAAATTTACCAGAAACACACAATACAACGCGAAATTTATCAGGACCAGGGCTCGATTTAATGCTTCAATGAGTGACCGTCAATCCTGCACTGAGACCTGTCATCCCCGGCACTGAGACCCATGTCGTCCCCGGCACTGAGACCTGTCATCCCCGACACTGAGACCCTGTCATCCCCCGACATTGAGACCTGTCATCCCCGACACTGAGACCTGTCATCCCCCGGCAATTGACCCGTCATCCCCGGCACCGAGACCTGTCATCCCCGGACACTGAGACCTGTCACCCCCGGCACTGAGACCTGTCATCCCCGGCACTGAGACCTGTCATCCTCGGCACTGAGACCTGACATCCCCGGGACTGAGACCTGTCATCCCCGGCACTGAGATCCTGTCATCCCGGCACTGAGACCTGTCACCTCCGGCTCTGCTTTAGCTAATATATCCCAGCCGGGGATGAAACCATAGACAGTTATTCCCGGATCTGCAGGATTATTTTTTTTCATCCCCCGGCACTAGTTTTTTTTCTTAAATCGAGCACTGATCAGGACTAAATAAACAACAACACATAGTTTGATGAACATTTTTAAAAAAGCTAAACAGACAATATTTAATTCCTAACCTGTATTTAAAGTTAATTATGACTTCTAAGGAACGGAAACCATCCAAGAATAACTCTTCTGAATTTCGAACCAATAGGAAGGTCAAGCAATAGATCAAAATGTAAAAGTCATAATAGGAACCGTCTACTTTCAATTTCGGAGTAAAGGTTTCGACTGTTAGCAAACAACAGTTAGGTATGAGGCAGACGATGAAGAATAGCGAGACAGTTGTCAGCATGATTGTAGTTTTCTTCTCTTTGATGGACATAACTTCATTCTTCCTGCCGGGCTGTGACTTATTCGCTACGTTGACTGAGTATCTCCATTTGGATTTGGATTTCAAACTTGTTATGAGAAACGTTGTACACACGATGAGTATGAAGAAACAGACGTACGGCATTAACAGGTCGTTGATGTACGCTGACATTTTTAGTGCGAATTCGCCGTTGTCTCTAAAGAAAAATAAAAGCGCTGAGCGGTTTTCCGTTGGAAAGTATCTAACGTCAATGTAACTAACCATATACTGGGAATAGAACGACAATAATAACAATGAAAAAACTACTATTGACTACTATCGCTCCTTTCCTCGTGATGGTTGTTTTGACTTTTTCAGCGGCAGAACCACGCACATGCATCTTTCAAAGACGGCGAAAGCTGTAATGTAGCCGCTGACGCGGATAAAGGCGAAGTTAAGAAAGAAAAATGGTATCGTTCTGTCGGCTAGCATCGGTGAAAGTCCAATATAGTTAAATAACGGACTATAAAACAGCAACTTTAAAAGCAAACATGCAAAGTCATTGACAGACAGTGCAGTCAGTGTGCCGTTGACAGTGGCGTGACGACCTTGTTTCCTGAAGTTCAATATGTTGACGATGTTACCAAACATACCGAAGAATCCAATAAGCTCTGCGCAGATAAATAAGTTGAAGGTCACGAAAAAATCCAATAGAAACGGATTTACCAGACCGGAAGCCGTATCACTGTCATTCTGCATTGTCAAATTTTGTTTTTTTTTAGGTATTATTTTACGAATTTTGATATCTGAAATGAAAAACATGAAACTTGTTAGGCATTTCCAGTTAAATTTAACTTAACCTAATTTCACCATGACCTAAAAGAATTATCTTGGTTCTCACCAAGGATCGAACCCAAGATATTCAGGTCGAAAATCAAGCACCTACATAACTCGGCCATGTCCTTTCTCAAAACGTTCTTTTATAAATTATGTCTAACTTCTACTTCTAGCACTTGCAAATGTAATACTCAAGACTATCTCCAATCATTACAATCCGACACGCACACGTGATTTGACTAGCCAATCAAGTGATGAGCTTTTATAGTATTAATCATTTCACCAAAGGCGTTAATTAGCTAGCATCGTCCAGTGCTAGAGAATGTCACCCCGTTCTAGAATCAGAGATTAAAAACAAAAGTACAAAAAAGGTATCTACTATTTGTCCCCCTCCCCTAGTCCCTCCTCCCCAATCCTAAGTATAAATGTCAAGGCCATGTTATGCTGAAGAAAAAAAAAACCGGTCAGAATCTTCTAAATCTGCAAAGTTAATTTCTGATTTTTTTTTCTCCCATTCTAATTTTTGGCGCTAATTATCTCTGCCCCTGCTCAGTTTGGTGACCTCTGGGTCATTCCATGTTAACTCAACCTGTTTTTGGACAATTGTTCACCCGACCCTCTCAGATCGTCCTGAAATTTTCAGGGCTTGTGGTATATTCAAAGTTGAGTGATTCCTGATAATTGCAGGCCATTTGGTAAAAAACTATCTGAGATGCGATTTTAAACATTTTTAATGGTAGTCGCGAGTTTGCGTGACATTGACATTTTCGCGATGGATTTTCGTGTCCTGCAATCTTTGTAGTGTATAGTTTGAATACGTAAGCAGTCTTTAAACGGGTGGAAAATGTTTAAATTGGTAGATACATGATTATTCGCTCCTGAAATTACTGGCTTATCTCCCCGTTGGAATTGTATGATTAGAAAGAGGCTTTTTGGTGTGTACAAGTTATTTTAGGAAAAAAAAGATAATTAATGTAGCATTTTTCATTAACATTAAAACCGTGCATTCATAATTAGACTGTCGTATTATTATAATTTTAAACTAAGGGAAGGAGTGGGGATGGGGTATCGAGTACCCACTAACCCTGTGACGTCATTGGCTGGAATAGTTTATATATAAAGTTGGGCCAACCAATGTAAAATAGTGTATAATATGTGGAGACATGATAGGTCACATGATTAGTCACATGATTAGTCACATGATAGGTCACATGATTAGTCACATGATTAGTCACATGATTATATCTATATAAAAAAACAGTTATCCTCCCTTTTAGTTTCTTGTGATACATTGGTCAATTTTTTTTTTAGCAAATTTAAAAAAAAAACAAAAAAAATATTAAAAATATTAAAAACCATTATCATCTGTTAAATTTTAAAAAGATGATAATTAAAAGCTTTTTTTTTTTAAATCTAAGTAAGAAATCTAGTAATCTGCGACTAAGTTAATTTCATTGAACATAAGTTTAAGATATTTTGTATGCGCACTAATAGTTTATGATTGAGAGAAATGTGTGCAGTTTTGACATTGAATCATATATGTATAACTATATATCTTCCTCTGTGGTGCGCTACGGACAGGGAAATCCCGTACACCAGCGCACTGTATAATTAATTAAACGTACTGAATGCAGTGACTAGGTTACGTAGCAGTTGTTTTGATGAAGCCGGCAATTAGAACTATGGCAGTGAGAGTAGTGATTGTAAACAGATAGTTTACTTGGTGTTTTTTTTTTCAACCCACGACTGTGTTTTAATGATTTCTTTAAAAAAAAAATTCAATAATAATGCTCATTTAAAATTTTTGAAGACATACTTGATCTAATAATACAGAAAACATGTAATTCCTCTCTGCATTTTCTCGATCTTATGCATGGCATCCGCTTTCCTTTGATTTTGAACGTATACATGTTATGCTAATGGGTGGTCGAGTGGTGTAGGGCGCTTGACTGTCGACCGGAGGGTCTCGGGTTCAAATCTCAGTGAGTCCACCCAACTTTAAATGGTTGTCTAATTTTAAGTTGGGAGAGTAAAGGCAGCTAAGCGTTGTGCTAACCATACAATCCCTTCATATGCCGAGGTTATAGAAACAGATGATTTCTACACTTCATCTGCCCCCATGGTCCTCAGGGGCTTAAGGGAACTTTTCTTTTGTTATGTTATGCTAATAAAAGGGACATATATATTATATATATGTATCTAGGTCAATATTAACATTATGAAAGTACATGTATTAATATAGGGCCCATTATAAACATCGTGTATCTTTTGAAAAGCCTTTTATACCCCCCCCCACCCCGGGGCCGATTATAATTGTAGTTTCACTACCGGGAATCATGTAAGTATACATGTGTACACACACACACACCATTGTGAGTAATCTCATAGCTATACTGGTCTCTCTATACACATAGCCATTTATATCACTGTGACTTGACATCTCGGAAAACGGATCAATGTTCTAGTTAAGCTAATGATGAAGCTTTAATTGAATAATTGGATGGAAATGACAAACCTGTTGATATGACACAATGGCGATCTACGAGTGGGAATTCTAATAGATCATGAAGATAAAATATAAAAAAAAAAGATTATAAAAGCCATTTTTTTGTTGTGTTTTTTTTTTTCAATTAATTAATTTATTCTTTTTGCTCAAGAATATATACATCCCAAATTGTTTATTACATTTTTAATTTATGTATATTATCATCTTCTGTTAAACTAGTTATCACATGTTATGCAAATTAAAACCAACCAACGTAATACAATCCTAAGTGCTAGAAACTTAGATCAGTTTTTAAACCTATAAACTTAGATCAGTTTAACACAGCATTGAAAAGGAGGCTAAAGATTGTTTGCGATGTTCACTATTCAGCCTGGGGTCAAAGGTGAACATTGGCCTCAATTTTGACGAGCACTTAATAACAATAAGCACCGACAAAAACAGTCACATTGGTGGGTTTTTGGATTTTAGAGACTTCATCTCATCCTTTCAGGGACTTCACACAATAAGCCACCAGCGTTAATCAACCTTGACTAGGAACTTCTGGGTCAAAAGGTCAGGTGGGCGAAATGATCGCAAACTGGTGTCGGACGCACCCTATGATGACGGGCCTTGATCCCTTGGGTGGCGCTGTCAGCTAGATAAATGGGTCATCCTACACAGAGTAAACGCAAGGCAACGCTTTAGTCTTTAGTTCATGTGTAGTGCACCTACGATATACGTTAATCCAGGTGCAGTGCACCTACGCTATGCATTAATCCAGGTGTAGTGCACATACGATATACGTTAATCCAGGTGTAGTGCACATACGATTTACTTAAATCCAGCTGTAGTGCACATACGATATACGTTAATCCAGGTGTAGTGCACATACGATATACGTTAATCCAGGTGTAGTGCACATACGATATACGTTAATCCAGGTGTAGTGCACATACGATATACGTTAATCCAGGTGTAGTACACCTACGATTTACTTAAATCCAGCTGTAGTGCACCTACGATTTACATTAATCCAGGTTTTGAGCAACTTCGAAATATGCCAGTCCAGGTTATTGCACATACCTCCTTAATCAGTCCATGCTTGGTGCGCTACCATACACATCAGGCCAGTTGTAGTTCACCTATAATACGCATTAATCATGGATGAATGCACCTATCTTATGCATTAGTCCAGCAGTACACCTGACTACACCTAGTACAATATACATTAGTACTGGAATAGTGCATTTATGTTACCCATTAGCTTAAGGGAAGCGCACCTACCATAAACGTTAGTCCAGGTGTGGAGCAGCTACCTTGTACATCAGTGCAGGTGTAGTGCGCCTACCATATACTTTAGTCCAAATGTATGTGCCAGACAGCTAGCAGCCTATTGTATATTAAGTCTAACCAAAAAGTTCTTTACAGATAAAGAACGATTCATTGAGCTGAAATATGTGTAGAAAATGGTGCACATATGTAAAGATGCATTGAACTGAAATATGTGTAGAAAATGGTGCACATATGTAAAAATGCATTGAACTGAAATATGTGTAGAAAATGGTGCACATATGTAAAGATGCATTGAACTGAAATATGTGTAGAAAATGGTGCACACACGTAAAGATGCATTGAACTGAAATATGTGTAGAATATGGTGCACTTATGTAAAGATTCATTGAGCTGAGATAAATTTATGTAACTGTGCACTACCATAAAGATTCAATATTGTTCAGACAATTGTAGTTGTGTGTGAAGTCCCTGAAGGGAGATGATGAATTCTCTTACAACTTATTAACCACTAATACTACGACTGTTGTTTTATGGTGACCTACTTACATCCCTACCATACAAGATGGTGCAATGGTCCTGGATGCTGTATAGTGGATTCTTTAGCAACGACCTGAATAATCTACAGGTCCTCACCGGAGATCAAGCCGACAGTCATGTTTTACCACACTACCACAAGTCCTCTTACAAGTCTAGGTAACGGTGCACATCTATATAAACATTCATCTTGTTGAGACAAGTTTAGGTAACGGTGCACATCTATATTAACATTCATCTTGTTGAGACAAGTTTAGGTAATGGTGCACATCTATATAAACATTCATCTTGCTGAGACAAGTCTAGGTAATGCTGCACATCTATATAAACATTCATCTTGTTGAGACAAGTCTAGGTAATGGTGCACATCTATATAAACATTCATCTTGCTGAGACAAGTCTAGCTAATGGTGCACATCTATATAAACATTCATCTTGCTGAGACAAGTCTAGCTAATGGTGCACATCTATATAAACATTCATCTTGCTGAGACAAGTCTAGGTAATGGCGCACATCTATATAAACATTCATCTTGCTGAGACTAGGTAATGGTGCACATCTATATAAACATTCATCTTGTTGAGACTAGGTAATGGTGCACATCTATATAAACATTCGTCTAGCTGAGACAAGTCTAGGTAATGGTGCACATCTATATAAACATTCATCTAGCTGAGACAAGTCTAGGTAATGGTGCACATCTATATAAACATTCATCTTGCTGAGACTAGGTAATGGTGCACATCTATATAAACATTCATCTTGCTGAGACTAGGTAATGGTGCACATCTATAAAAACATTCATCTTGCTGAGACAAGGTAATGGTGCACATCTATATAAACATTCATTTTGCTGAGACTAGGTAATGGTGCACATCTTTATAAACATTAATCTTGTTGAGACTAGGTAATGGTGCACATCTATATAAACATTCATCTTGCTCAGACTAGGTAACGGTGCACATTTATATAAACATTCATCTAGCTGACATAAGTCAAGGTAATGGTGCACATCTATATAAACATTCATCTTGCTGACACAAGGCTAGGTAATGATGCACATCTATATAAAACATTCATCTTGCTGACATAGGTCTAGGTAATGGTGCACATCTATATAAACATTCATCTTGCTGAGACTAGGTAATGGTGCACATCTATATAAACATTCATACTGCAGAATTCATCTGGCGGTGATATTGTTTCATTTCGTGAACGGTTGATTCAGGTGCGGGGTTCTGAGGGCCTCCATCCTGCAGCACTCCTAAAAAAGTTATAGAATTGGCTTATACGTAAATTAAAATATCTGACATTTTTTGAAAGGTACACATTTTAATGGATTGTGGGATTGTAACCAACTTTTACATTTAAAAATTCTCTAGCTTCTTACTCAAGGTTGAACCCAGGACTCTCAGATGATCAGTTGAGCATCTATAACACTCAGCCATCCGTCGCACTTCAATAGTTTCGATATGTTGTGTAGTTTCTTCAATTTCTTATCACGTACATTTTCTCCCAACGTTTTAGATAAAAACCTCTTAACAATTAAATAGATGAGAAACTAGATCCAATCCAATAATTCTTAACAATTCAATAGATGAGGAACTAGATCCAATCCAATAATTCTTAACAATTAAATAGATGAGGAACTAAATCCAATCCAATTATTTTTAACAGTTAAATAGATGAAAAACTAGATCCAATCCAATAATTATTCGTAAACTGTATACTTTTTGTTTACATTGACTCATGTGGTATTTTTTTGGTAACGAATGGAGACATTAAAGTATATGTTATGCTTTCATACGATATTTCTGTGGGGCTCATATATTTGGTGGCTCATGTTCTTTTTGTGGGCTCATAGACTTGGTGGCTCATGTCCTTTCTGTGGGGCTCATAGACTTGATGGCGCTCATCTCCTCTCCGAGACTCAGCGTGAATAATTTTGTCTTTGCCAGGGATTGAATCCTGTTTCCCATTCAGGTGAATCGAGATTACTATTTAATTTTCTATCCAGCAGCCATCATTAGGTTTATGATGAATCGTTAACATTTTTGCCGGCACAAAACTCACATTTCACCGGTGTTACCGAACTATTAGTCAAATTTATCTGACTTTCAACGTCACTTCGTTTGCGACAGTTTGACTTGAACTGTTTAGAGAATACTGGTAGTGAGAACGTGATTCTTAGTCCCAGTACTTCACTGTTTTCACCAGCGAGTTATCACTAACCAGGCGACAATCCTCACTGCGATCCAAGCATGCAGCCGACATTTAACCTTAATGATTTTATTCCACACTCTTCAGCTCATCGTATTTTTTTATATATTTTTTTTTTGCTGGCTTTGGGTTGGTAAAATACGCTCGCCTCCCCTTCCTAAGTTGTGCTGCCTCAGCCCTAAAGTGTTCCAAAGTTAACCCTAGGATATTATGGTCACCATTTATTACATACGTGTTATTTATTTATTTATTTATTTTATAATTTTGTATTCAATTGACCAACTTAAAAAAAATCTGGCCAAGTCACGTGCTCAGCGGCGGATTGTAATTTAAATTTAAATCATGGCGATGAACACCAATCATCATCTTCCATTCACAACTTAATTATAATACCTTCCTTTCACCGTGTTTCGGTGTAAATATAAATTATCAAAGTCCAAAACAATAATTATAGCATTTTTTTCCGTATAGTGAATGGACTAATAAATTATTACCGCTACGTCTGTATAATATCACCTTCAACACGCCGGGGGGGGGGGAAGATTGTTATTATATTAAACCGCCTACAGGTATAAAGACACTCATTAAGAGTAATAATTGTTACGTGCAAAATATTCAATCTTTAAAAACGCAACCTCTGATTTTAAAAAATGAATATTCCCAATTTTTTTTTTCTTTTTCAAAATGTTCATAATAGTTTGTCTGTGCTGAAACACATAATTCACAATATAATTTACCACATATATGAATTTCTCTTTGGATATAAATAAATATAGCTTAGTAGAGACAAATATTAACGTCAATTACCTGTTCGATGTTGACATATTTCTAGGTTTTTGTGGAGCTGAGTGTAACTTTGAAGATTGTCATTAAAGAAAAAAAGAAAAAAAAAATTCGGTAAGATTCATGCAGCAAGCTGCGTTAGCACATTACGGTCACGTGATTAAATCCAGACAACTGGTGTGTAAGGATGAACTGAAATCTCGTAGACGGTTTTTATGGTGCACTTCTTTCATCCCCACCATAGCCGATAGCGCAAAGGCACCACGGGAGATGTATAGGGAACCTGATCGGATATTGAACCAGGTAACTTACGGTCGAGAGTAGAGCGTTTTACCACACGACCATCCGTCCCATACTTGTAATCGTATCAAAGAAATGAGTATCGATACACTTTAAAGTTAGGAGACCATTCTGGGCGAGATGCTTTCTTTTATTATTATGGTGCCTTTCTTTCATCTCCACCATAGCCGATAGTGCAATGGGAATGGAGGCACCACGGGAGATATATCGGGAACTTAAGCCAAGACCTGAAAAAAATTTTCCTCTGTCCTCACCGGAGATCGAACCATGTATCTTCAGGTCGACAGCCGAGCGCTTTACCTCACGACCATCCGACTAGTAGCCCGGTTCATCTGAAGTCAAGGCCTTGGGGTTTTTTTTACACAATACATTCCCCAAAATAGTTTTGTATGGTGGGTATAAGCAGGGCCGGATTTACAACTTAAGGGGCCCTTGGTCAACAAAAATTGGAGGGCCCCATTTTGAAAAAAAAATATTGCTAAGTTGTTTTTTTTTTCTTTGTAAATAACGCAATATTTTGCCCCCCCCCCCTTATGTCGCGGGGTCCCTAGGCCTTGGCCTAGTCGGCCTGTCTTTAAATCCGGTCCTGGTTAACTGAATTCAAGTCATTATTATAATCATACCCATATGTCCTACTTAAAAAAAATTCGGAAAGTTTTGAACTGTATTGTTATATCGTTATATATTAATCTTTAGAAAAAAACAATGATGCACTTCGTTAGGAATTCAGAGTTTATGTTTTGGTAGACATTTTACCGTAGGTTATCTTACTTATATTGCAAGAACATATAGATCTGTTCCATTTCGCCTCTCTATTTCTCATTTCTCGTGGCTTCAATATCTCTCTCTCTCTCTCTCTCTCTCTCTCTCTCTGTCTCTTTCTCTCTCTTTCGCGCTCTCTCTCTTTCATTCAGTCCCTCTCACTCTGTTGCTCTCTCTCTTTCTTTCTCTCTCTCTCTTTTTCCCTCTCTCTCTCTCTCTCTCTCTCTGTCTCTTTCTCTCTCTCTCTCTCTGTCTCTTTCTCTCTCTTTCTCTCTCTTTCATTCAGTCCCTCTCACTCTTTTGCTCTCTCTCTTTCTTTCTCTCTCTCTCTTTTTCTCTCTCTCTCTCTCTCTCTCTCTGTCTCTTTCTCTCTCTCTCTCTCTCTCTCTCTCTCTCTGTCTCTTTCTCTCTCTTTCTCTCTCTTTCGCGCTCTCTCTCTTTCATTCAGTCCCTCTCACTATTTTGCTCTCTCTCTTTTTCTCTCTCTCTCTCACTGTAGATTTCCTGCTTAAAAAGCGAGGTATCTTCAAAAAAAGCGACTCGTACAGCCTGGACGCACGCGTAACAAGAGGTCAACTGTTTCCTCCTCTTCTTTTCAGCAGTGGCGACAACGGGAGTCGCCAATTGGTTTTCTCAAAATTGTTTGCACCGATCTGGCAAATGCCCAGGTCAAAAAACTGGTTTTATTTTGGGCCAGTACTTCTCTTCGAAGCCTCCACCACTGATACGGATATAGAAGGTCTCCTCGTATTCCTTCTGACTTCACGCCGCCCTGTGGTTCTGTTGTCCTAACTCCATAGCCAAACGGTTTGTTCAAGGGTTCCCAGTGTGGTAAGAATGGACTCAAAGGAGGCCACATGCGTGACACGTTCTAGATGTAACCTACGATCATCATCCATGGTTAAATTCGGATTTGGGCTCTTCGTCGACCCTTTCTTTACCAAGGTATCCCACGTGACATGGGATCCACTGCTCTAGAATTATGTATACCAAATACATAATCTTTAAGGCGAATACATAATCTATAAGGCTAATACATAATCTATAAGGCGAATATATAATCTTTAAGGCGAATACATAATCTTTAAGGCAAATACATAATCTATAAGGCAAATACATAATCTTTAAGGCGAATACTTAATCTATAAGGCAGATACATAATCTTTAAGGCAAATACATAATCTTTATCGCGAGCTGTGGAGTTACAGTTTCAGACCTATGACTTATAAAAATGAACACAATTATGAAATTTGTATCCAAAAAAAAACCAAAAAAACAATAGCTTTTATACACGCTTTTGTAAAATAAAAGCTTGAATAAATTATTTATCACTTGTTTATAACTTATCTGTCTGCAAAGTAGTTTAATCTGATTTACTGCATCCGCTACAAAGCGTAAAATATTTAACAAGTGCCAGTAGATAATCCCATGAATTAATTCGTGAGTTTACAAGTATCATAGGCTCCATGTCGAAACAGAGACAGTGATCAGGCAACGTTTCAATTGAAGAGGATTAAACTTGATGATAAATAAGTAAATTACACCCAGTGGCGTATACGAGCTTAACTCGCGCCCGAGGCGCAATACTTTTTTAGAGACGACCCCCCCCCCCATAAGAAAACTATATAATGTTATATGTAAATTATACCATTTGACGCCCCTTTGTGAGAATGCCACTGTGGTGAAGTGGGTTTTTTTTGTAAAGAAATAATTTACATTACATGTTAGATATAAAGAGCTAATAGAGCTAATAGTGCTAATAGAGCTAATAGAGCTAATAGAAACTAGGGCGTGGGGAAAGGAGAACGGACGGAATCAAACATTGTTGTGGGCCGTGCGTGGCCCGAGGGCGGTATGCGCCAATGTTTGGGTTAGATAGACAACATACAAACTAAAGTTGTTGTTATTTTATACCTAAAAAAATTCACCTACTTGTATTTATCTCATTAAACTGTAGCAGTTATAGGGCCAATATGTTGTTATAGTAATATATGTTGTTACAGTAATATATGTTGTTATAGTAATATATGTTATTACAGTAATATATGTTGTTACAGTAATATATGTTGTTATAGTAATATATGTTATTACAGTAATATATGTTGCTACAGTTATATATGTTGTTACATTAATATATGTTGTTACAGTAATATATGCTGTTACAGTAATATATGCTGTTACAGTAATATATGTTATTACAATATTATATGTTGTTACGGTAATATATGTTGTTACAGTAATATACGTTGTTACGGTAATATATGTTGTTACAGTAATATACGTTGTTACAGTATTATATGTTGTTACAGTAATATATGCTGTTACAGTAATATATGTTGTTACAGTAATATATTTGGTTACAGTATTATATGTTGTTACAGTATTATATGCTGTTACAGTAATACATGCTGTTACAGTAATATATGCTGTTAAGTAATATATGCTGTTATAGTAATATATGCTGTTACAGTAATATATGCTGTTACAGTAATATATGTTGTTACTGTATTATATGTTGTTACAGTAATATATGTTGTTACAGTAATATACGTTGTTACAGTAATATATCTTGTTACAGTAATATATGCTGTTACAGTAATATATGCTGTTACAGTTATATATGTTGTTACAGTAATATATGTTGTTACAGTAATATACGTTGTTACAGTAATATATCTTGTTACAGTAATATTTATTGTTAGAGTAATATATCTTGTTACATCAATATATGTTGTTACAGTATTATATGTTGTAACAGTAATATATGTTGTTACAGAATTATATGTTGTTACAGTAATATATGTTGTTACAGAATTATATGTTGTTACAGTAATATATGTTGTTACAGTAATATATGTTGTTACAGTAATATATGTTGTTACAGTAATATATGTTGTTACAGTAATATATGCTGTTATAATCCTCTAAGCAACACGTCATGTTTTTTTATAAACAATTTGACTCATTAACCTTAATTTTTAGAGCATTTTCGAAAAAAAATGCTCTATTGTCCCCGTTTTGTCTGTCCGTCCGTCCGTCCGTCCGTCCGTCATCACCCTAGATCTCAACAACCATAAGTCCTAGACCCATGATGTATATATCATTTTGTAGGTCTTGGCCTGCCAAGAAATGACTTTTTTCCATTTTGCGATCTGACCTCTCAGGGCGTAAAAGGGGCCTTAGTACCGTTTTTTACTATATAAGCTATATTAATAAAGGAGCGCTATATCTCAGCAACTATAAGTCCTAGACCCATGATGTATATATCATTTTGTAGGTCTTGGCCTGCCATGTGTACATCAAAAGTTCATTTCGCAATAGGACCTCTGAGGGCCGGGCTTCAGGGCTCCTAAGGGGCTTATATATTATTTATACACCTTGTACGTTCAATAACCCGTTCATTTGGTGCGAAATACTGCAGCACGTAGTTTCACCAAGATTTATTAAGAAACTCATCAAATGAAATAGTAAGCTTGTGTTCTGAGTTTAATTGAAAGTATCAGAGCTATGCAACAATTGACGGAGTTTTCGGACGATTAAATGACTATAATTTAGAATGTTTTCAATTATGAGTCCTATTTCAGTAACCACAAACCACTTGTAGTTAGATTTAAGAGACAATAATTTTTTTTCAAATATAAAGAAACGTCTTTATAATTTTTTTTTTACAAATATATGCATTACACAATTGAATTTATAAACATTTCCAAAATTTACAAATATTTACTGAAAGCTAACAAACGTACTGATACATAACACGAAAATGCGCTAACACGTCCTGTGTCCAGAATGGAACAGGCTTAATTGCTTGTTTTTTTATTATTCTTTCTTTCAGATCTGTTTATTCTGATTATTATATTCATGTAAATTTATCTGAAAACTAAAGTCATAATGTCGTCCAACATGACTACACAGGGAGACATTAATGTCAAGAGTGGGTCTATAGATCCTACACTACTCAAAATCCTCCTGACTTTTATCCTCTTCATTTGCGCCGGTCTGTTGAGCATTTTCGGCATTGTGGGAAACATCGTCAACATTTTCAACTTCCGGAAACAAGGTCTTCAGGACAGTGTCAATGTCACGTTGACATTACTGGCCGTCAGCGACGTTGGCTGTCTGCTGTTTCAGGTACTGATCAACGTCTTTTGGGGTTATGGTGACATGCCCTTCAGTGAGTCCGCCGGTCTGCTCATCTTCTACCCACACACTTACTTCTCCCGCGTGAGCGGCTACATCACAGCTTTCGCCGCCTTTGAAAGATGCCTATGAGTGGTTCTGCCCCTGAAGGTCAAAACGATCATCACGAGGAAAGTCGCGATAGTGGTCAACTGTGGTATATTCGTTGTCCTCACCATGTACCTATTCCCGATATATTACATATGTTACCTTGACTTTAGGTACAATCCCGTCACAAAAATTTGATCGACTATCAAATCCTGACACATTCTCAAAATATACAGAATTAAGATGTAATTAATATTTTAATACCATCTATACCACAAGTACATTTTAAGTACAGAATTACTCTTAACTATACGCTTGATTATTTTGCCTTTTTTTAATGAGATATGAAGAATGTAAATCCAATTTAATATTTTTTTTCGATATTTAATCATATTGGACACAACATTATTAATACTAATTATTCTTCACATTTTTTTAATAAGTTTATTATATATGTTATTACGTGGCGTTGATACAACGCACATCGTAGATCGGAATGTCTCAAGTTTGACACCCGGTGAGTGTCATGACTTTTTTCCCCGGTTCCAATTGAGTTTCAAATAATGAATTCATTTTCTTCCTTGTACCTCTCGTCTGCACTTGTCTAGCCTGACTTCTGTATTTACCTGAACGATTTCTTCACTTCATGTCATCTGTCAACTGCTTTTTTTTTTTTCCTTTTGGGTTTTTTTTTTAAATACAGTGGATTCCGCTTAATTGGAACACCGCTTAATTGGGACAGCCGCTTATTTGGGACAAATCTCAAAGAAACCAAACCAAGAAGCCAATAGTAAATGTGTATGTTTAATTGGGACAGCCGCTTGATTGGGACAAAAAGCCTCGGTCTTGATGTGTCCCAATTAAGCGGAATCGACTGTATATCCAAGTTAAAACTCATAGTGAATATGTTTATTTTACTTATAGATTTTATTTTAAATGTGTAATTAACTTAAACATTTTTCTCCCATAAATTTAAGATTTTTTTTTCCATTTATTCAGTTTTTCCATTGTGCCCCTCCATATTGTAAATTTCAGTTTTTTTTCGCTCCATATTTTCCAACGATTAAAGTTCGGCGATTTATTCATTTCTATTCGTCCGCGTTATTTGTGTTTGTCTTCTTCTTCTGTCAAATTTTACACTATTACATCTCTTGCACTCTCACAATGTTATTTTTTTTTTTGTAATCTATGCGCAAAATGAAATGTCAAGTAATTTTATGTTTGGCTTTAATTGATTAGCTGTTTGCAATAAAATTAAACATCAACAAAAGCCATATTGCCTTACTTGTTTTTAAAGATGAATATATATATATATATATATATATATCGAGAGAGAGAGATAGATAGAGAGAGAGGGGGGAGAGAGGGGGGAGAGAAGGGGAGAGAGAGGAAGAGAGGAAGAGAGAGAGGGAGGGAGGGAGAGAGAGGCAGGGAGAGAGGGATAGAGAGAGGGAGAGAGAGAATGACAGAGGGAGAGAGAGAGGGGGAGACAGAGGGAGGGAGAGAGAGGAAGAGAGAAAAGAGAGAGGGAGAGAGGGAGGGAAAGAGAGGGAGGGAGAGAGAGAGAGAGAGAGAGAGAGAGAGAATGAGGGAGAAACAAATGAGTAAGAGTCCTAAAACAATATGCCATTTTTTTCTTAGCATTTGTTTTTTTTCTCTTTGCAATGTTCACTATGATGACATAACACATTGCATAATACATGACATAATACATTACATAATACATTACACAATACATTACATAATACATAACACAACACATTGCATAATACATGAGTAAAAATGCCGGTGTCAAACAAAATGTATGCGAACAAACGTTACAACCAAGTGGGGGGGGGGAATAGGGTTTAGTTACAGAGACTATAAGCGATTTTTGAGTTACTGAATATTAAAAGTATACACTCGCCCGCTTGATGGAAGGAAGGGGTGCGGAACGCCCCGTGGACAGGAATCTAATTGTTTGTGCCTTCACAGGTTGGGCGTGAGCAGACCACCAATAGTCTGTGCTTGTCACAGGTTGGGCGTGAGTGGGCCACCAATAGTTTGTGCCTGTCACAGGTTGGGCGTGAGAGTGCAACCAACAGTCTATGCCTGTCACAGATTGCGGAGTACTATACTGCAAAGAATATATGATGGTGCAACGGGGTGCAATACGCCCTGGGGGACAAGAAACGAGAGTCGTGGTGTATTATGGTGCAAAGAATATATGAGGGTGAAAATGGGTGCAATACGCCCATGGTAGCATCTGAGGGGCGGCAACAGCACAGATTCGTTATGGAGACAATTTTGAGCCCGGGCGGCAGAGGGGCTAAGTGCGGCCCTAACCAACAATGGAGGAAACAATGATCGCACAACAACAACAACAACCTATACCAATACACTATTAGTAGATCATATCTAAAGACAGTAATGGCCAACAGTTTCAATCAGGCTTATTGAGTCAATACACCTGTTATACGCCCAGATGCGGATTGAACGAAGGGTGCATCGGGCGCCGACCATAAGCGCCGTCTTAAAAATCCCCCTCCCCCCTCAAAACACCGATTTTACATTTGGCGCCATTATCTCCCTGTGTCTCTTAGAAGAGCCAAAACAAAAGTTTCTGCTCCCTGTCGACAACAAACATTAATATGGATCCGGTAATGCCCACTGTCCAAGTTTGTTGTTAATGTAGAAAAATCAACATACTACCAACTTACTACACATTATAAGTATGTAAACAAAACATAGTACAACTGTTTAATTATAGAGAATCACTTTTAAAAAAAAAAGTGTGTCTGTTGATGTGTTACTATAAATATGGAGAAAAAACTCAATAACTTACTTATAGATAACTATAATTAATAATATGTAAACAAGACTTAGTCCAGAAGTTTCAGTTAGGGGAAACCCCATATCCTAGCCCCCACATAGTAAACAAGAGTTGCGTCCGCTGGTGTCTGACTTGTGTTACAATGAAGAAAAAAAAAGTCAATGAAGATACTGCCAGCTATATTTTAAAAATACGTAAACAAAGCTTAGACTAACGGTTCACGTCCACCTTGACCTATCTATAAGGCCGCGAGCCAGGTTCATTTAGAGGAAAGACCCAAGCTATCGGTTTCAATAAAGGGGAAACAACTTGCCCGCACAGTAAACAAGAGTCATGCCTACTGGTTAAAGCGAATTAGTTGTGCTAAAAATGTAAACAAAAAGTTGGTTTATGGTCTCATTCGTGTGGATCTCATGGATTGTGTCTTTTGGTGGATGACATGTGTGACGGATTTCACGGCGGGCACACAGGGGGCGCTCTGGGCCCCGATTTCTGAGAGGTCCGGCTTTTCTTTTTTTGTTTTTGTTTCAAATGACAGCAGGCTTGATTTAGATTTGTGAGATTTATAACACAAGTTTTCAATCGTTGGTAAAACATAAAGGCAATATTTATTGTTTAGTTTACGTTTATGATTGTCAATCTTACTTTGGCCACATATGTTATAACATTATCATCTTTTAATGTATAAGTGTTAACGCCTGTATAAATGTCTGTCTGTCTTTTCCCTTTTACATTTCTTTACGGCTTTTTAATGTAGAATATACAAGATGATAAATATTTTTTAATTAACCCAAAAAAAAAAAATAATCACAAAAATATGGTCAAAGAGAAATAACCGTTAAATTATTTTAAAAGTTTGTTTCCTTGTCGCAGTTATCCTGGTGTCCAACACAAATATCTGCAAACAACGCTTGTAACATGCACTCACTACAAAAAAAAAATATGGTCAAAGAGAGATAACCGTGGAATTCTTTTGGAAAATGTTTTCCTGTCGCAGTTATCCTAGACTCCAACCCAAATGTTTGCAAACAACGCATGTAACAAATTTGTAACATGCACTCGCTACAAAAAAAATAAATATGGTCAAAGAGAGATAACCGTGGAATTTTTTTAAAATTTGTTATTCTGTCGCAGTTATCCTAGACTCCAACTCAAATGTTTGCAAACAACGCAGGTTGTTGCAACAGCTACAAAAAGTAATTGTGGTCAAAGAGAGATAACCGTTGAATTATTTTGAAGGATTTTTTCCTGTCGCAGTTGTCCTAGTCTCAAACCCAAATGTTTGCAAACAATACTATTAGTTGAAAGTTTTATGCAGGAAGTGCTTGTTTCGGTTGTTAGCCTGATCAAAATTAATAGGGCGTGAAAGTCTGACGTCACAATCGCCATTTTGGTTCCAACCATACTCGCCCGATAGTGTTGTTTTCATAGACATATATGTAGATGTCTATTATTGCTTTTAAAATATTGAATATTATCATAAAGAATGGTACAATATATTGCTCCAAACTGTAACCATCGACCGGAACGTGAAACTTGTTCTTTTTTTTTGCTTTTCTGATGGTGATTAGCAAAAACTTTACTTCAGAAATGGATGGCACTAATACTAATAAGGTAAGGTTTGTATGATGTGAGTGACTGTCTTGTTTCTATTTGTAGCTTAATCATTAGTGGGACTGAAATCATTATAAAAGTAACCAAAAAAATATCTAAAGAATTTACTGTACACATATTGTTTTAATTACTGTATTTCGCGATAAATTGTATTACGTAAGCCCCGTAAGGATAATATACTGTCTTGTACACTTTAATAACATTTAAAAATGATTTAATATTACTTGTGGAAATCGTACCATATCAGACTAATTAATTATCATATTAATATATAGTTAATTTTGATTCATTATATGTTATTATGCACTAAATGAACTTATTGAGTTTTGTGCTGGTCTGTTAGTGTTATATTGTTAATAGTCTAATACTACATTTTTATATTTGTTACTTCAATTTTTTTTTCTTAGACAACAGGACAAACAACTTTCCAGGCTGTGATCATGTTAAGCTAGAAATGGGACTAATGATATGGGATCTGAATCTTTCTAAGAAACAAAAACTCTTTCTTTAACAAGAAAGACCAAGTTAAAGCTTAAAGATATAGGGTCTACAACTGCCAATTTTATTAAGACAGTGAACTAGAAGATAATGTTATTATTATTTTGTATGGAAAATAAACAACAAAGATATAATAACCGCCTTTAGTCTTTATTAAATAGTCCAAATAATGAAATTTACAAATTCTTGATAAAGGTGAGAAACATTGCATGCAATCATAATATTTACACCAGTCTAACATAATTATTTTGAAATTGTTTAAATATAAGAGAACAGTACCAGTATCACACATTTTTGAAGAATATATAAAGGCTATAAAAAGAATTGTCTATAGTATAGTCTCTCCATGAAATAGTTTAGTCTCTCCATGAAAACTTCAATTATGGCTTCACCAACCCATCAGCAGAATCTCCAAGACATTCATTTTCCTTCAGCCATACTAGATATCCTCTTTCCTCTTGCCATATTCCAGTTTGAATGACTGAAATGTTTGTTATGGAAGTGAAAATACTAATTGAATGTACTTGAGGTGTAGGGTTAAATACCATTGCAAGTATATTGTTGTGCTTTTTAGCATTTATCACAATACCAAAATTACTGACTGCCAGCCCACCTTTCCTAGTAAGGTGCCACAATTCATGACTTGTTTGCCCAGTAGTTGTGAGAGCTATTAGGGAGATTGTCCCTAGTAAATTTAGCTGCCGTATGGATGTAAAAAGGGCTTTCTTGTCGACTGCCTTCTTACCCCCCCCCCTCTCCTGTTAAAACATATTCTACCGAAAGCATATTCTACCGAAAGCATGTAAGTGGATGTGAAAGGCCAGTCAGTGGATGTGCTTTGTTGCTCTGGGCTTATCAACCAGCAAAATCCAGATGCTGTCTTCAACTCCTCATTATGGAGTTTTTTGTTATCTCAATGAGCACAGCAGGTCAGTGCTGCTGACATTATAAATGGTTAAAATTTGCTCTGGTCATTCATATGAGGAGGATGAGATCTCAAGATGGTTGCAGAACCTGTAAAGAAATTGGTTCAATTTTAAATTAATAAGTACTGGTATAAAAAACATAAAAAAAATAACTTTCTTATTTTAAATTTAGTAAAAAAAAATAGTACATGTATTTTAAAATCAAAATAAAGTTAATTTTTCTTTTTTACTATAACTTTATTATAATATTTTTTAAATTGTATTCGGTCATTCAATTATTCTGTTCCACCGTTGAAATAAAAATAAGCAAAGGAACTTAAGGTACCTAAAAAAGTATTAATAATAATATCATTAAAAAAATACATTTCTTATTCTACATATAATATAACAAAATAGCACATGTATTTTAAAAATCAAAATGATGTAAATTTTTCATTTAGACAGTTCAATTTTATTGTAATATTACAATATTTTTGAAACTTTATTGATCCATTCAATTATTCTGTTCCCTAAAAATAAAAATAACTACATATTCTTAAGGTACCTAAATAAATGTTTTAATCTGATTTTGTATGTAAAAGAAAAAAGTTGATCTTGAATAAAACCATAATATATCAATATGTTTTGCATAATACCAAAACTGGCAAACTCTGGGGTCAATAAAAAAATTAGTTTATTATTGTTTACTTTTTCAAAATAGACTATTAGTATAGTATAGTCTAATAGACTTTTGAATAGGCCACTTATGATTATCATATAATTTAATAAATATAGAAGTATAATAATAAGATTAGGATATGCACCATAAATATATTTGTAGCTTTTATATCATTGTTACATATCGAATAAAACTACAATTGAGACTGATAGGCCTCTGTGTTTACTTTAAATAGACCCTTGCCTTGGCTTAAGTGCAATTTTATTCTTTAATCAGTTTAAAATCATATTCGGCATTGCTTAATATTATCATCATAACAATAATTCAAATAAATTAATACAACCTAATTACTGAAATATCCACGTACCTTCACTTAGTAATCATTATTTTTCTTAATAGAATAATCTCTCCAAGTTGACAAGTGATACACATTGATGCTGTAAAGCTGGTTCCATGTCAGTGTAGTCTACTTCTCTACGACCATTAAATGTAATAAAACACTGATAAAAACATTTTCATGTTTTAACAATATCAGTCAGCTACAACATGTCACATTATGTAGCGTTTTTCACATATATCTAAAAATATAACATCTTTTGAAGCTATTTAGTGAGAGTACACATTGACGCTAGGGCCATTATCACTGGGTTCCACGGATGTGTGGAAACAAAATGGCGATCGTGACGTCACGACTTTCACGCCCTATTCCATTGACATGTAAAGGTATGAACACACCAACACGAAATTCCGGTATCTAAGGGCATTGCGAATTCCGTCTCTGTTTCGCTGCAATGATATTCTAATGAGAACATGTACACCGGTCAGGAATTCCGTTGCGGAACAGCGAAAGTTTTCAGTTTCGCTGCTTGCAGAGTTTTTTCCGGAGAGCTACATTTTCCGTCATGATAAACAAACAAAATGGCTGCTTAGAAACGTCGATTCGAATAGAAAAAATGATTCACATTAGTGTATATTCATTAAAAACAACAACAACAAAGTGAATTTTGACAGAAAAACATGATTACTAGTTTTGGCCGGCAACAGTCTTTGTATATGAATTTCTGAAAGGAAAATATACTTCGTCTATCTACATATTCTACAAATGAAATGAAATTTCTTTCGATCGAAGCGCGGTCTGAAAACATAAATTATAAATGCTATTAAAAAATGTTTGGCTGATCATGACAACGAAAAATAAATAAACGGCTACCGATCAAATAAAAAGTTAGAAACAAAAACAACAGTTTTCCATTTTTAGCTAGACAATTTAGTAATAAGAACAAAAAAGGGTCACGGGAGGCAGCATTTTCTGCTTTTTTTAAAAAAAAGTGTTGTTTTTAATCTTTTTTTTTTTTCGTTAAGACAATAATACATCCAGTTTTTGAAAACACAAAACATCAATTTCTAAACTCTTCAAAAAACTGGCCTTTCATTTATTGTCTGTCAGCTTAAATAGTAAGATGTGCTCTGCTAAATTAACTGAATCGCTGATTGAATGCATCAAGACATACCCTATTCTATATAGCATGAGTCATCCAGAGTATAAAAATTGCAGAAAGAAAGATAAAATATTTGAGGAGATCGGCTCATATTTTAATGAAAGTGGTAAGTTATTATTTTCTTTCAATATATAACAGGGCTATTAGATATGTGGACTTGATATGCAAAGTGGCTAAGGTAATAGGCAGCATGTTTAGCCTCTGCCAATTTGTAATTGACCAGGGTTGTTAACAATACTAAAAAAAAATATTGGCAATACCAATACCAATACAATTTTAAAACCAGTATTGCAATACCAATACCAATACAATTTTAAAACCAGTATTGCAATACCAATACCAATACAATTTTAAAACCAGTATTGCAATACCAATATTTATTTAATATATATTGCCAATACCAATATTTGGGTCATTCGATGAATACAACGCAAATATGGCGTAATTCATTGCTCTTTATCACTTACATCGATAAACGATAACAACATTTTTGGCTAATTTAGATGATGTATTTTTAACCAATTTTATTCAATAGTTAACACTTAGTTTCACTCAAAGCATCCAAAAGTCGTTGACAACATAATAAACTATTATTAAATAAGTTGGCATACCTTAACGTCCTTTAGCAACAAGATTTTTAATATGTATGATGTACACATATTGTAAATGAATGAATGAATGGATGGATGGATGAAGCAAATGACTGTCATAGAAAAGCAAAATGATACTTAAACAGTTAAACATCACACTATAGTAAAAGTAGTCAGACTGTGTCAGTGGATTGCATTACATCTGGAAAACTAACGATGAATTCCAGTAGAGTTCACAGGGTAACGCCACCTAACTTGCAGTTACCACTTACCCAGGCGAAGAAAAAGTAACCATTTCAAAATGCGCACTGCTCAGTTGTTAACAAAGAGGGAAAATATTCGTCCTCCCAATGCAGCGGTCGGGGAACTTTTTTTTTAATCATTACCCAAAAAGTCATTTTTTTGTAAGTTGATATTACCCCATAGCAAATTAAAAATATACACTTTTTACTCCCAAAAGTTTCATTTTTACCCCCAAAATATTTTTTTACCCTATTTGAGGTAATTCACCTGGTTCCCCGACCGCTGTCCTAATGAAAACAGCTTTTCAACAGCATCGCTTGAAGGAAGTCCTGTATTTAGGTATATTTATATTTTACGGATATGATGCAATACTGTCTGAAGTGTCTGCCAAGTAATTATTAATTTCTTGATTCACATCAGTGATTTTGTGAAACGCGTCTCTTCAGTACTTCAATAAGATGCGAACGCTGCAAATCATCATCCATCCAGTCCAACTTGAATTAGGGATGTACAGCGGATGCCAGCTGAGCATCAATGCTGTCAAACATGTTTGCAAATCTTCTATCGATGGCATTCAAAAGACAGGAAGCTAATGGAGAACAAACTCACGAGCCGATCATTCTTTCCTTGATCCAAGAAACACTTTTAACTAAGAGCCTTCATCACGACAAGTGTTGGTAAAGAAACCAAGTCCAATGTATTTTTAGTTTCACCTTGCAAAATATCTAATCCACAGCAAACAGGCTTCATAACAGCAACATACTCTTTAACAAATGTTTTCATACAGGCAATGTAGTCTTTTGATATCAAGTTCATCACAAAGTTTGTCAACAATCTACTTTCACTTACACAGAGAATATTGTAAACTCTGGTGACAGCATCATACTTTGAATTCCACACGGGTTTCATCAGAAGTCACTAAAAAAGCATAACATTGATCTACCTGACTGATACTTTGCAAATAACAATAAACACTCAAGAGAAATGATTTAATGCAACCGGAAAAAGCTTGGAAAGAATAGCAAATTCCATAGAAATCAATTACTTAGAGTACTCACTGGTCAATGCTCATTGCCACAGATATCGTATATGATTTCTATTATCATTCATTGCTCAGTCTCATTCAAAAATTGTTTAGCAATGTCACTTAGCAAGATGGCGACACCAAATAGAAAAATTTATTATATTCAGCTTTATTCACAAAACCAGTGTTGTAGAGAACTTATTGAATATTGCTGTAAGTATTGGTTAAAAATCAATACCAATATCAAAAATAATTATTGGTAATACCAATACCAATGTTAATTTCAAGAAGTATTGCAATATCGTACAATACTAAAAAAGTATTGGCAATAGTGCCACAATATTGCAATACTAACAACCCTGAATATACCTTGTGGACTAGATAAAAGCTCATGACAAGTTTACAACAGCCAGCATGATAAGCCTCTGACAAATATTTTAAAAAATAATGGTAGAAAATAATTTTTTTTAGTCGATGCAGGACTTAGATAATCTGACTAGGCTTAGTCCTAGACCTAGATGCATTATACTTAAATGCTGACTAATTCGTGTAATAATAATTAAATGAGTGAATTGATCATGTTATATTTTAATGCAAAGTTAAATATTTATGATCAATGGTGAATTTTGTGTGGCTCCCAATGATACTATATTCTATGAACATTATTATTATATTAAGTTAATGCTTAATCAGTGATTAAGTTAAAAGTTTAGTCAACAGAGTAGTTTATGAATTTTATGGACACTTTTGTGAAAGGCTATATCAACGAACATTTTTGAAGATGTGCTTATATATAAATGCAACTAAAGTATAGATTTTTTAATATATAAAGTTGAGAATTTTATAAGTCAAAATTATTAGTTAATTATCTATACTAATTGTGAAAAAAATAGTCACGTAGTCAAAATGACATTGCTTTCATCTTATAGCATTTATTTTTGTTGTTTTACAATCCTGTGCAGGTGTTGATAGTTAGATATCATTAATAGTATTGTGATAAAATGAAAAGTCACACATATTTTATATTTAGTTTAAAATAAAGTTATTACAACTGCAGCATAACATTTCAATAGCAATAACAGTTCATATTTTCATGAACGCACTTTTCGCAGTTAACATATTAACCATGATGATTACTAGAAATATCCAGTAATTCATTATTTTTGCGTTTTTCAGCTAGGACATAGCCTTTTTTAGTGATAAATTTTCCTGAAATCACTGTTAATTTCTTGACCTCTTTCCTCATTTTTTATGCATTCAACTCATATTTTTACTTCAATCATTATTTTTTTTAAAAAGTAAAAAACAGCAATTAGTACTTTTAAAAATCAACATGAAAAAAAATGAAAAAAATTGAAATAATTTAATGAATCCAAGACAAATGTTCAAAAAAATATTTCAAAGCAATTTTAAAGCAAATAATTATAATGCATTGAAATATCTCCACAAATTTTCCCTAGTGTTGAAGGCTATGTCTGTTGCCCTTCTGCTCTCAGTTTTATGTTCCTCAAGGCACTTGGTTGGTCTTCACCATTTAAGCCTTTTGAAACCCTCTGGAGAACTTTTTCTTGGTAATCAGGAAGTTGTGTAGGATGCATGCAGCAAGCACAATGGTTTTGATGTCCCACGTCTGTCGCCAACGGGCGGAACAAAATCTCCATCGCTGCGCAAGTATGCCAAAGGCATTAACTACCCTGCGTGCTCTGCACAGGTGACTGTTAAACATCACCTTTATTCACTATAAGTGTCAACAATTCTGTCGTAATGTCTTTGCCTCGTTCAGGGAATACTGGCCTCATCAACATATGGCTTTGAGACCAAAGGCACTCGATCCCCAACAAGCACATTAGGGACATGTCTCATTCTGCCCATTGTTAAGTACTGTAGGGCTCGGCACTTTCATTTCCCCCAGCCCCAAACTTTTGGTCCCATATTTGACGCTCCTCAAATAAGTCCCCATCAAATGTTTTTGCCATAGCGCCGCCTACGTCCACACACAAAAATGCAGGCGTCTCGGTCCCACAATCGCCATCAAGACCATTGAAAATTAGAGGAGGTAGCAAAAGTACTTGGAACCTGATTTAGCAGGATATTTGATGGTAACATGCTTTCCATCAATGCTTCCTATGCAGTTAGGAAAATTCCATGTTTTCTCGAAAGCCTTTTTTCAGGATCTTTCCCCAGGTTTCTTGCGCAGGTGGGGGCATATATCGAGCTGCAATTCTGTTGTAAATAGCTAGGTATTGTTATTACTATTCCTCCTACAGTGGAAAATCCCACTCTGCCAGCTATGGCCAATTGTGGTGTAAGAGTTCCTGTGGCAAGAAACCTGAAAAATTAAATAAGGTACCATTGCTAAAGAATACCAAACATTTAATAAAAAAGTAATGAACTTATAATATTGTTAAAGTTAATACTGGGGCTTTTGTTTTAAATCTACAGGTGACGAAATAAAAAAAGATGTCAGAAATCTAAGGGACACATGTTACATGAAACATTTGAAACAGACCAAAAAACCAATAACTGGCCAGGCATCTAAGCCGTTATCAAAATGGCAAAAATCCAGCCAAATGGAATTTCTGCCGCCCTTTTGCTTCCTTCAGCAAAACCATTTCCAATGTAATGCCATTAACAGAAGAACTAACAGAAGGAGATTCACCTGGACATGCTAGCAGATGGAGGTGATAAAGAACTGCACTATATGTCGTCAGTATGAAGTGGTTTTGCGCTGATCTTGAACAATCTTATGATGCCGAGTGAGTCTCCCCGAAAAGAAACAAGATCTATCACCAAAGTGTGATCTTTCATCGAAAAGAAACGGAGAAATGAAGACAACAATTCATCTGTGCAATCACTTATACAGTATTTTGAAAATCGCCAGGAAGGCAACTGCTGGACCAAACTCGAGCTTTTGTTTTCGGCTTAGTGCATAGACATTGAACACATTTTCCAGGAAGAGTCAAACCACTATTAAACTAAAAATAGTAGAGCTTTTTGCTGAGCATGAAATAATAAATATGACACAAGGAGATAATAAGCATGATTAAACCCAATTTTTCTTCATACTTGTTTTTGTGTAGTTATTGTCTTTTATATTTCCCTATGAAATTATGAACTTTCAAATTTCAACACTACCTTTAAAGTGATGGCTAGTCTTTCTTCCACAGAAATGGCCTCACCGTAGTTAGTGTCTACCTTTCTGGATGTCTGATCTGAACTCATAGTTAGGGCTATCTCCCCAAAGCATTCTTTAGTCATTCTAAAGTATTTGTGAAATCTAACAGGATTCTCTTTAATTGTGGCATCAAAGTATTGGTACTCTCCACTCTTTTGGCCTCTCCATGTTTATGTCATGAACCCAGTTTCCTTTTTCTGAAATAAAAAAATTACTAAGATAAATTATACAGCTGTATTAGTAACTGTATTACCTAAAATATGTAAAAAAAACAACTATGTGTATGATGAAAAAATTACGGCAAGGCTTTTAAATAAAGTTTTTTGTCGAAAGAAAAGATAAATTAAATGTCTAAAATAAACAAAAAATATTTACGACAAGATAATTCATTGAACAAATGTAGTGAATCTGTTTTTAAAAATGAATTATGCTTGAGTAACTTTTTGCAAAAAATTAGATAGTAACTAATATAATGGCTTCTAAAAAATTAATGTCCATCACTAAATTACGGGCAAATAACTTGATAGTGAACTGTGCTAATTACATCTTCACTTAACCATCATAGATTTAAAGAAATATGTTGTTATGATTCATGTCCATTGAATTTGAGTACTCGTGGGAATGAAGCAAATACTATCTATAACTATACATCGATTGATCAATTTATGTTAAAATAAATAAACGCAAAACTCCAATAGCAAGCCAATTAAAACATACCTAGTAGTTCTGTCTCTTCAAGTAAAGTTAGAAAAAGTAAAAGCTGCTTCTTCAATTTCAGATGAGGAATAAGCCATAGTAAAAAATGATATTCAGCAAAGAGGCACAGCTAAGTTTCACTAGCAGGAAGTGCTAAGTAATCAAAAAATACTCTTTCCGGTGAGTTGTTTCGGCGCTCACCGTTTCATCCCGGTGTATTTACAAGAGTTTCGCTAAGTTGAGACTTCCGCGCGGAAGGTTCCGCGCGAAAGTGTTTCGTCTTGGTGTGTTCAGAACTTAAAAGTAGGTAGGCATCGTACTAGCGATATAATCACAAATAGAATATTAACTGCGGCTATTGAAATCATATTTATCTTAATATTGTTTGTTATATTTTTTCTTTTTTTTATATTTGTAATATCAAGTTCTATGCCATGGCTATGGCAACACTGATAAACTCGAATCTGCCTCAATTAAGCTACTTTCTTTGCTGATATACTATAGTAAGAATACATTAAACATATCCAGTAAATTAGTTTTGTTATATCTATTAGCAAGTAAAGTATGTTCTCTCAACACTATAATTAAAACACAGCAGATGTACATAAATTGACTTGCCAGCTCTTGCTAGACATTCTTCATTCCAGTTATAAATTTTTGTGAGATATTTAGATCTATTTTTTTTTTCTTTGCATCCATTTCGATTACACTGACAAAGTTGTTTTTTTTTTTTAATTTATGTACATGAATTTGGTTTATGATGAAATTCAGAAAAGAAATTATTGTTTAGCATTTTTTTGTTTGAAAAAAAAGATTATCTCTAGTTGTAAAAAACAAACTGATATTTTTACAGGATGTACGAGACTGATATTTTACAGGATGTAAGAGACTGATATTTTACAGGATGTAAGAGACTGATATTTTACAGGATGTAGAGGATTTTTGTAACTGGATAGATTGACTTCATTAGCTGCTCCCAAAATGTGCCAGAGTAAGTAAATGTTTTTTTTTTAATTATTTAACTGTTCAGTTCTAATGCCCATTTTCTTTTTTTTTTTTTTATTATTATTACATTTTGTTTTGAGTCCTCATATTAATGATTTGAGTCATTAATTGTTGATTTTTTTCTCTCACTATTTAATGCTGAAAAAATTGTAATTTTGTATATTTTTTGGAGAAGAATGGTTGAAAACTCGTCTTTGAATGAAATATTGATCCTGGAACTGGATCAAACTTGTACTTTTTTTTTTTTCACTTTTATTAAAATAACTTTTATATTTAATTATTTTTCTCTTATCTTAAATATTTATTTATTTTTATTATTATTATTTATAATTATATTTACATATCTCTGTACTTTATGTAAAATAAGAGTTTGTAACATTATTAGAAAAATGATTAGGGAACATGGGAGAAGTAAAATAATGTAATTGAACTTCATTCATGAGATATATTAGCTCATTACGAATTGAGGATGGAATATTTTTTTTTAATGTGGAACTATATTTTTTAAGTAAAATAAACAATTATTAAAACAGTTTTTTTTTTAAAATGAATTTCATTCAATCTAACCTGTACCCTTCACTTTTAGGTGTTTAATTCAGGAATTTTGTCTGGCTCAACAAGTCCGGCACGTGTGCTGTGTAATTGCCATCCCTGACATGGACCCATCTTTTTTCCTGCTACTATAAGAGCTGATGTAAAGTTGACAACATTTTTTTTCTTTTATTGTTTGGCCATAAATCTTGTGCTGCTTTAGATTTAGCTTGATAGCAATGTTTTATTTTAATTTAAAGTCTGAAGCTTTAATTTTCTGTTTTAGTTTTTATAATTAATTATATTAATCATTCTGTAATAGCCGATTATTTTTTATTTTTTCATTTCAAATTACAAATACTTTTTTTTCCCTTTAAAATTCTTGAGCAGAAAGTGAATGTTATTGCATCTTGTGATCTTTTGTGCTGGAAATTCTAAAGCTGTCGAAGCCACTGTGACTGTGCATGAAATTTTTTTGAAGCTGCCACATCTGAAGTTTACAGTAAGGAAGCTTTTGTAATGTCTCAAAAGGAAAGAATGTAAAAGGTGAGCTTAATAAATTTCTTATCATTGATCATCTTTATTTCAGATATAAATGCTTTTGAGTAGCTTACTTGTCTGTACCTTTTTCATTACATACAGCAAGAGTCATCTAAATGGTGAAGTAAGAATTAAAATTTTTTAAAGATTACATTAGATAAATAAAGGAGAAAAGATTTCTTTGAATATTTAAAAAAGTAAGTTTAGAATGTTGAATTAACTGGCTGACTTATTGATTGAAATTTTGAAAAGAAACAATTGACAATACAGGCTAAATGTTTTTTTAAGCATTGATAAGACACAAGTCTACTTATCAGATAAATTTTTATCAGTTTACTGTTATTTTTTAATGTGATGTTTTACTTAAAATAATTGAAATCAGAAAAAAAATTATTTGTTTTTAGTAAGAATATTCTTGCAGCATCTTGTTAACCAAAATAAAATAATTTTTTTAAAATAGGGTGAATAAAGAACTACAGAAGAGATGGAGCGAACTGAGAAATGAAACAACTTGAACTAAACTGCAAATGCTATCATCAATTTTTCAGGTAAGATATATCCTGTTTTCTGCATTTTAATATTTTATCATGTAGATTTTATTTTAACTCAAATAGACTAACCCATGAACTTCTGTTAATAGACTAACCCATGAACTTCTGTTGTTTGATTAGGACACAGTGAACGAATTCCATAAGATGGTGGCCTCACACCTGGAGAGTAGCTTGAGGTTGATTCCTGTGTTGTCGTCTTGACTTCATTGAACATTAGAAAGCTTTGAAGCCCCAGGAAACATTATCATTTTTGAGGACAAGCTAAATACAGATACAACTTACACAAGTAGACAGCCGTACTGTTTTCAGTTCTGTTTACAAATAATGATTGTAAAAGTCTTCAACAATATTCATTATGTTTGTACATTTACCTTTAAAACCAACATTCATAAAATGGTGTATAGACTATGATAACTTAAAAAAGATGTGTCATTGTGTTCTTGTCATAAACATGTATATTTTTTTTATCCTAATATAGTTTGGATTATTTTTGGGTCTTTTAAAAACTCTATTAGTTGGATAAGTTTGTTTATTCTTATACAGTTTAACGTAGAGATAATATCTTAGAACTGTCAATTTAACTCAAAAATTCACTGAGGAAATAAAAAAAAATTGTAATTATGTTTCTTTGTATGAGGTACCTGTAAACGACAAAGATACAGGATATCAAATTCTTTAAAAATAATATTAATAGTATCTCTGGTAATGAAATTGTGTGCACTAATGCATTCAATTACTGCTTAGGCTCTTTGTGCCTTTAATAATTATTTTAAAAGTAAACAACGGCATGACCTATATATTGTAACAGGACTAGATTAAATCTACTGAAGAATTTTTTTTAGATGCTGTAGCTTTAAGAAAGGGGAGACAATTTTCATTATCTTAAAGTGTTTCACTTTATTCTTCAGCTGTATTGTTGTAACAAAGTTAACAGATCTTTTACAGGTTTTTTTTTTAGTCTGGAGAAAGTCGGAATTCAGAACTAGACCTGATTTTTTTTTTTACACTGCAATAAACATTGCCATTACTATACAATGGCAGAAAATATAGTTTGGTTAAATAATTATTAAAATGTGAAGGGAAGCATCTCCACTGATTGTGGTATATTATCCATCAAATACATATATCCACTGAATGATTGTGGTATATTATCCGCCAAAAACATATCTCCACTGTATGATTGTGGTATATTATCCGCCAAAAACATATCTCCACTGTATGATTGTGGTATATTATCCGTCAAATACATATCTCCACTGTATGATTGTGGTATATTATCCATCCATCAAATTCACTGAGACCATTACATGGACATCGTACAGTCTTTACAGATAAACTCATCACATTACCTGGACATTGTACAGTGTTTACAGATATACTCATCACATTTCCTGGACATCGTACAACGTTTACAGATAACATCATCACATTACCTGGACATTGTACAGTGTTTGCAGATATACTCATCACATTTCCTGGACATTGTAAAGTTTTTACTGGTTATTGCCTTCAAACAGTACCATAATAAGTGAATACTTCTGTTACAATAGAAATCAATTGAAATAAGTACAGACCCAAGTAATTCAATAGACCAGACAAAAGAAAACGTCTAACAGTGCTGGTAAAAAAAACAACTGTTTGTACAGCCAGCGACCTCTGAAAATTAAACGAGGGGAGTGGCTATATTAATAAGCAGATGTGTTAATTTATGCATGTGTTGAATGCCACGTTGATATTGCATTGAAGTCATTTACTACCTCGATAGATTGTGGGGGGGGGGACAATACATGCGCTAATATCTACCCTCTCCTCCCCAATCGTTAACATGTATGTGCTCACACAGTCACTAAATTTAGAAGAACCTTAAACTGAATTTCTGAGAGCGTCGATGTCAGGGGCTAAAAGATGCGTTGATACAATGTCATTACCGATAAACAGGATTAGAGTAAATAGTCAGTTAACGTATGAAGACTTTATGCGCAAATTGAATACCACATAGTTACTGCATTGAAGTTAAGTTATCTGATAATTGTGTGTAAGAAAAGGTTCATATGAGCACTATCCGAGATCGCAGTATTCACAGCTGGCGGTGGTGACGGATGTGGTCGGCACACAACACCCTTCCACGCTGTCCCACTCAAGCACACCTGCGCAGCCTGCCATTTCGGGCTGGGGGTACAGGCACACTACACCCTCCCCTCTGTCCGAGTGGCAGGAAAAACCCCCTCGCCTTGCCATTCTGGCCGATCAGCAGTACACACGCCCTGCTAGTCTGGCAGGTTGGGGCAAGGAATAAAACCCATCATTCTGCCATCCCGGCAGATGATAGCGGGCACACTCACCCCGCCGATCTGTAGGGATGGCAGACATGCATCAGCGCCGCCAACAGTGCGGGTGTGGTAGGCACACTACACCCTACCATGCTGGCAATGGCGGCGTAAAAAAAAAAACAATGAGGACTATCCGAGAAAAAAAAAGTCTACCTTCCAAGTTTTTTAGCAAAATACTGATACAAAACATGAACAACTGTTAACTAGTGTTTTTATCGTCGACGAAAACTAAAATCTTCGTTAACGAAAATGTTGACATTTAGTCGACGATAACTAAAACTAGACTAAAACTTAAATTATTACAGAATACACGAAATAAATCCTGAAACTAAAATGGGGCCGTCCATAAAGTACGTCACGCTCCAAGGGGGGAGGAGGGGGTATAAGAAAGTGTGACAGGGGGAGGGGGGTCAGGCCAAGTGTGACGTCACATTTTTAAAATATATTTTTAATTTTCTTTCTAATTTAATTTTTTAATTTTTTTAGGAAAACTTAACAGTTTAAAAAAAAAAAATTTTGTGAAACACTTGAATTAGTTTTATGTCAAAATAGCATGAAATGCATATCTTTTCAATGTGTTGTTCACAATTCCTCATGCTAGTTAGGAGCGCTAATATACTGTTGCGAAGCCTTGTTTTATGTGTAGCCTTACCGGAGGTGTTATTATTTCTTTGTCGTCTGCTGCATAATGGCTCAATTTAGCAGAGAACTGTCTGGCGTCATATTGCCAGCCCCGTAGCGCGAAAATTCTACAGCAGGGGCCATGCAATAGCAGGGGGGGGGGGCAGGTAATACATTTTACTAAGTAGGACAATAAGCGGAGCTGGCCAGACAAAACGCAGGGGAGATGAAGTGTAGAATTCATCTGTTTCTATAACCTAGGTATATGAAGGGATTGTTTGGTTTGCACAAAGCCCAGCCGCCTTTACTCCCCCAACATAAAGTAAGGTACCAATTTAAAGCTGGCCGGACTTGGGGACTTTCACCAGGACCTGAAAAAGTCCTAAGGTTCTCACTGAGATTCGAACCCGGGACCCTCAGGTCGACAGTCAACCACTCGACCACCCGTCGAATGTGCCAACCCCGAATTTTTCAGAATCAACCAGGTAAAACGCATCCGTCCTTTGATACTCGCTTCTAGAAGGAAAATGCACATTCAGAGGATGTTGAGTGGCTAGATGAGGATGAAGTTGATTTGTCTGCAACTATCCTTCCAGGAAAAGATGATGGGGAAAGATTTATGTCAGTCTTAACTATGGATGAACACTTCACTTCACCATAGATGGATGATGTCTAGTGAATATTTTTTTAATCAAACATAATTCACAGGCCCACTATAAACATATTCAATATAGCACCAGAGCTGCTCACATAATTTGTCAATCTAGTCCTTTTTTTAGTCACATTGTTTTGTTTCCATTTTTATTATTTAATCACTGGTTGAGGTCAAGCTTCTCTACTGTACTTCTTATCCTGTGTCAATAGAATGCATAATCGGAAGATTATCTCAAAGTTGACCTTTCCCATAGTAAATTAATAGGTAGCAGATAAATGATGTTTATTATATAATTGTCAAGTCTAATTTTTGCAATTTTTTTTCAAATTCAATTGATTGAGTTACTGTTTCAAAGAATAACTCAGACAACTGTTGACAATTAGTTATTCTACTATTAAAGTCATTTAATAATCTGATAGTTCTTTTAATACTTATATTTTAAGGCAGTTTAATAGTGAAGTGCGATTTAAGTTTTCGATTAAATTTTAATTAGCTGTTAATTAAATTTTTTTTTTCGAAAGTGTGACGTACTTTGGGGAGGGGAGCGGGTGGTCCCGAGATTTGTGACACTTTGTGACAGGGGGGAGGGGGGGGGTCAAATATCGTCAAAAATAGCGTGACGTACTTTATGGACGGCCCCAATAGGACCTGTGACTAAAACAACGGTTCCATGACAATTCCCCACATCAGTCAATTCCCCACATTCCCAACTCCCCACAATTACAATTCCCCACATCACAATTCCCCACATTGCAATTCCCCAAATTCACAATTCCCCACGTCCACAACTCCCCACATTGGGATAATATGGAGTGCACTGAATTAATAATATAATGAAGGAATTCTGAAATGCAAATAGTAGTAATTAATCTCCAAAAGTTTTATTTCAAGACAATTTATTGAAATGCATTACTGATTACAAAATACAAGTAACTGGTATACACAAATGAACAAATGAGTTTAATACAAAATATGCTTGGTAAAAAATAATGAATTAGATAAGGTCCTATTCCATTTGCTAATAATTCCACTGTACAGGTTTATCTAATAAAAGAAAAATCATTAAACTAAATGTACAGTACAAAAACTATTAATAATTGACAAGAATGACTAAAGTACACAGAAACTACTAAACACAAAGGTTACTTTGGAAACTGCATGTTGGCCAATTTTCTCAAATACTTAATCTTATCCTGTTGATTGGCATACCCTTGGACAGCCTCAATTACTTTGCTATTTAGGGTCTCATACTTCTTCCTTTTTGGCTGTGGTCTGCCATCATCTGCATCAGCCAATGTCTTGCTGTGGATGGCCATGTCCTTCTTCAGACCTTCCAGAAGATCCCACACACCTGGATGACTGCAGTGAAACAGGGCTCTCAGTGAATTGTGGTATCCTTCACAGCAGTTTGTTGTTCTTGGTAGGCCAGTAGCAGCAGCTTCAAAGTGATTCCAGATTCTAATGGGAAACACTGCATCTCTGCCTCTTACTCCAGTAATGTAGGTTGATTCAAAGTAGGCAAGAAGGTCATTGTAATTGTCTTCATCAGGGAACTCTGCTATCAAGTCATTGAACAGGCCTCTGACATCTTCCACTGGCACAAATGCCAAAGCTGCAAGTGACCTCATCTTGAATCTCATTGGCAGCCGCTCTTGATCATCATAAACTGTTTTCAATCCAAGGGCCCCAATTTTTCTTAGAAGACTTTGGTTAAGGTGAAAGAAGCAGCCTTTGATCTGTGCCTCTGGAAAGGCAGTTTGGGCAGCAGTAATGCAAGCCTTTTCAAAGTCCAGAAGAATTGTCTGTGGGGACAGGTTGGGCAGCAGTTGCTTCAAGATTTCAAACATCCTATTGTAGGTGGGCTGATCTTTCTTTTTAAGGAGGAAGTAGATGCATGGTGGATAGGAGTTGCCAATTTTTGCATGCCAAGTGTAGAGCTGATAAAACATGGCAGGCACTTTGTCAAAAGTTCCATCTCCAAAGATTGTGTCTTTCTGCAGCTGATCCATAAGTTCTCTGTCACCAATTGCAAGAATTCTTTCAGGATCTTCTTCTCCTGAATCATGAAGAATTATTTCCCTGTATTGCTCTGGGATCTCAAACTGTGCAGTGACTGGATTGGGGATGTGATTTCCTCCTGCTTTCTTGACTCTGTTCAGAGTTCTCTCAATGGAAGACTTTTTTGGCATGTGGGCTTTTACCTCCTGAGATAATTTCATCTCTTGAAGAACTGTTCCCATCACATTTCTTGGATTGGCCCCAACAGAATTCATTGTTTCTTTCATCATCTGCATTGCCACATTGGCTTTGATTTTCTGTGGGAAAGAATCATGTGAGTGTTCAGTTGGTTCAGCAGTAACCTCATGGTTTTCATCATCAATGGTCCTCATTTTTGAATGGCAGTTGAATTTTCTGTAGTGCCTGCACCTCCAGTGTACAGTGCCATTGATTTTTCTGTGGAAGATGTACTCATGTCCCTGAAAACCCAAGACCTTTCCTCCCCTCTCACTCAAGTAAAACTCCATTTTTGCGTAGGGTAGGCTTTAAAATTAAAAATAAAATACGGTAAATATGTACTGTAATTTTATTAATTAAACAGCTAGTAGCAATTGCAATTTTATTAATATTAAAAGATAAATGCAGATGCTGCCGATTGCCTACACAAATTCAAAGGACAAATCACTTAGTGAATTGCCCATTGAATTTGTGTAGGCAATCAACAACTGCGCAAATACATGAAGATCTTAAGATCTCCAGATCTAAATCAAAATTAAACTGATAGCGGTCTTACCTCGTCAACAGTCAACTCAGACTGTGGCAAAATAGCAGAAACACAGGGGGTATACCAATGCGTGGTACCTATCGTAGCCCCGAATCATGGATATCTAGATATAACACCAGGATAGACAACCAAACAAAATTTCATTCTAGCCGTGTACGGTTTAGGCTGACGCAAGGGTTTAACAAAGTTGCACTATTATATACATGCTTGCTTGTTTTCGTTCGTCCATTGTTTATTCGGGTTTTATTTTGTGTTATGTGTTATTACTGTTGTTTTTCTAAAATTTCTCTTTTTCTCGGTAAAATTTACTTATAATAATTGTTTTGGTTTATAAATCTCATTTTAAATATAATAAATAACTAAGAAAATGGTCAATAAGTGTTCTGCATACGGATGCAAAAGTGGATATGACAGTGTTGAAAAAGCGGAAAGTAAAGGAGTTTCTTTTCATTCGTATCCATTAAACAATGTGGAATTATGTGAAAAATGGATTAGAGCTAATCCCTAGTCTATGGTTATAATAAATATTATCCCAATGTGGGGAGTTGTGGACGTGGGGAATTGTGAATTTGGGGAATTGCAATGTGGGGAATTGTGATGTGGGGAATTGTAATTGTGGGGAGTTGGGAATGTGGGGAATTGACTGATGTGGGGAATTGTCTGGCCACCAAAACAACACTAGTCAAAGGTAGAACGTAAACTGTGTCTAGTTGGTGTTAGATTAGTCAATATATTGTCTGAATTATGTCAATGCGCCAATATGGAAATACTACATCGAAAAAATTGCCATAATTACAATTATTGTTATCAAATAAACATTTACAAAAATGCTAATTCGAGTAGATACATTTTCATGACAATGGAAGATATATTTCAGCAAAAGTATTTCTTCAAATAAGGGTTTATTTCCCTTGAATTAATAAATACATATGGTTATCTCAATATTTCGGTTAAATCTTTTGGATGCATGTTTACTCATTATTTATTCCTTTTACAGTATCCGTAAGATGCGCTATTTGTCTCCTTTTTGTTACACAATCTGCGAGTGTTTAATGTCCTCAAAAACGTCTCAAATAACAATAGCACAAAGTTTTTAAAACTAACCGATTTTCTATAATTAAAAAAAGATTTTTAAATAAATTTTAATCTTTATTGAATTTTTCGATGCAAGGGACACAACTCAGTTATTACTGTCGTCCCGCCTTAATAAAACACCAGTTAAATTTTTTGAGTAGTATGATGAGAAATTTTTGTGTGTACTTAATTGTTTAGATGTAGCTACCAGAGATGAGCGGACAGCGGACGCGTCCGCTTGCGGACGCAGATCCGCAGACTTTTCCGAATCCGCGGACTGACAGCGGTTAAGCGAGACCACGGGTCAGTTGCGTGGGAGGGATGGTTAAGTTGCGGACTCGCGGACTGACGCGGATTTTCTTTAGCGTTACCATAAAAAATTTCAAGTAATTTAAACAGCTAACTTTCAGACGCGCGGACTGACTGCAAACCAATGTTGTAAAATTCTGCGGACGTGGATCATTGATAGAAATCCATGGACGGACGCGGACGCTAAATTTCAAGATCCGCACACCTCTGATAGCGACACCCACTCCGGCGCTCATTAGGAACGGGAGACACGCTTCAACATCGCCAATATAGCTATGAAATAAATAAAATCTTATTACTAATACTGTAACATGTAGAGCTTGTCACTTAGACCAAACATCTTTTAGTAAGTTGTATAAAGTCAGCAAACAATAGTAACAATCGTAACAGCAGTCACCAGTTATCTACAAAAAGAAAAAAAACACGCCTCTTACTCAACTCCCTCCCACGCAACTGACCAGTGGTCTCGCTATCCCTCCCACGCAACTGACCAGTGGTCTCGCTATCCATCCCACGTAACTGACCAGTGGTCTCGCTATCCCTCCCACGCAACTGACCAGTGGTCTCGCTATCCCTCCCACGCAACTGACCAGTGGTCTCGCTATCCCTCCCACGCAACTGACCCGTGTTCTCGCTATCCCTCCCACGCAACTGATCAGTGGTCTCGCTATCCCTCCCACGCAACTGACCAGTGGTCTCGCTATCCCTCCCACGTAACTGACCCGTGGTCTCGCTATCCCTCCCACGCAACTGACCAGTGGTCTCGCTATCCCTCCCACGTAACTGACCCGTGGTCTCGCTATCCCTCCCACGTAACTGACCCGTGGTCTCGCTATCCCTCCCACGCAACTGACCAGTGGTCTCGCTATCCCTCCCACGTAACTGACCCGTGGTCTCGCTATCCCTCCCACGCAACTGACCCGTGGTCTCGCTATCCCTCCCACGCAACTGACCCGTGGTCTCGCTATCCCTCCCACGCAACTGACCCGTGGTCTCGCTATCCCTCCCACGCAACTGACCCGTGGTCGCGCTATCCATCCCACGTAACTGACCAGTGGTCTCGCTATCCCTCCCACGCAACTGACCAGTGGTCTCGCTATCCCTCCCACGCAACTGACCAGTGGTCTCGCTATCCCTCCCACGCAACTGACCCGTGTTCTCGCTATCCCTCCCACGCAACTGATCAGTGGTCTCGCTATCCCTCCCACGCAACTGACCAGTGGTCTCGCTATCCCTCCCACGTAACTGACCCGTGGTCTCGCTATCCCTCCCACGCAACTGACCAGTGGTCTCGCTATCCCTCCCACGTAACTGACCCGTGGTCTCGCTATCCCTCCCACGTAACTGACCCGTGGTCTCGCTATCCCTCCCACGCAACTGACCAGTGGTCTCGCTATCCCTCCCACGTAACTGACCCGTGGTCTCGCTATCCCTCCCACGCAACTGACCCGTGGTCTCGCTATCCCTCCCACGCAACTGACCCGTGGTCTCGCTATCCCTCCCACGCAACTGACCCGTGGTCTCGCTATCCCTCCCACGCAACTGACCCGTGGTCGCGCTATCCCTCCCACGTAACTGACCCGTGGTCTCGCTCTCGTCTTTTTCCACCCACGTCTTCTCGTTCTCTCTCGTCCAGTTGCAAAACAATCGCATGCAAACCCGTGGCAGTCTGAGATATTTCGCCCTCACACACAACTATTTGCACACATACACACACTTGGAAACACACTATTGGTGGCCTACTCACCCCCAACTTGTGACAGGCACAAACTATAGGTAGCCCACTCACACCCAACCTGTGCAGTGCCGTAGCGAGCTTAACTCGCGCCCAGGGAACCTTTCTAACATCTTTTAGCGCCCTCCCATTCGATAAACATATACTATTATATGTAAAATATACCATTTGGCACCCCTTTGTGAGTAGCGCTCGGGGCATAATGTCCACCCCCCACCTTGTCCACCACTCGCTAAGCCTCTGCTAGGGTGGGGTGGAAGGGAGCTAGAGATCCGCCTAATTAGCCCCAATTAGTCTAGCCTAAACAACTCATACATAACGTTCTAACAATTAACAAACTATATTTTATGGTTAAATTTTTTGTTCATAAATTTTAATGAATAAAACTTGTAAGTCGGATCAACTGTAAGATTAAAAGATAAAAAAAAAATAATACAAATTTATTTCGCTTTTTTTAAACACTAGTTATGGTAATACAAAAAAAAAAGACATGGTAATGTGTAAAAAAAAAAGATCCTTTTAAGGTTCTACCGAGATTTGAACTCGGATCGCTGGATTCAAAGTCCAGAGTGCTAACCATTACACCATAGAACCGATTGTAGCAAATGTTTAAACTTTTTTTTACATAAAAAAATTAATAAACTGGTCATGGTTTTTTTTTCTTATTTTATTTAACTCTGTCAAGCTCAGTTTCTTGTAAATTTCTATCGTCTATGTGCGAAAACTAATATTGTCGGTGTGCGGAAAATAATATTGGCTGTGTGCGGAAACTAATATTGGCGGTGTGCGGAAAATAATATTGGCTGTGTGCGGAAACTAATATTGGCGGTGTGCGGAAAATAATATTGGCTGTGTGTGAAAACTAATATTGGCGGTGTGCGGAAATCATTATTGGCTGTGTGCGGAAACTAATATTGGCTGTGTGCGGAAACTAATAATGGCTGTGTGCGGCAACTAATGTTGGCTGTGTGCGGAAACTACGTTGGCTTTGTGTGACAACTACTATTGGCTGTGTGCGGAAACTAATGTTTGGTTTTATGTTTTATTACCAGCCATGTCGCCGAGAAGTGAGAAGGACAACCCGAGCACATATCTGAGGCTAGTGAGGCGCCTAGCCTTTGGGGAGGAAGGGGACCGAACTGTCGTCGTCCCAAAATAACTACGGACTGAAAGGGGGTCCCAGTTGCTAGAGTTTGTTAAAGGGGAGCTGCTCTAATACCGCTGCAGCACAGTGTGCGGGGGGGGGCAGATATAATAAGAGACAGAGAAAGAAGGGGAAAATGAGGGAGGGTTTGTAAGGAAATATTAAACAGAGAAATTTTGTTTTATATTATGTATGTCTTATATTAGATATAATTTACCCCTGGGTCTTGCCTCGATTAGTGGTGGGATTAGAAAAAAGATTGCAGTCTGCGCATGATCAACTGCCATGCATAGGTAGAAAGAGAGAGAGAGAGAGAGACAGACAGAGAGAGAGAGAGAGAGAGAGAGAGAAAGGGAGATAGACAGAGGAGAGAGAGAGAGAGAGAGAGAGAGAGAGAGAGAGAGAGAGAGAGAGCGAAATAAAGAGAAAGAGAGAGAGAATAGGAATATTTGAGAGCTTATGGAAATATGTATGAGCTTATGGGAATTTGTGGGAGCTTATGGGAATATGAAGGAGCTTATGGAAATATGTAGGAGCTTATGGGAATATCTAAGAGCTTATGGCAATATCTGAGAGCTTATGGGAATATTAGGAGCTTATGGGAATATGTTGGAGCTTATGAGAATATTAGGAGCTTATGGGAATATCTGGGAGTTTATGGCAATATCTGAGAGCTTATGGGAATATTAGGAGCTTATGGGAATAAGTAGGAGCTTATGGGAATATGTAGGAGCTTATGGGAATATGTAGGAGCTTATGGGAATATGTGCCAATTGATTCTACTCCTGTTTAGTATTTGGCGAATGGGACTATAGGCTTTGTGTTTATTTTCGACCACGTATGGTCAAATTTTTACGCATCAGTAACTTCTACTCCTATTTTTCAATAATTGAAACGGACTATAAGCTTCGTTTCAATTTTCTGCTATACAATGATCAACTGCCAACTCTATATTTATATCTATATCTATATCTATCTATCTATATATCTATATCTATCTATCTATCTATCTATCTATCTATCTATATATATATATATATATATATATATATATATTCTATATATATATATATAGATAGATAGATAGATATACAGAGAGAGAGAGGGAGAGAGAGACAGAGAGAGAGAGAGAGAGAGAGAGAGAGAGAGAGAAAGAAAGATAGACAGAGAAGGAGAGAGAGCGAAATAAGGAGAAAGAGAGAGACAGAGAGAGAGTGAGAAAGAGAAAAAGATAGACAGAGAAGGAGAGAGAGAGCGAAATAAGTAGAAAGAGAGAGATAGAGACAGAGAGAGAGAGAGAGAGAGAGAGAGAGAGAGAGAGTGACAGACAGAAAGAGAGATAGACAGAGAAGGGGAGAGAGATCGAAATAAGGAAAAAGAGAGAGAGAGAATAGGAATATGTAGGAGCTTATGAGAATATATGGGAGCTTTTGGGAATTTTTGAGAGCTTACGGGAATATGTGCAATCTTATGGGAATACGTGGGAGCTTATGGGAATATGTAGGAGCTTATAGGAATATGTAGGAGCTTAAAGGAATATATGGGAGGTTACGGGAATTTTTGGGAACTTATGGAAATTTGTGTGAGCTTATGAGAATTTGTGAGAGCTTATGGGAATATGTAGGAGCTTATGAAAATATGTAGGAGCTTATGCGAATATCTGGGAGTTTATGGGAATATCTGAGAGCTTATAGGAATATTAGGAGCTTATGGGAATATTAGGAGCTTATGGGAATATGTAGGAGCTTATGGAAATATATGGGAGGTTATGGGAATTTTCGGGAGCTTATGGGATTATGTATGTGCTTATGGGAATTTGTGGGAGCTTATGGAAATATGTAGGAGCTTATGGGAATATCTGGTAGCTTATGGCAATATCTGAGAGCTTATGGTAATTTGTTGGAGCTTATGGGAATATGTAGGAGCTTATGGGAATATGTAGGAGCTTATGGGAGTGTGTGCCAATTGATTCTACTCCTGTTTAGTATTTGGCGAATGGGACCCTAGGCTTTGTGTTTGTTTTCAACGACGTAAGGTCAAAATTTTACGCATCAGTAAATTCTACTACTATTTCAATAATTGAAACGGATTATAAGCTTCGTTTCAATTTTCTGCTATACAATGATAAACTGCCATGCTTAAGTAGATTCAACTCTATCTCATTTATCGAAAAAGAGAGATAAGGAGAGAGAGAGAGAGAGAGAGAGAGAGAGAGAGAGAGAGAGAGAGAGAGAGAGAGAATGGTAATATATGAGAACACAACGCTGACTTCAAAGCTGTTCCCCGGTAGGAATGGACAGGGCCATATGCACCATTCCAAACTTGATAATTGATATCAAAGCTGAATTGGGTAGAGCAACTATATACAATGAGCCAATATTTGTTCTCTTAAATTAAGGCCAAGTCCATTTAGAGCCCTTTCTACCACCAAGCATCTTAGAGCTCTGTAAATGACCAAGTCTCTAAGAGCCCCGTAAAAGACCAAGTCTCTTAGAGCATTGTAAATGACCACGTCTTTTAAAGCACTGTACATGACCAAGTCTCTTAGAGCGTTGTAAATGACCACGTCTTTTAAAGCACTGTAAATGACCAAGTCTATTAGAGCGTTGTAAATGACCACGTCTTTTAAAGCACTGTAAATGACCAAGTCTATTAGGGCGCTGTAAATGACCACTTCTTTTGAAGCACTGTAAATGACAAAATCTCTTAGAGCAATGTAAATAAAGGCCCTGTCTATTAGAGTCCTGTGGTCTAAAACCAGAGTATCTTTGGGTCTTAAATAATGAGCACATCTCTTATAGCCCTGTAAATAATTACCAAATCTCTAAGGTTAGAAAAGACTGCAAGTGAAGCAGAAAAAAGTTTTGTCTCCCCCCCACCCCCCCGGTTCATCAAACTTGGACTCTTCCTACCGAAGGTCATGTGCCTAAGCTTTATAGCTAAGAGTACACTGTTCCAAAACCTTCCACACAGAAACTTCAATGTGGAAAGTTCTGCGTGGAAGTTTCCGTGATGCGGAAAACTTCTCTATACTGAGACCAGTGGCGTATCTGGGGGGGGGGGGCGGCGGCGGTGGGTGCGGTCCGCACCGGGAGGCACTTTTTATTACTTTTTAGGGGGGGGGGTGGCAAAAATGTATAGATTAAATTGAAATACCTAAATGAGAGGGCGGCAAAATCGTCTTCCGCCCTGGGCGGCTGATACCCACGCTACGCTGCTGACAGAGACATAAAATGTGTGCAAATTAGCACGCATCCAGCTGAACAGATATTAGACTATATCTTTGATGTGGGCATTCTAATTGATATAGTAAAAAAAAAACAATGACAGAATAATTAATGTCTACATAAAATAATTATAAAAAATCGTCAACCTTTGAAACATAATTATGTATGTTTGAGTCAGCCAGACTCATTCATGATTTAGACTACAACCAACCACTAACTGTGGCACTCAAGATACAATTAAAAAAACACAAAATATGGTAAAGTAAATAATAAAATATTTTTATTAACATCATAAACAAGTGTAAATTATAAATATATAAAAAAAACAAATGCTAGTATTATACCCGTCTTGTACCATAACAGATCCTTCCACCCCATTCGGTCCCGCACCACATGTTAGCTAAAACCTTTTACAAATTAATGTTGAGTCTTGTGAGAGATTTAAAAAAAGGGGAGGGGGGGGGGGAGAAACTCGTAACTGAGGGTTGTTACTAAATGAGATTAATGTACAAATAATTTTTCTATGGCAACAACACTCCTAAAAAAAAAAAAAAAAATAAATAAGATTTACAAAACTGTTTCTTCCTAAACATTCAAAATATTTGTCACCAATGTATGAATAAAAGATAAAATAGCTTTTTTTAGAGGCTAAATTTATAAACATTATTGTCAAGAGCAGAGATGCAAAACTACCACTATCTCAGACCGTAAAGTAACACAAATACACTGTGATACTTAGAATTATAAAAAAAAATAATTATAGAATTGAAATAAATTAAGTTACTCCGTGTTTGCTCTGGCTAATTTCGATGGAGTGCGTTTGTTACCATGATTCATTCTATGATAATTGCACAATGACACAGGGCAACACTGCAATAGCTCATTAAACAATTTTTGCAAAATGACAAGGTGCAAAGATGGGCTAGCAATGTCACCTGCATTGGTCAAGACAAATAGGGTGGGATGATGGAATACTGGACCTAAATGCTTCAATTTTCTGACCAACTTTTTTTTTTTTTTTTTTTTTTTTAAAATAAGTGGCCATTTAATCTGGACCACTATACAAACTGTCCTATACAAACTGTCCTATTGTTGGTGTAAATGATCTGAGACATCTCATCCGTCATGGACTTAACACAATTGAAATACAGAGGGGCAAACTGTTCGTAATTAATATTACATTATTCAACTTTATGCCCTAAGTGTTAAATTCAAAGTTTCATAAATTTAAATAAATCTGTGTATAAAGTATAGTTAAAAAAATGTATAAATATAGAACAAACCATCATAAATGTTCCCAAAAAAATAGCCTAACAAGTGAAGTTATATAGTTTTTTTAGTTTAAGAATCGAAATGCTTGGAGCTTTTTTTTTTTTTTGAAATGACTGTTATGATTGTCACGATATTTTGATACCAGAACTCAGCAAAAAAGAATGTTTACAATTTCTCGATAAAGTACTATTTCTCCTCTCTGGCAACTTCCTGGATATTTATAGCCACTTCCCCCAACATCTCCAGATTGTACAATTCACTTGATTTATTATCCAGGCCACATATATCGGAGGACACCAATTTCACGTGTGCAGGGGAATCCAGCTTAGACGGACTGCAATACGAAGTGAAGGTGGTACACACTGGATGTAAAAATGTCACTGCTGAACTCTGGGGCCGAACTAGTTGCTGAATGTCTGTTTCACCCCTGCTGGAGACATCTGCAGACCAGACCTGTGTGTTTTTTGGTTGACTATCTTCTGATTTATGGTTCAGGCATGTCAGGTGAACAATACCTGCGCTGGAGTTGCAAGCCTCATTTGTATATTTGATGGGGGTCCTCAAAACAGAGTCGGAGGACACTAAGGAGTCCCGCAAGGAGGGATTGACTTTCAACGGGCTGAATTCATGGAAGTGAGACCAGGCGGGCTGTGTAACACTGCCTGAAATGGTTGAAGAAAAAGAAGGGTTAACTAAGGATTCATTATCCGGGTCAGCATCACGGGGGTCAGCGGCCACCTTTAAGTTTTGCATTTCTGGCTGGCACAGGCTAGCGGGGTGAATGCTGGCCGGACCAGGGATGCCATTCCTATCAGAGGTACCAGATATTCCAGCACATGACACTGGAAGTAAGTTAGCAGGTGCCATTACTGATTTTTCAAAACTGATGGCTTCAGGGTGCTCAGAGTGAATGCTTGCTGCCCCTTCGGTAACACCAGAGGACACATCAGAAACTCGTTCATTGATGGAGCTTTTCGTTTCAATGCTTCCATTCATAAGCTCATCACCTTGAGTCACCCCCACTGGGCCAAATTTTGGAGCGCAGGTTTTTCTTTTCTTTGACCCAGGGCCCCCGCTTCCCAAATCGTTGGCTTTTCCCTTTCTCTTGGGGGCTTTGGATTTCAAGCTTTTGGCTTTCTCAATACATTTTTTGTTCTTTGATGAATTCTGATGTTGCGAAGGCAGGAAGGCGGTGATGTCCGTGAAATTAGGGGCGGGAATGTGGCCACTTTCGGCACCTTCAGCCTCAGAGGAGCTCTTGGCCTGCTGAGCAGTTAAGTCTTGACTCAACACCTGCTCGCTGACCTCTATACTCTCATAGCGGATCGTCTGCAGTCGTCGAACACCGTCATCATGAAGCCTGTATCTGAATAAAGAAAAAAAAAATATTAGCATGCTGTAAAAAAAAAAAAAAGAAAAAATATACTGAACTGCAAAATTATGTTTACATCTTAAACAGATAACATGTGCTAACTGAATGCTACATTTTCTTTACCCATTATTCATTGCCTATACATTATTCCATTCACTCTTTGATACAGTTGTTCAAGAGTGTATTTATTTTGTTTATGATAAAGGAAGAACAAGGTGATAATCAAAATAAGTTTTTTTTGGATTATCAAAGACTTAATTATTACTTTTGCCCCCCTTGGTTCTTTCACCCTCACCATAGTCGAGTGTGCAATAACAATGTAGACATGAGTAAGTAACTGGTTTGGCCTAGAATTGGAACCTGTAACTTACAACGTGCAGAAAGTACTGCAGAGGGTGAGCAAGGTCGCTTGAGGAAGATTCAGTGCAGCCTATCATCACATATTAAAATGAATGAACGAAATAAAAAACATGATTGGAACTTGCATTAAGGTGGGCCTATCCCTAGGTGTGCCTATCCCTAGGTGTGCCTATCCCCAGGTGGGCCTATCCCTAGGTGGGACTATCCCCAGGTGGGCCTATCCCTAGGTGGGACTATCCCTAGGTGTGCCTATCCCCAGGTGGGCCTATCCCTAGGTGGGACTATCCCTAGGTGAAGTGAATGAGAGCAGTAAATTGATTAAGATCTTAGTGTCTCTGACAATTGAAGCCAGAGATGGGTGTGTCATGGTTGACTGAGCCCCAGGGTGCATAAGAAAATATCAGGCCATTTACAGAAAAGAGAAGGGGGGGTGGTGGTGTATATGGGAGATATAAGTTGGGGGCTTTACAGTTGGCGCCCTAGTGCGCCCATCGTTAAATCAGTCTTAGCTTGAAGATATAGAATCAAAACATTTCATGGAACCCTGACCTAAATTTACTGTGTCCTGACGGCCATTTGTAATTGTGCTTTTCCATGAGGTGGGTGGTAAGGATTGTTCCACGGACACAGCGCTTTTTGCAGATGTGACATTCATACTGTTGCTTGCCAAAATCCTAAGCGGGGGCGGGTGGTGATAGAAAAACAAAAACACAACAGATTAACATAAAAAAAAAAAAAACAGATGAAAGTGTCAAGTTCACTGTAAACAAATAACTTTAACAAGAAGAAAAAGAAAATCAAGGCTCTTCGACATGTGGAGTTTCAATTCTTCAGTTGTTGATTGGATGATGATAATAATTATCAAACCCTCTACCACATTCTCTCTGGCGACAAAGTATTCATGATTTCTACTGGCTGTAGCCACACAAAACAAAAACAATAAACCACAGCGATGGTCCAAACATTGTAAAAAAAAAAAAACCACAAAGATAATAAAGGAAACTAATTTTTTTTTTTAATGCAAATTTGATTTACGCGCCATTTTAGTGGAATGTATACACCGCAAAAATTTAGACCTAACCTATTTGTTTAAAGAAATTCTAGTGTGATCACTAAAACGTTATTTCTGTACAACATGTCCTAGCTACCTCATGGTTTTTGTAGTGATCTCGTAGTTCAAGTGAAGTGATGAACACCATCTCACATCCTTCTCTCTTACAAGCGAATGGCCCTTTGTCACTGTGGGTGGCCATGTGGCGACACAGGTCTGTCTGGGTTTTGCCACTGTTTAAGAAAAAAATTTCATCAATTTATTACAATATTTGATTAATATTTTCATCAATAATCACTTCATGTAATACTTAATTGGAATCACACATTTGATGAATACCAAAATAATAATTGATTAGAAATACGCATGCAAACAATTTATACCAGACTTACATCTTCTATTCATTAATACAATACTTAGCCTAATTAGTATTATATGTTGTAATCAATTATTTTGAGATGTTTCCATTTATTTACCACAAAAAAAAAAAAAGAGACCACCAAAAAAAAACCAAAAAAAAAAAAGAGACCAAAAAAAAAAAGAGACCACCAAAAAAAATGTGCTTTTGTTTCTAAAATTCCCATTCTGCTTTTTTTTTTTTTTACAAGCGTTAGTTTATTTTTAAAGGAATATGTTTTACTAGCTAAATTAACTAAACTAAATCTTTCAACCAAACAAGCACAGAATTTGCATAAATAAAAAATGGAATTGTTATTCAGTGTATTTAAAATAAATCAAACAGAGTAAATGCTATGCTATGCACCGACCTGTATTCACAGCTGCCACACTTGTAGTTTCTCTCATCCGAGTGCCTGTACTTGACATGATCCCTGACTGTTGATGGTGAGTGACACGTCATGTCGCACAGCGGACATTTGTAGTGGTTGACTGGCAGAAAATAAATAGATTATAACAATAGTAATAATGTGATGAGAATAATGTCAGAGACAATATGAGTGACACGTCATGTTGTACAGTGGACATTTGTAGTGGTTAACTGGCCGGAAATAAATAAATTATAACAATAATAATCATGTGATGAGAATAATGTCAGAGACAACGACAGAGCCTGCACCGTCACCTACCATGGTGCCTCATGTGGTCTCGAAGGATCCTCTCTGAAGCGAACCTGTTGTTGCAATGTGAACACTCAAATTTTTTATCTGAGAATCAAAAAGAAGAAAAAACAATCCATGAATAAAACAAGAAAAAAAACTTAAAAACAAAAATATATACATTAGGGTTAGTACTTTTTACATTTTTTTTTAGAATCTTATTTTACATGGCATTTTTTAATGAACAATTGTGAACAAAATATGAAAATAATATTAATTTATTTTTCACTCAAAAAAACCTTCCCCACCAACGCCATCTTGTGTTTACATATAAGAAGCATTTTTCAATAAAATTACTTCTTTGATGGATTGCGCTTTAACAAATATTTAATTACATTAATTACATCAAGGAACTGTATAGGGTACTTTTTACCTCCATGTCTGAAACAAAATAAATTTAAAAAAAAATTTATTTTAAATTTAAAGTGCACTGCTTTAATGTATTATGCGTCTACTGCAACTTTACCAAAAATGGTCAAATCTTATTAATCTTTGTTTGGTAATTGTCACGAAAGGTCTGCTTGGAATTTGGAAAGTCTGCTTGGTTGATATAGTATTCTTCTATTTCAATTTTATTCAACTGTAATTGTCTGCTTGTAATTAATTTTGTGGGAAAGCAAATTTGTCAACAAATAAAGCGTGTAAAGTATTAAAAATATTAAGCGAACACTCTACCAATATTAAAGCTCCTTCGCAGTCAGAAGTGTATAAGGCAACCCATAAAGAAGCAGAATTGTTGAAGTTGCAGTTTAAAAACAGCTTACAAAATTTTGAATGGTGCTTACATTTTGACAGAAAAAGAATAGAAGGAGAAAAACAAGTTGTTTTACTGAAAAACGTTGAAAAAGAAATTCGATTAGCCATATTGTCTCTGACAAATGGAAAAGCAGAGACAATATTAACAGCGAATAGGGCTGTTCTAGCTGAATACATACTCTATTCATGTATTTGAGTAATTATTTGCGATACAAGGAATACAAATTCTGGCAACAAAAATGGTGTGGTACGCAAGCTGCAAAATTACTGTCAACAGAACAGTGGACAAATCCCTCAGTACATAGGCTGCCAGCTTCATGTTTTAGGCCTAGTACTCAAGCATGCTATGGATTCTGTTTTCGGCAGGGAAACGTCTAATCCAAACATTTCATATCCATTTGTTGCTGAAATTCGCGCAAATTACGAGTCACTTAAAGAGTCACTTGATTCTCAAGATAGTAGTTCAGAAATCATGTGAGAAAACAAAGGATGGAAAGACGACATGAAGTTCTTACATCATTTGAAGCAAGTATTTCACTATTACGAATGAAATAAAACCTTTTCAGTAATTCACTTCCAGAGACTGACGGCTTTAAGTAATGCTCGCTGGAATTCAAGTGCAATACTAGCACTTCTGGCATTCCAGAAAATAGAAACGAGAAATTTTAACTTGTGTGTACTTTCATAGCGAGGACATGCATGGTCTGAAGTATGGTTTTCAGATCAAATGGACTGGAAAATAGGAAAAGAGATTTTAGCACCTGCTTTGCATATATACACTGAAGCAGAAAGATGCTTCTTGAGGCACTGGGTCTGTGACGATTAAGCAATACCTGGTATAGAACGAAGTAACTGCTATGCAGAAAGAGCTATACAAATAATGCAAGAAATTGTTCCACGTTGTGAGACTTCAAAGACACTATTAACTGTTTTATTCTCACTAATGATGAAGCATAAAACTTAATTTATGTTTCCTATGCTGTCCTTTATTATCATTTCATATTTTGGACATCTCTATACTCATGCTTACATGCATTGCACTTGTTGTTCTTATGTAACTTTCCATTACAGTGTTGTGCTATATATATTAATATATAATATTTGTTTTATGGTTTGGTGGGGAAGGTTTTTCAAATATTTTCGGAAAAGGTTATTTGTGTCATTATACACTCATTAAAAGTCACCTTTTCTTGCCATGTAAATATGAGGTTACAAAAAAGTCATAACCCTAATATACATATTATACATATTAATATTTGAATTCAAAGACATTAGATAATATCAGGAGTAAAACACATGTATATATACATATTATACATATTAATATTTGAATTCAAAGACATTAGATAATATCAGGAGTAAAACACATGTATGTATATATACATATTATACATATTAATATTTGAATTCAAAGACATTAGATAATATCAGGAGTAAAACACATGTATATATACATATTATACATATTAATATTTGAATTCAAAGACATTAGATAATATCAGGAGTAAAACACATGTATGTATATATACATTTATACATATTAATATTTGAATTCAAAGACATTAGATAATATGAGGAGTAAAACACATGTATGTATATATACATATTATACATATTAATATTTGAATTCAAAGACATTAGATAATATGAGGAGTAAAACACATGTATGTATATATACATATTATACATATTAATATTTGAATTCAAAGACATTAGATAATATGAGGAGTAAAACACATGTATGTATATATACATATTATACATATTAATATTTGAATTCAAAGACATTAGATAATATGAGGAGTAAAACACATGTATGTATATATACATATTATACATATTAATATTTGAATTCAAAGACATTAGATAATATCAGGAGTAAAACACATGTATGTATATATACATATTATACATATTAATATTTGAATTCAAAGACATTAGATAATATCAGGAGTAAAACACATGTATGTATATATACATATTATACATATTAATATTTGAATTCAAAGACATTAGATAATATCAGGAGTAAAACACATGTATGCATATATACATATTAATATTGGAATTCAAAGACTTTAGATAATATCAGGAGTAAAACACACGTATGTATATCAATTATTATTTTTTTTTTAGATTTTTAATGTATGTATGCAAAAAGGTTTTTTTTTTTTAGTTTTTATCTGTGCATGTATATTAAAAATTGTTTAAATATTTTGTATATATGTAAAAGGTTTGACCTTGTTTAAAAAAAAACAAAACAAAACAAAAAAAAAAACAACCAAACTTCACGTCTTAAAAAAAATGACCAACAGGCAACCTTAGTTCATCTTGAAAACAAAACATTTGATTGGACCATGCAATTTAGTTCTATAAAGTACTACCAATCAGGGCCGTCTTAAGGATTCCAAGGTACTTTTGCATCAAAAGTATTAAAGGCGGGGGGGGGGGGGTCTCGCTAGATAGTAATTTACTCTCGTCTAGACAAGTATGGTTTAAAAAGAAACATACAGCATAAATTGTATATAAACAGTATAAGACATTCGGTTGTACTGATCTGCTGGCTGGATTTGATCCATCTACAAACTTGAAAAAAAAAAAAAATTAAGAAAAATGGATGTTCATATATTTTAACAAAGATTATTATATGAATTCAGGATCTATTAGGGTAGAAGGTTTTGAAACAAATAATTCTGTGATAAATACAAGAAAAAGAGAGAGTGTGAGAGTGAGTGGGTGAGTATTAAATAGGGCGAAAGTGGGGGTGTGGGGCATAAGGTAAGAAAATCTCCTTACGCGCGGCACTCCTTAGAGTTGCGCCCCCCCCCCCATTCCAAAGGCCGCTAATGTTCAAAGAGATAAATCATTTTTAGCAGAATGGGTTCCTTGCGCTGCCTAGACTGGTCGTCTGCCGTGCCTAGACGTCTGCCGTGCGAGAACTCTCCAGCAGTAGTAACCAGTTTCAGTAATATACAGTGTAAACAGCAATACTAAAAAAATTATTGGCAATACCAATACCGCCTGTAAAATCTATTGGCAATACCAATACCAATACAATTTTAAAACCAGTATTGCAATACCAATACCAATATTTATTTATTATTGCCAATACCAATACCAATATTTGGGTCATTCGACGAATAAAATGCAAATACGTAATTCATTGCTCAATATCACATCGATAAACGATAACAACATTTTTGGCTAATTTAGATGATGTATTTTTAACCAAATTTTATTCAATAGTTAACACTTGCTTTATCAGTTTCCCTCAAAGCATCCAAAAGTCTTTGACAACATAATAAACTATTATTAAATAAGTCGGCATACCTTAACGTCCTTAAGCAACAAGATTTTTAATATGTATGCTGTACACATATTGTGAATGAATGAATGGATGGATGGATGAATTAATGGATGAATGAAGCAAATGACTGTCATAGAAAAGCAAATGATACATAAACAGTTAATTGCATTACATCTGGAAAACTAACGATGAACGATGAATTCCAGTAGAGTTCACAGTGTAACGCCACCTAACTGGCAGTTACCACTTAGCCAAGCGAAGAAAAGTAACCATTTCAAAAATCGTACTGCTAAGTCGTGAACGAAGAGGGGAAAATACTCGTCCTCCTAATGAAAACAGCCTTTCAACAGCAGCGCTTGAAGGAAGTCATGTATTCAGGTCTATGTATATTTTACGGATGTGTGGCTGCAATACTGTCTGAAATGTCTGCCAAGTAATTATTAATTTCTTGATTCACTTTAGGTGAATCATTCACACGATGTCGTCTGGCTGACAATCCAGCGAAGATGTCTGGCTGATTATCTGTACCATCAGCAGCAGCAGCCGACGTTGCTTTCTGATCATCAGTCGTAGCAACCAATAGTGATTGTGAAACGCGTCTCTTCAGTACTCCAATAAGATGCGAACGCTGCAAATCATCATCCATCCAGTCCAACTTGAATTTGGGATGTACAACGGATGCCAGCTGAGCATCAATGCTGTCAAAAATATTTGCAAATCTTCTATCGATGGCATTCAAAGAGACATGAAGCTAATGGAGAACAAACTACGAGCCGATCATTCTTTCCTTGTTCAAGAAACACTTTTAACTGAACCTTCATTGCGACAAGTGTTGATAGGAGGAAACCAAGTCCAATGTCTTTTTTAGTTTCACCCTGCAAAATATCTAGTCCACAGCAAACAGGCTTCATAACAGCAACATACTCTTTAACAAATGTTTTCTGTACAGGCTGTAGTCTTTTGATATCAAGTTCATCACAAAGTTTGTCAAACTTAACTTCCATGTCACTTACACAGAGAATGTTGTAAACTCTTGTGACAGCATCATACATTGAATTCCACCGGGTTTCACCATGTGTTACCAAAAGCATACCAAGTGAACTGCCTGACGATAACAATAAACACTCAAGAAAATTATTTAATGCAACCGGAAAAAAGCTTGGAAAGAATAGCAAATTCCATAGAAATCAATTTACTTAAGAGTACTCACTGGTCAATGCTCATTGTCACAGATATCATATATGATTTCTATTATCATTCATTGCTCAGTCTCATTCAAAAATTGTTTGGCAATGCCACTCGCAAGGTGGCGACACCAAAGAAACAAGCAATTAAGCCTGTTCCATTCTGGACACAGGACGTGTTAGCGCATTTTCGTGTTATGTATCAGTACGTTTGTTAGCTTTCAGTAAATATTTGTAAATTTTGGAAATGTTTATAAATTCAATTGTGTAATGCATATATTTGTAAAAAAAAAATTATAAAGACGTTTCTTTATATTTGAAAAAAAAATTATTGTCTCTTAAATCTAACTACAAGTGGTTTGTGGTTACTGAAATAGGACTCATAATTGAAAACATTCTAAATTATAGTCATTTAATCGTCCGAAAACTCCGTCAATTGTTGCATAGCTCTGATACTTTCAATTAAACTCAGAACACAAGCTTACTATTTCATTTGATGAGTTTCTTAATAAATCTTGGTGAAACTACGTGCTGCAGTATTTCGCACCAAATGAACGGGTTATTGAACGTACAAGGTGTATATATAATATATAAGCCCCTTAGGAGCCCTGAAGCCCGGTCCTCAGAGGTCCTATCGCGAAATGAACTTTTGATGTACACATGGCAGGCCAAGACCTACAAAATGATATATACATCATGGGTCTAGGACTTATAGTTGCTGAGATATAGCGCTCCTTTATTAATATAGCTTATATAGTAAAAAACGGTACTAAGGCCCCTTTTACGGCCCTGAGAGGTCAGATCGCGAAATGGAAAAAAGTCATTTCTTGGCAGGCCAAGACCTACAAAATGATATATACATCATGGGTCTAGGACTTATGGTTGTTGAGATCTAGGGTGATGACGGACGGACGGACGGACGGACAGACAAAACGGGGACAATAGAGCATTTTTTTTCGAAAATGCTCTAAAAATTATTATATTTAGCTTTATTCACAACCAATGTTGTAGCGAACTTATTGAATATTGCTTTCACTATTGGCTAAAAATCAATACCAATATCAAAAATAATTATTGGCGATACCAATACCAATATCAAATTTCAAAAAGTATTGCAATATCGTACCAATACTTAAAAAAGTATTGGCAATACTACCAATACCAATACAATATTGCAATATTAACAACCCTGGTAAACAGTGTCTGTTGTTTAAAGAACGCTTACTGGAGACCAAAATAACGTCATCGGATCTACAAATCTTATCAGAAACAATGTGGCCTGCTCGTGGTGACGCCAACCGCGAGTTTTTTGTAACGATTTCGTCAAGCATTGCGCAATGGTGTTATCGAACGTCGGCTCTGGACGCATGCGCCTGCTGGCCATGACAAAACCACAAATTGAAAACTTTTGAAACTGTGGTGCGATAGACTCGGATAGAGAAAGGATTGCTGTACAAGATTTCTATTGTTTTCATAACTCACTGTGGCGCCAGGTATTAAGCTGTGCAAAACATGATTGCACGTTAGTGTCATATAGTACTTTCATGGTAGACGGAAATATATTTTAAAACATCGAAAAGCAGGACAAAAGATATCAGATTAGAAAAGCTTTCGGATGCCCCTTGGGGGTGGGGGGGGGGGTGGCACTAGGCATAATAGGGCTGTGCCGGTAGGAAAAGACGGCCCTGCAAACAGTGCCGAACCTAGGAATTTGGGGGCCCGGGGGGCTTGGCCTCTTTGGGGCCCCCTGCATTTTGACATTCGACACTATGACATGAGATAATGTACTTAGTATTTATTGTAAAAAAAAATTTTTTGCCCCCCCCCCCCCCGGTACGCCTCTGCCAGCAAACAACACATTGTCATACTCCCAGTAGCCAGTACACCAAGATAAAGGTTATTATTTCTCTTTCCCAGTTCGTCTAGTGAATTCTCCCAAGCTCCCCCCACCCCCAATATTCTGGTTTACAGCTTACAAGATGGGAAAGAAAAAGTATCTCCCCAGCTACCTCACACAGGAGGGCAGCACTAGTCAAGCTAAAAATAGATGCACATTCAACAAATTATAGGACTTTGGGGGTGGGGTGGGGGTGGGGGAAGGAGGGTGGAGGATAAAACCCACTACAGTAGTGGTAGCAGCAGAAAGAAGACCAGTACTGAGTGGATTACTTCATCTCATACTCTCCAACCCCCTCGTTTTCTCTCCCATTCATTCAAGTTCAGGTTCATTCGGCGCACGCACGTTTACAAAAAAAAAAAAAACTTTCCATGTAGACACTAACAGAAAGAGAAGAAGAAAAAAAAAACTCAGTACACCACCGAGAGACAGGTCACAGGTCATGTGCAACTATGTTTTAACGCCAGTCCAGCGAGGTTTTTTGAAAGTTTTGTGCCCGCCCCCCTAACTCCTCTCTCTCACTCTCTCGTCACTGTGTATATAGATGTGGATATCCGTAAACATCTACACTGTGCAGGTCATTTTCTCACACATCTGCAGAACTGAGTGTGTGGATAGCCAATCGTTCTATGTTCCATGGATATAGTTTCAGTGGAAGATAATGCATAGCAAATAATATATAATATACGCGACGAGGTAATGAAAATAATACATTACGTGCGAGGAAATAACATACTGTTACACGTGAGGAAATAACGAACCGTTACATGTGAGGAAATAACGAACTGTTAAATGTGACGAAATAACAAACTGTTACATGTGAGGAAATAAACTGTTACATGTGAGGAAATAAACTGTTACGCGTGAGGAAATAACAAACTGTTACATGTGAGGAAATAACAAACTGTTACATGTGAGGAAATAACAGACTGTTACATGTGAGGAAATAACAAACTGTTACACGTGAGGAAATAACAAACTGTTACACATGAGGAAATAACAAACTGTTACACATGAGGAAATAACAAACTGTTACATGTGAGGAAATAACAAACTGTTACACATGAGGAAATAACAAACTGTTACACATGAGGAAATAAACTGTTACACGTGAGGAAATAACATACTGTTACAGTGGTAGTGGGTGACTGGCTCGTCACGGTCCAATAAAGTTTTAAAAAGTGTAACTTTCTTCGAACGGTTGGTGAAAAGAGGGAGAGAGAGAGAGAGAGAGAGACGGATTGTGTTTGTAAACGGGGCTAGCTCAAGGAAAAGGTAGGTGCATATCTGGTCCACAACGTGCCTCATAGAGAAGATTGTAACGATATGTGATCGGGTCTCTGTACGGGGGTGATGCCAACTTTAGAGTTTCCCGAGTATTTATCCAGAACTAGATGAAATTAAAAAAATACTTATATATATATATAAACCAAGTATAGCAAACTATAAAAAAATATATAGCGAAATGAAAGAGAAAAAAAGAAAAGCTAGATCTATCACACAGATAGCAACAGACTTGTACCTAGTTGGCAGCCTTGCCTGCATGCAGCCGAGTTACTGCCACGGGGAGGGGTAAGACAAACACAGCGGTTTATTAATAACTATGAATTGTGAAGTATACACAGCACGTTTTATCTGCAAGCTTCGCTTCACTTCCCTAAACGATTATCTCTACAAATGATCATAAGTTTATTTTGGTGTGTTGAATGCACTGTTCATAAATGCACACGTTTATAAACCATAACACCCAGTAGGCGGCATTTGTCACAGGGGACATAACTGGCGGGACATAGTTACCGTATTTCCCCATGTATAAGCACCCCCCCCCATATTTGGACTGTGAATTTTTGAAAAAAATATTTAATTAGAGAAACAAGTTATAAAGAAAGAAAATTTACAAAGAAACAAAATTCAAGATTTATAATAATCACTCATACACTCCACCCCTTTACTTTTTGGGCTTGAACATTTTGGAAAAAAGGGGTGGCTTATACATGGAGAATTACGGTATATGACGGGACATAGTTTATAACGAGACATACGTAGAGATATAATAATTCTCATGGGTTTGTTTTTTAAAGAAGCTTAAAAAAAAGGTCGCACCATTTTAAGGTCGGGGCTAATAGTACATCACCATCTTTATGTACATCACCAACTTTATGTACATCACCAACTTTATGTACATCACCAACTTTATGTACACCACCAACTTCATGTACACCACCAACTTTATGTACATCGCCAACTTTATGTACACACTTTATGTACACCACCAACTTTATGTACACCACCAACTTTATGTACACCACCAACTTTATGTACATCACCAACTTTATGTACACCACCAGCTTTATGTACACCACCAACTTTATGTACACCACCAACTTTATGTACATCACCAACTTTATGTACACCACAGCCACACAGTGCAAAGAATGGACGCTAAACTTTTTTTAAGTCGTGAATGGCAGGTGCCAACAACACGCTGACAGCCAGTCCTACACTGTCACAGCATCCAGTGATGACAGGGTGAAGGTGACAGTAGATGAACCTGCCACCAACCTGGTCTAATTATTGATAGTGTGGGGGGGGGGGTGGAAAGTTGCCACTCACAGTGTAACCATTTTTTGTTCTGTAGGATTGTGTTCGAAAATCCGTTTTTTTTTTAAAATTTTATTTGCATATAACAGGCATGACGTGTGATGGACAATATTATAACACCCGGAGGGGGGTGGTGCATTTATAAACGGGCCCCAATCGACCGTAGTCCGCCCAGCCGGGGTGTTAAGGTCTCTACTGGAACTGAAGTACATGTACAGTACAGTTAAATGTAAAACTCAGATATAGCACACATACACAACACATATATCACATATACAGCACACATACACCACACATACATCACATATACACCACACATACATCACATATACACCACACATACACAACACATACATCACATATACACCACACATAGACAACACATACATCACATATACACCACACATACACAACACATACAGCACACATACACAACACATACATCACACATACACAACACATACATCACACATACACAACACATACATCACACATACACAACACATACAGCACACATACACAACACATACAGCACACATAGACAACACATACAGCACACATACACAACACATACATCACACATACACAACACATACATCACACATACACAACACACACATCACACATACATCACACATACACAACACATACATCACATATACACCACACATACACAACACATACAGCACACATACATCACACATACACAACACATACATCACACATACACAACACATACATCACACATACAGCATACATACACAACAGTGGCCTGTATATGCCACCACCGCTACTACACGCCCAGGCGTGTCCAATGAAAACAACAACTGATAATCTTAGATCAATACCGCCCTTCGTGACACCCCCCCCCGTTCTATCCCCGTCTGGCCCCCGCTCCCCTCCACCCACCTGCTGAACGCAAACCCAGGCCACCCCTGCGTGCGTGTGTGCGGGGTCAACTGAAGTATAACCGGAGAAATAAATTATACAGCGCCAGACAACTATGTCGGGGGCGGGGGAGGTAAGGCAATGAACAAAACAAACTGTTCTAGTCCATGACTTTGGTCTGTGGGAAGGTGACGATAGGCGGGTGGGGGGGGGGGCCACATCACACAAGAAGATGGAATGTCGTCGGAAATGAATAGACGGAAACCTTGCCTTTAGAAAGGTAGGAAAAAAAAAAGAAAGAAAGAAGCAAAACAATAGAGGTGAAAGAAGTACACTAAAGTAGTACCGTGCACACGAGATGTCATCTATACTGGGGTACACGCGATGACATCTGTACTCGGCTGAAATAGACGCCATCTATTCTCGGGTACACGAGATGTCATTTATACTCGGCTAAAAGAGATGCCATCTATACTCGGGTACAAGAGATGTACAGTCGATCTTATTAATACGCAAACTAACCCCCCCACCCCACCCCTAAAAGTCTCTGTTTAACCCCCCAGCCCTTCTCGCCCCACCTGAAACAGACAGGTCGCCCCCCCCCCCCCCCCGATTCAATACACAACGGAATGGTAAATCTGTCCACGACATCATTGGAATAAAACCGACCAGTCCGAGTGTGGTGTGGTGTGTGATTTTCAAGGACGTTTGTCGCGAATAAATTCAACTTGTTGAATGGTCTAATTGTGTTAGATAATTAGCACAGGTGACACAGGAACAGACTAATTAACAATTGAGGGGGGTAGGTGGGGGGTAGGTGGGGGGTCAGACCAATCCATTCGTGGTCGTTTCGTCATTTCCGTTATAGATAACGTGCCAGGCGGAGTTTCAGAATGCACCTATTAACCCGGAAGTATTTGACACGAGAGCTGTGAGATATAGATACTGCCGTCATACCGCGTGATAAATATACTCTCTAACAGACCTCTATGTGAGCTGTGAGATATAGATACAGCCGTCATACCACGTGATAAATATACTCTCTAACAGACCTCTATGTGAGCTGTGAGATATAGATACTGCCGTCATACCACGTGATAAATATACTCTCTAACAGACCTCTATGTGAGCTGTGAGATATAGATACTGCCGTCATACCACGTGATAAATATACTCTCTAACAGACATGTACTTGTAACGAGCCACAACATCCCTGCCTAGCACCATCAGCACTCGCCCACGCAGAATAATAATACTGTTAACACCATCAAATGATGATGACATAATCTAGCACCAGGTGTGAATCCACCCCCCCCGGCTCTTTAAAAGCTTGAGATTGCGGAGGGGAAGATTCCACCGGAGGCCGAAAGGAGAAATCAATACCAACGTCATAAAACTGAGGTCAGCGTGTACTCACGGGGATGCCCGTGTGTGTGTAGGTGGTTATGATTGCGGATATAAAACAATGGGCCGATAACTCAGATGGGTATAATCAGGGGAACTAATCCACAAATAGACGATCGATGTGTACAAAATGTTGTATGCTGCAATGCCACACTGGCTACAAAATGTTGTATACAACAATGTAACACTAGCTACAAAATGTTGTATACTAGCCAGTTTGTTTTCAACTGGAACTCATTCGTTTATCCCATCAGCCGTGCCCTAAAAACCAAACATAGACCAGGGAATCAATAACAAACCCAGCCTCGTTCTTCGCCACTCTCCACTCACACACAACGTGACCAGTGCGAGACCGTTCGTCTTGTGTGCATTATCAGCACCCTGAGGTACTCATCTGTTGTTTTGTCTTAGTTCCCCCTCCCGCCCCCCTTGCACGTCTCTATAAATACGCACGTAATATTCAACTTCGCGTTGAATGGCATGGTACGTTCAGTTTTGTGATGCGGCACGCCAGGTGGTGTGTCTTTGTTGCCGACACCAATCAACGCGCACCGAGTGGACCACTCACGGTAAGGGCCGTTTGTTGTTTTTTTTACATATTTCAGTGTCCCAGGTTAAAACGTGGACGTCATGCCACTGATGTCACGTCATGATGACACGCTGAATCTATGTCATGAGCATTTACTGATTATTTAGTCCGTGCGTGTTGATCAGCAACGCTGCCCGGAGAGGGGGGGGGCGCTAATATAAAGACACCCCCCCCCCCACAAGTTATCGATAGTAAACAATTTATTCTTTTGAGTCCCAATCAAAAGCATGGTCGGTGAACGGCGGTGGGGGGGCACGATGCATGACGGTTCCGCAAAATGACCCAGGAGCATGACGGGCACTGCGGGTTGTGCGGAGCGCAGGGCGCCGAACTAAGAAGGGGGGGGGTCGCCGCTAGTTTTTGTATTTTACAGAGATTGGGCGGACGGCGCCCAAATAGCTCGCTAATGGGGCAGCCGCAATAGCTAGCCACGGTCCTGCATAGCTCACACCCAGTCCGATGACGGATACCTAAACATTGACCAAGCCCACTTTGACTGATATGCACGTATGCCGTTTTTTTTTAAAGACTTATTTTTATGTTTTGTACTTCCTATGGCCCAATATTGACGTGTACCCAGGTGCACACCCGGCATCGAGCGAGTGAGACCAAGTTTTGAACGGGTTTCCCCGATACAGCACGCACACGCACACCACACATGTACTGTAGAGCAGAAACACAACAACTTTAACGTGTACGCCCTCTTCATACCAGGCTGTGTGCCGCTAGTGTGGCGGTGAAAACTATGGAGCTGTGCGCGATCGTCACAGGCTGCTACGTGGGCTGGATGGTGCTGGCCGTCTTCCCCAGACGTGTGGTCCGGCTGTCCACCAGGATAATACAGGTAACACGAACATAAATAGTGCACAAAAATACAGTTAGCACTCTCTCTCTCTCTCACGCATTCACACAAACATATATATATATATATATATATATATATATATATATATATATATATATAATATGTTCTTTTTTATTTATTTATTTCGAAAAAAAATAAATGTTTTTAGCAGAGGGAATAACACGATACAAGTTGTAAAGAAAGTTTCCTAATACAAAGTTCCATTCCAAAAAACAACTGCCAACAACCAATCAAACACAGTGGGTTAACAAAACAACCCCAACCCACAGGGCATTCAGACAACTCGATCTAGTACAACTACACTTATGTAACAACATCATAAAAAAAAAACCATCACCGGAAAAATTCCATGGAAGGAAGATGACAGATGCTCTTCAGCAGTCTTTGGTTCACTTGCATGTATAATAATCGCTGAGCACTCAAAACGTTACACAACAACAAACTTTCCCATTTTTTTGTGTGTGTTATTGTTCTTCTTCTTCCTTCCTTCCTTTGGCTCTACAGCCCATTTTGGGCCCTGGCCTGCCATACTACACTTCTCCACTTTTCCCGATCCAGGGTCTTCTTCCTCCACTCTCTCACTCCTATGGCTTTAAGGTCTTTCTCCACTTCCTCCAACCATCTGCTTCTTGGCCTGCCTTTAGGCCTTTTCTCATTAGGTGTTGTCTTATAAATCGTTTTTGGACCTCTGTTGTTTTCCATTCTTTCTATGTGCCCTACCCACCTTAATCTATTCATTTTAATTTCAGCTGTTATATTTGGTTCTTCGTACAGTTCGTACAGCTCTGAATTGGTTCTACTTCTCCACTCGTTATTGTCCTTTACTGGCCCATATATTTTCCTAAATATTTTCCTTTCCCAAGTGTTTAGCATATTTTCTGCTTGTTTGCTGATGGTCCATCTTTCGCTACCATATGTTACTGCTGGCCGGATCATTGTCTTGTATATGGTTTTTTTTAATTTTTCTGGAGATCTGTCTGTTTTTCAGTATTTTATGCAGTGTATAATATATTCTGTTCCCTACTTCTATTCTGTTTTTTATCTCTATCATTATATCGTTTTTCTCACTTGTGGTTGATCCCAGGTATTTTAAGTTTTCTACTCTTTCAAATGCTCTATCACTGATTTTGAAAAATTTTTCTCTTCCTTCTTTTTCATTTCTTTGTAACAGCATATATTGAGCCTTTGTTTCGTTTACTGTTAAACCTGCTTTCTGAGCTGCTGTTTCTAATTCTATGTATGCTTTTGCTATATCCTTGCTTTGCTTTCCTATCAATGTTATGTCATCAGCATATGCAAGGTATTGGATGGGTTCTGTAAATATTGTTCCTGTTTTCATAGACTTTGTTTTTTCACTTCTGAGGTAGTGTGTTATAGTTCTTCGCTTATCCAACTGTACGTTTCTTATGACTTTTTCTAGGGTTAAGTTGAAAAGTATGCACGAAAGGGAGTCTCCTTGTCTAAGTCCTTGGTTTACTTTAAATTCTCTTGAGCTTTCCCCTTGGATTTTCACTTTGCTTCTTGAGTTGTTTAATGTCATACGTACTAGTCTAATGAGCTTGTTGGGGATACACAACTCCTGCAATATTTTGTAAAGATAATTTCTATTGATGCTGTCATATGCCATCTTGAAATCTATGTACAGCTGATGTAGGTTTATATTATGCTCATATCATTTTTCTAGAGTGTTTCGAAGGGAAAAGATGTGGTCTGTGGTTGCTCTGCTAGGCCTGAAACCACATTGATAGTCACCTAATACTATTTCACTGAAATTCCCTATTCTGCAGGCTATTATTTTTGTTAGTATTTTATAAACAGTGTTGAGAAGTGAGATTCCTCTGTAGTTGTTGCAGTTAAGTTTCGAACCTTTCTTGTGTAGTGGAACTATTAAGGCTGTTTCCCATTCTGTTGGCATTATCTCTTCTTTCCATATTTTATTGACCATCCTGTGTATTTCTAAGTGTAGTGTGCGTCCTCCATATTTGAGTAACTCAGCATTTATGTTATCTTCTCCTGGTGCTTTATTGTTTTTGGTCTTTTTAATAATATTATTTATTTCTTCTATGGTTGGTTCTTCTATTTCTGCCCCATTGTCCTCTGCAATGTTTGGTACATCATTTTCGCTGTCAGTTTTAATGTTCAGCATTTCTTCAAAATATTCCGCCCACCTTTCTAGAACCATTTCATTTTCTATAAGCAGGTCGCCTGATTTGTTAGGACACATGTGAGATCTTGCTTGGAACCCGTTACTTTCCTCTTTGATGGCCATGTACATTTTTCTTGTTGTGTTATTGTTCTGTTCAAATAAATTGTGACTAGTTCTCTGTGTTACCGCCCCTCCTCCTCCTCCTACAGGATATACTGGTCCTGGCGGTGTCCTCATTTCTCCTGACCTGGGTCTGCTGCGACCAGCTGGCCGCCTGCGTCCTGGCCTTTCTGGCGCTGGTCATGTACAACGACCTGCCGAGCCCGTGGATGACGGTCAACGACAGGGCGGTGCTCGTTACAGGTAAGAAGAACACACACACACACACACATATATATATATATATATATATATATATATATATATATATATATATATATATATATATATATATATTAGGGCTGTACCGAAGTTCGGCTCCGGCCAAAATCCGGCCATTTTACAAATCCGGCTCCGGCTCCGGCCAAATTTTTGGATTTTGGCCGGATTTTCAGCCGGATTTCTGTCTTACTTTACTGTTTATCTTGTTCTCCAGTTATCACCCAGTGAACACAAAACACATGTATGTAACAGTTCCATTCTATGTTATATCGCCGGTCTCAGTGTGGTGGAGAAGGTATGTATAACATACCTTCTCCACCTCAGTAGCCGGTCTTATAAAGTTGTTGTCCGATGACCTCGTTACGAATGATACAGTTTCATAATCTAAATATAGCCATAACTTTTGGAATCCCACGTTACAAACAGTGATGTTTGACATCATTCTAATAGATTATTATTTCATTGGATGGCACACAAATATTCCCGCAAAACAGCGCGCGAGGGTTACCCATACCCAGAATTCCATGCAAAAATGTACGTTTTTGTCGCGAACCAGTTATCGAATCATTTCTAAATGCAATTGATGTTTATTTTCTTATTGCAATTTTATACAGCAACTAGCTGTACCCTGCAAAGCCTTTGCATGAAGATAGACTATTGTAAAGCCAGTGCCAAACCTAGGGATTCGGGGGCCCCGGGGCTTGGCCTCTTTTGAGGCCCCTGCATTTTGACGTTTGTTTCTCACTTTAGGGGGCTCCCCTCAAGCTGGGCCCGGCGGGACTTTTGATTTTGGATGTAACATCACCCATTGATATAGGATGTAAGCACTCGATGGAATTCAACGTTCTACATGCTACGTCGACTGTGTGAACAGCATCGTGCACTGACTATTTACTGTTCAGAAGTCGATGGTACTTCCTGTCCAAGTGCACATCAATGGACTGTATCAACTCTGGCACCTTCTGAAGAATTAACACGGGAAGTAAGCAGTGATGCAGCACGTATTTCACTTGCAATACCTATTGTTGCAGTTTTGAGAAACCTGTTGACGAAGGACGATAATGATGCAGGGGTAAAAACTATGAAGTCAAGTCTGCTCGAACCAGTGAATAAACGTTTTGACAACATTGAGCATGAACCCCTGTATGCAGTTGCAACATTGGTTGACCCACGATTTAAACAGCGATTCTTCACGGAACAACAACTGACAGCAGCCAAGGCAGGTGTCCTGCTAGCATTCAGCAGTGTCAAACAGAGTGCTGTGCATTGGCGGCGGAATGAAAAATTTAAAGGGGGGGGGGCGCCAGTGGTACTGTGGGTGATATTCAAGTTGATCAGAATGAGATTGAGACATCTGAAGAATTGCCAGCTAAGCAACCGCGTCTGGATACGTCTGGTAGTGGCAAATCAATTCTTTGGGATTGCATTGACGAGATTGTACATACATCAGCAAGTGCAACTAACAGTGAACCAAGAGGTATAGACATCGAACAACCCAAGTATCTGGCTGAACCAGTGATTAATCGGCAGGAGGATCCATTGCATTGGTGGAGACAGAATATGGAGTGTTTCCCTAGTCTTGCTGCAGTTGCTCGCAGGTACTGGGTGCACCACCAACAAGCGTTTCATCAGAGCGCTTGTTCAGTGTAGCTGAACGATCATCGTAGCTCACTGTTGCCAGAGAATGCTGCTCGTCTTATTTTTTTGAAGTAGAACTCGAAGCTGATCAAAGAGTAGAATGGCAGTTGACACTTGACAGTTGACACACAATCGATTTGAATTTGAAAAACTTGAAAACTCTAGAGTATTTTAATTTTTACTTTTTAGTTTTTAGGACTACTTTTTTGTTATTTACAGGAAATGGAAATCAAATCAAATATCATTTGAATGATTGATTTACAGTTTTAATTACTATTTCGCCACTGTTGCCACTTTCCCAGCAGCTGATTACTATTAGTAATTACTGAGATTAGCCAAATTCTGCATACTATCGTTACTATCGTATTTATTCTAATAATATCCCATATTTTTTCTAATAAATTAAATAATAATAGCCAATCACCCATTTCTTGGCCCAAAAATAGCATGTTTTAGGTTCTGAATAGAATTGTATTTACCTGAGAGGCTGAAACATCCAATAATCCCCCATCCCAAACTGGGGGGGGGGGGTGTCCAATCTATTCTGATATGTTTACAGCTTTACAATAAAGTGACAACCGAATCCGGCTCCGGCTCCGGCCGGATTTGTTTTGACAAATCCGGCCAAATCCGGCTCCGGCCGGATTTGAAAAAATCAAATCCGGTACAGCCCTAATATATATATATATAAAGTCCTTGAAAAGATGAGATCCTATAAAGTTATAAACCACTGATGGGAGCGTGCCGATAGCGTAATGACCATCGTAGCACCACTTACACACGTATAAATAAACACACATTAGAATTTAAAATATCGGAGCGGATCAGCTATATGAAAATGACATAATTACTTTTAATTAGTTGCTTACAAAAGGACACCATCATTTGGTTCTTTACTGAAACGGCAAAAAAAAAAAAAGACAGATGTAGGGGACATTATGCCCCCCCCACCCCGGGGACATTATGCCCCCCCCAACCCCACGTCCAAGTCGACGTCATAGTTCCTGTCAGTCAACTCATTTTTATCTACATCTGTTCCAGGTTGCGACAAAGGTCTGGGTCACGCCCTAGCCCTGAAACTGGACGCGAAGGGGTTCAGGGTGTTCGCGGGCTGCCTGGTGATGGGCGGGGAAGGGGAGAGAGCTCTGGTGAAGGGGGCGTCCAGCAAGCTGACCACCCTACAGATGGACGTGACCAAGATGGAACAGGTGCTACAGGCAGCCCAGTTTGTGCAGGACAGGCTAGAGGGCAAAGGTCAGGGCTCAAGCTACAACTCTTTATGGTCAGACTATTACTAGTTAGAAAGACTAACATAAAAATCAGTGGTATGTACATATCATACCACTGACATATTGTTATCTTATATGACAACTGACTATATCACCCGCTATGGTTATCTTATACATATGACAACTGACTATATCACCCGCTATGGTTATCTTATACATATGACAACTGACTATATCACCGCTATGGTCATCTTATACATATGACAACTGACTATATCACCGCTATGGTCATCTTATACATATGACAACTGACTATATCACCCACTATGGTTATCTTATACATATGACAACTGACTATATCACCGCTATGGTTATCTTATACATATGACAACTGACTATATCACCGCTATGGTTATCTTATACATATGACAACTGACTATATCACCGCTATGGTTATCTTATACATATGACAACTGACTATATCACCGCTATGGTTATCTTATACATATGACAACTGACTATATCACCGCTATGGTTATCTTATACATATGACAACTGACTATATCACCGCTATGGTTATCTTATACATATGACAACTGACTATATCACCGCTATGGTTATCTTATACATATGACAACTGACTATATCACCGCTATGGTTATCTTATACATATGACAACTGACTATATCACCAGTATTACTATATTAAACATATGACAACTGACTAAATCACTGGTGCTAATTATCTGTGACATACATATTTCCATTGTAATTATTGCCTTTGAGATCAAATTGAAAAATTGACAATTCTATTGGTATTATCTGTGGCATTCATATGACAACTGACTATTTACTGCTATTCTTTATGTGACATTCATATGACAACTGACGAATCTGTGGAATTAATATCTGTGACATTCATATGACAACATATAACTAACATCATGATCCACTGCAGCTCTTCATGGTGTTGTCAACAACGCTGGCATCCTGATGTCCGGTAACATGGAGGTCATGGCCTACTCGGACATTCGCAAAATCATGGAGGTCAACTTCATGGGGGTCGTCCACGTGTACAGGGCATTCATGCCACTGCTGCGCCGCCCACGGAGGGGCACGTCACGCCTGGTCAACGTGGCCAGTAATGTAGGTCAGTAATCAAAATATGAATCACCAGGCATGTGGGTTCTCGTGGACTTTAGTGGTGGTCATCCCTCGACGAAAACAACATAAAAAATGTTTCACTAGGGATGTTTTCAGTTAAAACTTTTCTGCTTACAAATATTCCAGGACTGGCTCCGTCTGCTATGATGGGGATTTACGGGGCTTCAAAAGCCGCTGTGGCCTTGGTGTCGGAGACCTGGAGGTACGAGCACAGGCAGTTTGGGATTCACGTGTCCACCATCATACCCAGCGGCTACAAGACCGGTAAGATATCACTGAATGACTCTGTGGATGAGAGCCCAACCGTTGGGGGTGCAGGCTCTAGGTGCAAATCGCGAGCACTCCTGTAGTTACCGAATTCCCACCTCCCCCCCTGTGGCCATGGCATCCTCGGCTGAGGTGGGAAAGGGGCTACAAACTGCCCCCAATGAGGGCTAAAGATGTTGAGAAGCGATCAAGAGAAAATAAAGTCTCACCCTCACAGGGATCTCACAATGCAGCAAGCAACATCGCGTGTAAGATTAGCAGACATTTTTTTATACAACTCAAATACAAATCAGTTTAAAAAACAACAACAACAACAAAAAATCCGTTTGACTTACCAGCAAGCCCCCCCCTCACTACAGTAAAAAGTGTGCAACCCAAACACAAGTGAATGGCCCCATGGGATACAGAATTCTTTGTATGAAAAGGCTCAGCGAATGGTGGGTGTATGCAACCGGGTGGGGGGGGGGACGAGGGGACTGTTGGTGTAGATTGTCAGGGCTGGTGTCAGCCCTAGTACTTTCTATGACCACACAGTTGATTTGTATTGCAAATAAGCCGTCTCTCTCTCTCTCTCTCTCTCACACACACACACATATAGAGTAAATACATATCATTAGCATAATAGTCCATAGACTGTGCAACCTATTTTAAATTTATTAGGCAAATTAACAAACAGCTTATTTGTGTGAGATGCAAAACTCTGGTGTCAAAGGTTAAAATCAACCAATGAGAATAGTCATTGAGTATAGGAGAAAGAAGTCATGTTATATGGAAGAAGTCATGTTACATCATACAATTTTTTTTGGGGACACAATCCTGTCATTAACTCCACATGACACTTAATAAAAATGTATTTACACCACCAAAGCACCTGCATCAGTACTGGTGTAGAAAACACACACACAGGTTGTGTACTATACACACACACACACAATCGTGTACTGAACACACACACTCTCTTGTGTTGCAGGTATACTGGAGTATGACCAAGAGGCAACTGCCAACGCCTGGTGGGAACAAGCCACACAGGAAGTGAAAGATTTCTATGGGCGAGCCTGTTTCATGGCCATAAACAAAAGAAAAAGTAAGTCCACTGGTGCCTTCTGTCCATAGACTACATTAATAATGACATGTTCTATAATGTTTTAGTAGATGACAGTCAGCTATTGGTGCCTGTACCAAACATTTAGCCATGTTTCTTCATTTCACATAAAACCAAGCCTAACCCTAATCAAACCTTTCTACAATACAAACTCGGCAATATTAAACCAAAATCAACTCCTCTTAGAAATAAACAGCATTACTGACTAGCAAAGTTTCTTATTATCGTGATCCCCATAATGTTTCTTAATTCAGTGATCCCCAAAATGTTTCTTATTACCGTGATCCCCATAATGTTTCTTAATACAGTGATCCCCATAATGTTTCTTATTACTGTGATCCCCAGATTACAGGGAGTACCTCAGTCCAGACTTTTCCAGCATCACTGACTGCATGGTGGACGCCCTCCTGTCCACTCACCCCAAGCCATTCTATTACAAGGGACTCATAGCCAGGACGCTGCCTTTCCTTTACCAGCACCTGCCTTCGTTTATATGGGACGCCATCATGCCCTTCCTCTCAGACAACTATCTGTTTCCCGTCCAAGCCCTTCACACGGACAGCGACGTGCAGAAAGCAAAGTTCCACTAAGCCACTCAACAATCACCCGATTACTGGATCAGAACTTTGTAGACTGGTTAGGGAACAACTGGGCCTTCAATTGAAAACATTGCTACACATGAGAAGGGAAATTTCGGTGATAATCATTAAGGACTGTCAGTGGGTTGAAATGCTGTTTGCAGTCAGTGTTGACAGACGGATGTTGGTCCTTTCTAGGGCCGAAAGAGACAGAAAAACATTTTAATTTAAAACAAATATTTTTTTTTGGAAATGATCCACAGCTTCACATCAACCTTCGGTACCTGGACACGTATGGACACAAGTGTCAGTCTGGGTTCACCATGAAAGTGTTCCGGCCTAACACAGACTACCACGGGATCAATTTATGCCCATATAAAGGTCTGGCCGTAAGCTGTATCTCTCACAAATTCTTCTCTATAGCATGGACTTTAAACCCATTGAAATGGTTTTTTAAAAATATTTTTTTTTAAAAGAGTAAGTCTCCAAGTGACAAGACAATGCAAGTTAATATAGCTGGAGACAATGCAAGTTAATATAGCTGGAGACAATGCAAGTTAATATAGCTGGAGACAATGCAAGTTAATATAGCTGGAGACAATGCAAGTTAATATAGCTGGAGGCAATGCAAGTTAATATAGCTGGAGACAATGCAAGTTAATATAGCTGGAGGCAATGCAAGTTAATATAGCTGGAGACAATGCAAGTTAATATAGCTGGAGACAATGCAAGTTAATATAGCTGGAGACAATGCAAGTTAATATAGCTGGAGACAATGCAAGTTAATATAGCTGGAGACAATGCAAGTTAATATAGCTGGAGAAAGCTTTGTTTGCATTAAAAAAATAATAGACATGTATCAAGCTGTTTCTGGATCACTAACATGTGAAATAAATGTTGACACATGTAAATTAAAACAAAATTTAAAAAAAATTCTACTGACCCCCTGATGCCTTTTAATTTGTGTTACACAAAAATTTTGCTTAAGAATATTTTCAGTAGTGGAAAAAAAACAACAAAAAAAAAAATGGATTATGTAAAGTATAGAATTTCATAATAAAGAAAAGTATCACAAAAGATTTAAAAAAAAAAACAAGCAATTAAGCCTGTTCCATTCTAGACACAGGACGTGTTAGCGCATTTTCAGTACGTTTGTTATCTTTCAGTAAATATTTGTAAATTTTGGAAATGTTTATAAATTCAATTGTGTAATGCATATATCTGAAAAAAGATATTAAAAGGACAAGTAAGTCATGTTGAATAACTGTTACAAAAATAAATAATGATTACGCCCCTTTGATTAGCTTTTATTATTTATATTTAAAATATAAGCAAAACGGTACATAACAATCTCTTATATTTTGGCCCTGAGAGGTCAAATCGCGAAATGGACTTTTGATGTACACTTGGAAGGCCAAGACCTACACAATGATATATACATCATGGGTCTAGGACTTATGGTTGCTGAGATATAGGGCGGCCCATTATTAATATAGCTTATATAGTAAAAAACGGTACTTTATAAGGCCCCTTTTACGGCCCTGAGAGGTCAGATCGCGAAATGGAAAAAAGCTATTTCTTGGCAGGCCAAGACCTACAAAATGATATTTACATCATGAGTCTAGGACTTATGGTTATTGAGATCTAGGGTGATGACAGACAGACAGACAAAACGGGGACAATAGAGCATTTTTTTTCGAAAATGCTCTAAAAATGTATCAAAGATGAAGACAGCTTGGTGTGTTAGATAAAATACAACATTCGCAAACAAGTTCATGGGAAAATTTACTCCATGCTTTATACAGCAACCAGTTAATAACATAACTCAAAAAAAAAAAAAAATTACGACAAGCCATGCTCAATTACAGCCACATTTTGTAACAATTGACCAATTACAGCCAAATTTTGTAACAAGTTGACCAATCACAGCCACATTTTGTAACAATTGACCAATTACAGCCAAATTTTGTAACAAGTTGACCAATCACAGCCACATTTTGTAACAATTGACCAATTACAGTCAAATTTTGTAACAAGTTGACCAATCACAGCCACATTTTGTAACAATTAACCAATTACAGCAAAATTTTGTAACAAGTTGACCAATCACAGCCACTTTTTGTAACAAGTTGACCACTGACCTGTAACGTCTCCTTGCCTCTTGAGATGGTCAATGAACCTGGTGTTGTTGGCGAAGAGGCTCCCGCAAGTTGGACAGGCCACTACTTTGGCCTGAGTGTGGGATCTCATGTGCTCCTTCATCTGGTACCAAAGATTTTTTGTTATGTCACATCCTTGAAAAAAAAATCAAAGTGTGATGGGTACAGTTTAGGGAGCATTCTGTTTTAGCCCATATTAAACAGTGTGCAACACGATATGTACTAAATGAAATGTGCATTCTGTTTTAGCCCGTATTAAACAGTGTGCAACACGATATGTACTAAATGAAATGTGCATTCTGTTTTAGCCCGTATTAAACAGTGTGCAACACGATACGTACTAAATAAAATGTGCATTCTGTTTTAGCCCGTATTATAGTGTGCAACACGATATGTACTAAATGAAATGTGCATTCTGTTTTAGTCCGTATTAAACAGTGTGCAACACGATACATACTAAACAAAATGTGCATTCTGTTTTAGCCTGTATTAAACAGTGTGCAACACGATACATACTAAATAAAATGTGCATTCTGTTTTAGCCCGTATTAAACAGTGTACAACACGACACATACTAAATAAAATGTGCATTCTGTTTTAGCCCGTATTAAACAGTGTGCAACATGATACGTATTAAATAAAATGTGCATCATCTTTTTGTGGACAGCACTTAGTTTAAAAATTTAAATGGCGGATGTTTCACTGATACCAGTGGCTATCAATCTCTAATGCTTCGTAGCCCATAGGGACACCATTTATACTAGCCCACAGGGATACCATTTATACTAGCCCACAGGGACACCATTTATACTAGCCCACAGGGACACCATTTATACTAGCCCACAGGGACACCATTTATACTAGCCCACAGGGACACCATTTATACTAGCCCATAGGGACACCATTTATAAAGTTTTGGTTTTGACCCTTTAGATCTTGGACACCATGACTGAAATTACTTCCCTAATCTTGAGTTAAGGGAGTTGAAAACATGACAACATTTTTTTAAAATTCACAGAAAAATCAATTTTCATCACACATTTTATTTTAAAGCAAAAGGAGAAAAACGGATGAGAAATTAAAATATGTATTAAAAAAAAAAACAACAACTACATAGCAATTATTGTTAAAAAAAAACCTGAAAAATTCATCTTCTTATCAGACAACATGGTAACATATGAGCTTGCTACTGGCGCTCCAAGCAAAGAATTTACACCACCTGACAGTGTTTGGTTGTGACAACTGTCCAAAAAGATTTTGCAAGGTATTTTGTTTCTACTAGTACCCAGAGACATTGAAAAATCTATTAGAATTTTTTCTCAGATAATTCCCCCTCCCCAAGCATAACAATATGTGCACCACAGGGACGAGGCATGAGTGTTGCCGGCCAAAATCATATTTATAGAAAATGCTTTATAATGGTACTGTGTTTATCATAAATGACTACAAGTTTAAATATATATAACTTTCATTTATATATAAACTGTATATGTTGTTAGTCTAATAATGTATACAAATATATAAATCTATGCTCGTTTGTGCTTTGCATATAGCATAAAAACAGCAATAAATTTTTACTTAAAGCGTTATGACCAGCAACACTCACGCCTCGTCTCTACTGTACCATGTGGCTCATCTATTTTGCCTGTATATATTCTAAACTGTAGTAACAGCCTGTATACATTCTAAACTGTAGTAACCGCCTGTATACATTCTAAACTGTAATAACAGCCTGTATACATTCTAAACTGTAGTAACAGCCTGTATACATTCTAAACTGTAATAACAGCCTGTATACATTCTAAACTGTAGTAACCGCCTGTATACAATCTAAACTGTAATAACAGCCTGTATACATTCTAAACTGTAGTAACCGCCTGTATACATTCTAAACTGTAATAACAGCCTGTATACATTCTAAACTGTAGTAACAGCCTGTACATATTCTAAACTGTATATGAGTCTAAAGTACACCAGACTTTTATAAGCCAAAGGTTCGGCTTTTTTATGTACTGTTTCAACCCCAGCCAACCATTCAATCCAATCTTAGTCTACGCTTAAAGTTTTTTTTCCAGGTAAAAAAAATGATTGATTAGTTGGTTCGTATCAATGAGATTTTGTTGCTCAAAAATGTGATGTTTTACTATTGTTCTAATGGAGAGTGCTCCTGGATACGGGGAAAGGCAGACAGCATTGAATGGCAGACTTTGGTAATATTTTTATATAGCAAATAGTACCATCCAAAACATTCTGTTTAATTTATATCCTGACTGAAGTGTGCATTAAAAAAAAAGTTATACAACTTAAAACATCCTCTTTAGTTATAGGTTATAAAAAAAAATGGAACTGATCAAATCAGATTAACACTTTGCTATTAAGTCCCCACAAACCAGTAAACTTATTGTAGCTTCCCCCCCCTCCCCCCCCCCAGGAAAATTATAAAAGAAATTGAATGTAGATCAAAGACAGATA
>JAGDYQ010000148.1:1636125-1668413 GCA_021962125.1 Bulinus truncatus
CCGATTAATGTCTTAGAGCCGATTCAAATCCATTGATGGATACAAAGAACAGAGCAGCGTACGCCATGGCGATTTTGGGTCGAAATGGTGATACTGAGAGTATCATTAGGAAGAGACTCTGTAGGCTTTGACGAGATGATATGGGTGAAAAGTAAGCGTTCTTACTTTATCACATACAATGTATAGCATTATTGCTGTAAAATCTAATACAATAGATTATTAAATACTATTATTAACATATTAAATAGCAATGACATACTATTCTTTATTATTTAACCTGTATAATTAATATAAATACTATTCTTTAAATACTTAATATTTGAGTATAATACTCAATGCTAACAATACAAAAAAATGGCCTAATAGATGATATTTACCATATTAAAATTATCGTTTATTGGTACAATATTACAGCTATTCTTTTGTTTGCGATGACGATATATTATCTTTTTTTTGAATAAGGTCATGATGTTCCAAAATTAATGTTAGTATAGAATTAAAACTTTCAAAAAAAAATATATTTTTTAAAAATCTGATTTTTATCTTCAGCGATATTTCGCTTATTTCGAGCTTTTCTAGTCTGTATAATAACACTCCCATTATGTGCAACCATTTCAAAACGATATAGGGCGGCAGGGGCCATAATTAACATAATGTACTCTATATCATGGTAAGTTGTACAAGAAGTTTAATTTACATAATGAACGTACTCTGTATGATAGAAAGTTATAGATTCAGTTATAATTAGCAGCCGGCGAATAATCTTTCTCACGTACTTTTACTTTATGATCAATTTTAACAGGCTGGTAATGAATCTTACTGTTACACTTGCAACGACTTTGACATCAAAAGCTACTCAGGCCTGAACCACGTAAGTTTCAGAAAATGCATCATCACTAATGTAAAGCCTCAAGAGCTTCCTTATAACATAAAAACATATTTTACTATGTGCAGAATGTATCTATTTGCATTGGCGTAGAAGTTGGGGATGGAATGGCATGGTCAGCCTGACAACTTTACTTGCCGCCATACATAGGCGGCGTATGCCGTTTCTGTAGTAGCCAATGGAGGACATCCACTGTTTCTGTAGTAGCCAAGGGAGGACATCCACTGTTTCTGTAGTAGCCAGGGGAGGACATCCACTGTTTCTGTAGTAGCCAGGGGAGGACATCCACTGTTTCTGTAGTAGCCAAGGGAGGACATCCACTGTTTCTGTAGTAGCCAATGGAGGACATCCACTGTTTATGTAGTAGCCAGGGGAGGACATCCACTGTTTCTGTAGTAGCCAAGGGAGGACATCCACTGTTTCTGTAGTAGCCAAGGGAGGACATCCACTGTTTCTGTAGTAGCCAGGGGAGGACATCCACTGTTTCCTATGGTCATGGAGGGACACTCCATTGTTTCTGTAGTAGCCAAGGGAGGGACATCCATGTTCTGTAGTAGCCAAGGACATCCTGTTTCTGTAGTAGCCAGGGAGGACATCCACTGTTTATGTAGTAGCCTTCGGGAGACATCCACTGTTTCTTATTGACAGGAGGATATCCACTGTTTTCTGTAGTAGCTGTTGGGGACATCATTGTTTCTGTAATGCTTCAGGGGGACATCTTTGTTTCCTATGTGTCAGGAGGTTTATCCACTGTTTTATGTAGTAACCAGGGGGACATCCACTGTTTCTGTAGTAGCCAAGGAGGACATCCACTGTTTCTGTAGCAGCCAAAGGGAGGACCATCCACTGTTTCTCTAGTAGCCAAGGGAGGACATCCACTGTTTCTGTAGTAGCCAAGGGAGGGACAGCGTCCGTTTCATTCGTAGCCAGGAGCGACATCTGCTGTTTCCACAGTAGTGGGGGGAGGGTGAAAATCTGCTTTTTCTATACTTGCCAGAGGCTATATCTTCCATTTCTATAGTAGTAGCCAGTGCTGACATCTGCTGTTTCTGTAGTACTCTCTAGCTAACGGAATAAGGTGACTTTTTCAGCCTATTCCCGATATGTAAAGTAAAAAAAATTGACCAACAGACCACTTAGCAAATAATTTCGATTATTTTATGTGTATGTATAATCTACAGATGAATTTAATATTCGTAACCGTGTTAGAATTGCCGTTCTTCCTGTGTCAGTCTGTCCTCATCCTTTACTGCTGCTACATACTCTACAGGTGCTACAGGTGCAAGTCATATGTCAGTCAGGTAAAGTCATTTGTCAGTCAGATAAATTTATTAGTCAGTCATATAAAGTTATTAGTCAAGCAGGTTAAGTTATAAGCCAGTCAGGTAAAGCCATTTATCAGTCAGATAAAGTCATTAGTAAGTCAGATAAACGTATGAGTCAGTCAGGTAAAGTTATTACTGGTGCTAACACACACCACCTAATGTGTACAAACTATCCACATTTCATTCATCACTGTTTTCATGTTACCTACTCGACTGCTACAGAGTACTAGGGGTGAAATCGTGTTCTCATTGTTAAAAATCAAAACCGTGACTTTTAAAGATAAAATTTTGAAACAAATAATTCACGTTTGATTTTTATGTCTTTACTCTGGATCTTTATGAGGACAGTATTGCTACAGTAAACCCTTAGTCCAATGTATCATTTTTAGTACTATCTAATCGTAACTGTAATAGATGTATAGGTTAAATAGACATACATCGTTCAGTTCATGTAAGATCTTAACAAGCAGATGGCAAAGAAGATAAGGAAATTTAAAATGAATATAAATGCGACTTTGTTAGTCTTATACTTGCGCACACTTATATGAACAGACAGACATCCATCCCGGAAGTCTATATATATATATATATATATATAAATACAGTCGATTCCGCTTAATTGGGACGCATCGGGACAGAGGCTTTTTGTCCCAATTAAGCGGCTGTCCCAATTAAACATACGAATTTACCATTGGCTTCTTGGTTTTGTTTCTTTGAGATGTGTCCCAAATAAGCGGCTGCCCCAACTAAGCGGTGTCCCAATTAAGCGGAATCCACTGTATATATATATATATATATATATATATATATATATATATATATAGTTTATCTTTGTGGTGTGTTTCTTTCAGAAAATTCCTGGTTTGGTGAGGCCACATCAAGTGAACCATGTCCGCTGGGTGTTCAGAAAAAACAAAGATAGAGTTTACCTCGCATCAAAAACTGATACAAGGATAAGCTTCGTTTCTGAAATGTAAGATGGATTATTTCTAAAATGTTGTTTTCATATTAAAACAACTATTTTTTAACAGTAAGCCTTGCCGACTGGATTATTTTTTTTCAATGCGTATTATATTATGGTTTATATTCTCTAATTTTCGAATGCCAAATTTATAAGACATAAAAATTTGACTCAATTGGTAAAATCTCCATGACCATCGTAGTTTACATGGAGGTTTTAAACGGTACAAATGAGAATGTATAAAAAATAAAGTAGAAATTGGTGATATCGTCTATATTAGAATTCATGGAAATAAGATATTGAGGCACAACTGTTGTGTTCATGGGAATAAGATATTGAGGCTCAAATGATGTGTTCATGGGAATTAGATATTGAGGCGCAAATGTTTTTTTCATGGAAATAAGATATTGAGGCGCAAATGTCGTGTTCATGGGAATGAGATATTGAGGCGCAAATGTTTTTTTCATGGAAATAAGATATTAAGGCGCAAATGATGTGTTCATGGGAATAAAATATTGAGACATAAATGATGTGTTCATGGAAATAAGATATTAAGGCGCAAATGATGTGTTCATGGGAATAAAATATTGAGACATGAATAATGTGTTCATGGGAATAAGATATTGAGGCACAAATGATGTGTTCATGGGAATAAGATATTGAGGCACAACTGTTGTGTTCATGGGAATAAGATATTGAGGCACAAATGTTGTGCTCATGGGAATAAGATATTGAGGCACAACTGTTGTGTTATCAACGTACACGATGCGATTACTGAATGGGAGGGAAGTATCGGTGAGAGTTCTCTTCGTGCCCACCGTGGTGCCTCCAAGGCTGGTGCACTAGCGGATCTAAGAAATAAATATCTTATCATAACAATGACTTAAATAATTTGATGAATGTTATTTTTTTTTATTATCTTTGTAGGAAGAAATCACGAAGGCTTAGGTTGATTACCAACTTTCCATTTTTCAAATATCCAACAAAAATTTTCATCTGTGCCGTATTTCAACTGACAGTTATTTCCGTGGTAAATATTATCTATAAACTAGCTGTACCCTACAAAACATTTTCATAGAGTTATATCCCCTTAGGCATGATCGGCAGGCGAGATTTTTTGTTGGTTTCGGGCAGATCCAATTTTTTTTTTCATGATTGTATTTTAAACTGGAATACTGTTGTATTAATCCTTTACTTTCGATTTAACGCACACTGGAAATGAATATTATTATACATGATATTTAAAAAAAAAAATTAATAGGAAAAGTTAACGTTTTAGAAAATTTCTAATGACTCAAATTAACTTAATGATAATAATGATCTAATTTAGCACGCAGATAGCACTAAATATAAATAATTCAGTATTGAATGAATTATTCTTCATGAATTATTTTATTTATTGATACAGCTGACTTTAGTGGTTGTAATGTTTTTGATTTTGGTTGATGATAAAAAAGAAGTTCTACAGCAACATCCGAAAGATAATATATTATATGCAATATTGATGTATAACTTCAGACAAATTAATTTGGAAATAATAAATGTTATTGAAGGTATGTGTAATTTTATCATTTATTAATTGTGCAGGTTGTTTAGTTTAATACAAAAATTAGTTTGGCCGTCGTTGTGATAGAATTGTATTATACTAACAAAAAAAAAAACTTTGGACAGTGCAAAATGAATTTTATGTTTTTATATTATGTACATGTAGCACTAATTTATTGATAATTATCTAATATAAAAAAAAAACATTTAATCAAAACAAGAGCAAGTAATGGGTCACTGAGCTTGACCCATGACCCATATGACCCATCACGTTCTTGACCCAGACCCATCATGACCCATGACCCATTGGATGTTGTTATTTTCAAGTTGGCGGCCGTCGCCATAGAAACCAATTAGAAAAAATATAAAAAAAAATCGCGCGACGACGTGTTTTTGTTTAGGGTCGGGCGGAGACTAAGGGTGGGTCGTGGGTCAGGGAACATTGACCCATGACCCATGTGACCCATCCAATTTTGTGATCCATTTGACCCATTGACCCATTACTTGCTCTGATCAAAACAATAGCTTTATAGATTAGATATTTAAAAATAATAATTTAAAAAAAAGTAATCTAATAAATAATACAGGGCTATTTTTTTTAGAAAATAGGGATTCATTTTACTTTTTTTTTTTAATTTTACAGTTAGTGCAAAAGGCAATAGTTATAGCTGAATTGAAAGCTTTTTTTTTAAATACATATGTATATATATATATATATATATATATATATATATATATATGTATATATTGTGTATATTAGGATCTATCGGTGTGGCTGTAATTATTTCAAGCCTCATTTCACTTGTCAATATTTGGATGCTTTGCAGAAACTACCGGTAAATAGAATTTTATATAACAGACATTAACCATGAACTTCTTTTAGACATTGTTAAGAGAAATAATTATTCATTATAGAAATGTGTAGCCACCCATGAAGTCGGTTTGTGCCATACACCTTTGATTGACCTATATTCAAAGGAGGAGGAAGAGGGGCAGGCCCGTAGCCAGATCAAAGTAAGCAGGGGGGCACCAATACCCAGCAAGGGGGTACCTTCTCATTTTAGTTACTTTTTCTTTATTTTTTTCCTCTTTTTCTTCTTTGTAAGCGGGGGGGGGGGGGCACTCCATACCTAGCGCGGGGGGGCACGGCCATCAAGTGCCCCCCCCCTTTGGCTACGGGGCTGGAAGGTGGAATGTTACATAGCCGCATGCGTTCCTAAGACGTATAAAAAAGGCCAGCTGTAACATTAAACAATTTATTTTTTAAAATGACTGTTATACGAATTTCACTTTGAAAAATATTGTTCTAACTTTATACAGAATGACTTAAGACACGAGGGCTCAATAACTACACTAATACCTTTATTTATGACTACAAATTCACTTAACATTTAATCTACAACTAGACTAAACTAAAACTAATAGACCCAGATGGGGAAAAATTCACTACAGGTGAGTTGAACGGATTACGTCTCAGGTAAACGGACTCGCTGTGCTAGAAATAACTTCCTTACTGTCCTTTCACTCTGGTCACTAACTTATATCAAAGAGTCCTAAGTAGATCCCCTCACCCCTCAAACCAGGTCACGTGACTGGTCTCTCTATGAATCGCCTGGATGCTAGCGCCTGTTGAGGAGGGGTAGGGGAAACGACAGCTATTTCACCCCCCCCCCTCCATCTATTTATTTTACACACCTGTCCCATCTTGATGGTGTCCGCTTCCAGGTCTCGACGCCAGGTGTTTCTTGGGCGACCTCTCTTTCGTTTACCTTGGGGGGGGGGGGGGGTTCCACCTCAGTGCCTGCCTTGTGATACTGGCTGCTGGTTTGCCCCATCGCCTCTTCCTGATCTCTTCTTCAGCAGAGAGATGACAGGTCTTTTCCAAAAGGCTGACATTGCTGATGGTGTCTGGCCAGCGAATTATACCTTTATCTTATTTTAGAACTGATGTAATCAATCTGCAACTATAAAAAAAAAGTTCAGTTCTTTAAGGCCTTAAAGGGGGGGGGGGGGCAGTCTGGGAAGATGTCATGTTTATGTAACCATGTTAAATAAAAGGATGTGTGGTTTGAACAACACCAAGTCACTTTACTTCCCCCAAAAAAAAGTCAGGTACATTTAAAGGTAGTGGGACGGATGGCCGAGTGGTGTAGATACTCGACTGTCGACCTGAGAGTCCTGGGTTCGATCCTCGGTGAGGCCCATGGAATTTTTCCAGGTGAAATTTAGTGCAAAGTCGTCCCACAAGCCCACCCAGCTTTAAATGGGTACCTGACTTAAGTTGGGGAAGTAAAGGCGGCTGGGCGTTGTGCTAACCACACTATCCCTTCATATGCCGAGGTTATAGAAACAGATGATTTCTACACTTCATCTGCCCCGATGGCCCGTTAGAACTAAAGGAACTTACTTTACTACATTTAAAGGTGTTTGGACTTGAGGGAATTTTAACTTTCGTCAGGACCTGGGGCAATACTCAATGGGTCTTACACCGCTCGGGGAAGGATCTCCGTTCAGGTCCAAAGGGTAATTCTGGTCATGTTGAAAGTTCCCGTGGTGCCGCCATGGTGGCTATGGTGGGAATGTGAAAAAAAAAGGAAACCACAAACCCGTCCCATAAGTTGTGTATAGGATCTAAGAGATTTCTTCTCATCCTTTAAGAGTCTTCACACACACACACACACACACACACACGCACACACACACACACACACACACCGCTCGGGGGCTCGTCCTATTTTTTTATAAGTCTGCGGTTTTATCTAATAATATTAAAAAATTAAAACATTATAAAAATTGCTGCAGGTATCACATGTTGAAACTCTATCAGGGAGATAAAGGTTTCACTGCAGAATGGGAGAGTACTCCGCAGTCTACTGTGGTAAGTGACATCATCAAAACGTGTGTACCACAAAGTTTTATTAAACGTGATCTAGTTTGCTTTAAATTCGAAGCCGGGGGGGGTATTTAATAACGCAACATCGAGTGGCGCAGAGTGGGCTTGGCCAGCAACAGCCTTGGCCAGATGTGGACAAGTGAACGGATTGGCTGGTTCAGACCCACATGGTTTCTACTCCCCCCCGTCCCCCTCCCCCTCATTTGGGCTTTAATCACGTTTTTTTTTTTAAAATAGGAAGAACAGTTGAGGGCTTACGTTAGATCTTTATATCTCTCATCATATATCAGGCTTCAGTCATAGGCCCAATCCATATGCTAAGTTGTGAGTAAATGATAAGTTTATTTGTGCATGTATATCTGGGTTTCGCCTACATTTAAAGCCTGATCGATTTAAAGAGAAAAATGTATGTTACTAAAAATAATTCATAAGTAAAATACTTTACGATATCAAATGTATATACTGAAACAAAACATGAGTATATGAAACAATGCTTAAATATTATAAATTTGCACTAATATAAAGCGACTAATTTATACAACGGTAGAAATTTGGGTAGGCAGATAGGTTAGCATGTCGGTCTTTTTTGGTAGGCAAAAAAAGTTTTCAAGTAAGAAGGTAGTATGTTACAGTTAATTAGGTAGGTCGATAAGTAGGAAATAAGATGCATATAGTTGCGCAGTAATTAGGTAAGTAGGTAGGTTGCTATTTTTATATTTAGGTTACTTTGGGCACGCAAAGATTTTAGCTTAAACTTTCAAGAACTGTTAAACTATACAAAATATAAATAATCGCGGTGTGGGTTCTGCGTTAAATCGAAAGAAAAGAATTAATACAACAGTAGTCCTAATCCAATCATAGAAAAAAAATCAGATCTGCCCGAAACCAAAAAATAACCCAGCCTACCGATCAAGCCTAAGGGGATATAACTATATGCTAAGGTTTTGCAGGGTACAGCTAGTACAAAATATTCTCTGTTTATTTTGTTCAGGCTTCAAGTATCAATTCAGTTGGCTACATCATGGTGTTTGCTTTTACAGGTCAGTGGAAAGTTATTAATTTGAGCTGTATAGAGTCAGTATAAACAAAAATAAACAAAACTAATAGACAAATGCCGGAATTGCTATCCGGTCTTTATGGGGGGGGGGCTAGTCAAAAGTACTGGTTGGGGCCCTTTTAGTATATAAATTAATTCTGGAAAAGAACCTCTGTCGAACGGGGGCAAAAGACATTTAACTTGTTTTTTTTATTCTTTTTTGCTTTCGAGACATTAGCCCTGACACATACAAACAGATGGATAGTAAGGTTTGTTGTTTGTATAGCTGGTTTGTGGGTTAGTTTTTTGATTTAGGCAATTAATATATATATATATAAGCGATTTGGGCACTGTGTTAAATCGAAAGTAAAGAATTAATACAACAGTATTCCAGTTTAAAATACAATCATGAAAAAAAAAATCGGATCTGCCCGAAACCAAAAATAACCTACCCTACCGATCCAGCCTAAGGGGATATAACTCTTATGCAAAGGTTTTTGCAAGCGTACAGCTAGTACATATATAATAACAATTCAACATGTATTATATTATATTTCATGCTAATCAAGGCTTTTTTTGTTTGTTTGTTTTGGAAATATATTTTTTCTATATTTACTTGAACCTTTTTTTTTTGGTTGAACAGGTTGGCTGCTATGTTTTTCGATAGTACTTGTCACTGTGTTAATTGCAAGCTTATACATTTATTACAATATCAAGACAGATCAAATGGGTGCAGTGTTGACCAATGTAGGCGGTGTCCTCAGGTAAGTCTTTGATATTATTGGCTCCGTTGTTTCTTAGATATATAAATAGAGAGAGAGATAGATAGATGTATTCGATAGATAAATAAAGAGACAGATAGATAGATAGATAGATAGATAGATAGATAGATAGATAGATAGATAGATAGATAGATAGATAGATAGATAGGTAGGTAGGTAGGTAGGTAGGTAGGTAGGTAGGTAGGTAGGTAGGTAGGTAGGTAGGTAGGTAGGTAGGTAGGTAGGTAGGTAGGTAGGTAGGTAGGTAGGTAGGTAGGTAGGTAGGTAGGTAGGTAGGTAGGTAGATAGATAGATAGATAGATAGATAGATAGATAGATAGATAGATAGATAGATAGATAGATAGATAGATAGATAGATAGATAGATAGATAGATAGATAGATAGATAGATAGATAGATAGATAGATAGATAGATAGATAGATAGATAGATAGATAGATAGATCATAGGTTGAATGGTGGGTATTAGGTAGTTATGTAAGCAGGTAGGTAGGTATGTATGTTGGTAGGAAAGTAAGTAAGAAGGTAGATATTCTAGAACGCTAGATACTTAAATGCAAAAATATCTTGCATATGAAATTTGACTAATATGTGTGTACTTAATTTTAGTGTGTTGGTAGCTAGTGTTATCCTGACAGTTGTTTTGACTCCAATATCCAAGAAATTTCTACTCCAGAGGAAACTGAATCCGAGCGCAAAAAATCCACCTTTCAATGTGGACAACAGGTAACTTTGTCTTGTATTCTTGTTTTAATTCTCTCCCTTTAATTCCAGTAGCATGGTAAATCAGAGCCAAACATAGCGTCATGAAGAATAATATGTAATAGTTTAGACAAGAAGAGTGGAGTATAGAATATGTTAAATACACTACATGTGGTAAATAAAGTACCTATGGTAAAGTAGTGTTTGGTTATTGCTATGTTATGTTATGGTAATATTATAGACCGGTATTGTTATGATATTTCAAGGTTACAGGTTATGTATGGTTATGGTATAGTTGAGGTATGATTATGGCTTGGTACGGTGCAGTATAGTAATTGAAGGATAGAATTATAACATAGTTATGGTATGGTTATGATTATGGTAAATTTATGGATGTGTTATAATATTGTGTAGTATGCCATGGTTTGCTTTGGCATATTATTGTTTCTTATAATATGGTATTGAATGATAGTGTATAACATGAAATGGTAATAGATTATATGGTAAGGTTTGGGATAATATGGCATAGAGCTGTGTAGATTTCACTTTCTCTGCACTTCTCTACTCTTTCTTAAACAATTTCTAATATATACAGTGGCGCAACTGGGGGGGGGGGCGGCATCATTGGGGGCATTTGCCCAATTTGCAAAATTAGTTTAAAATAAAATACAAAAATATAAATAATGTGACTTTTTAATACAAGTTTGGTCTAGTTGCGCATCTGAATGTAAAAATATAGTTAGACTAGTTATTTCGGTGTCGACAGTCCTGATAGATAGAAGTAGTTTGTTTTAGATATAAGTAGTTAGAAGAAAAGTGAAGTGTATTAAGTTTTAATAACGTTTTATTAAAGTATTTTGTTATATAGTGTACTGCACTAATTTCTGTTTTTTTGTTTATATATTAGTCTCAAAAGTAAACATAACATATTTAGAAAGTATAAATTCTACCGTAACAATATAATTAGCCGAAAAATCACTACATTTATATCATTGGCTTTTTTATGATTTGAAGTGATATTGTTCGGATAGTAAAGTACACTCCTTTTTTTAACCAAAGTTACTTGAAGATAATTTATTATTTGATAATGTTTTTCTTTGTATTTCAGAAAACTTTACGAGATCATCAATTACTTTTACCTGTATGTCAGCATGACCAGAAGCTTCTACTCTTGCTGTTTGAGGTTTATACTCACTGTGGTATTTTCCGCCCTGTCTCAGGGTAGGCTAGACACAACCATTTACTCCAAAGACAAGCTAAAATTTGACACGGGTACGTAACGAACGTAATTCCATACCTATGACATACCTGAAAACAGAGATGCACAACCTTAATTTGAAGCAAAACATTTCGCTTTGAAGTATCGATTCTAGTAAAGGCAGAGTTTAATGAGCTAAAACAAAATGAATAAAATAGCTCTAGATTCTATGTTATGTATTATTTAGTATCGTAAGTATGTATTGTTATTAAGTATCGTTAGTACATATCGTTACTATGTTTCGTGCTTATGTATCGTTACTATGTATCGTTATTGTGTATCTTTGTTATGTATCGTTACTATGTTTCGTGATTATGTATCGTTATTATGTATCATTGTTATGTATCATTATAATGTTTCGTGATGAAGTATCGTTATTATGTATCATTGTTATGTATCATTATAATGTTTCGTGATGAAGTATCGTTATTATGTATCATTGTTATGTATCGTTAGTATTTATAGTCAGTATGTGTCGTAGTCATGTATTTAGTTCACCTGGATCCCATAACTTTAGCATCCTGTTGTCAGATAAAGTTCATTTAAGATTCAAAAAAAGACATTCTGTACCTTTCAAAGTTTCGGATCAATGCGTACTTTCTTGTCCGCTTGCTAAAATCATGTAACTATTTTTAGAATTTGCGATTCTGTCTCGGGTGGTTTATTTTTAGAATAATCTACAAGGGGAAATAAAAACAGATTTTGTGCAAAATTCTCGATTTTTTCACAAAAGTAAAACGTTTTAAAGTAAATTAAAAATATTTTAGAAAAGCGGAGTATTTAAAAAAAAAAGAAATTTTATTAAAAATCTATCACCTTAAATTCAGAAATATTACTGTCACAATGTAATTTTAACTTCCGTAGCCTTTACTGTATTTAACATATATCACCAAAGGGAAACACGTATAACACAATCAACAAAATCCATTTGAAGATACAAATCACTTAATCAATTAATTAGCACCATCACGGTATCATTTATAAAACACTGACTACAACAGCTAACTGACCAAGTCTACTCTAATAACTGGGCCAAAGAACGACCTCGCATACCAGGTGTATATCACGACTCTCGCTCCAACAACTGGACATCAACAAACTGTACACACAGTCCAACAACTGGACATCAACTAACTGTCCACACAGTCCAACAACTGGACATCAACTAACTGTCCACACAGTCCAACAACTGGACATCAACTAACTGTCCACACAGTCCAACAACTGGAAATCAACTAACAGTACACACAGTCCAGCTACACACACACACACACAGACACCCACAGATAATACAACTCAGTCTCCAGTTACACACTCATGCTCTCCCCTGCTCACACATACCATACCGTTATTCAAACACACAGCGCACACAGTCACTCTGTGACAATTACTAAATCAATTGACTAAATCGATCCGCGAAAATTGAGACTTTTTCGATCCTCTGAGCTGCAAAATTAATTTTTTTTCCAAAACCGTTATCTTATCAATCATATGTTATGCATGGTGTCTTCATTAATGAAGTTAAAAAAGTTGTATTGTTTTTACCAGCTCACGGGACATACATCGCCATGTTAAGGTTGGACAACGCCCACAATAATCCTTGCATGAGACTATTTGCACACTTACTGTGGGGTGACATTTTGGTAGCCAGGCTGCGTAACTCTGGTGGCAGAGATGTGGAGATAGCTCGCTTGATAGCTACATTAAAGTGAGTTGTCAGACTTGATAAGTTGTTAATTTTAATTTATTTTTTTTCCTTGACCCTTAGACGAACCGGGACATTAACATAGTCAAAACTAAGGACAAACTTGGACAGTAATATAAAAAATCTAACAAGCATTTCGACTATCTAGCTTTCTTTAAATTAAGGCGCTATTAAGTAACTATGTCAGTGGCGTACCTGGGGGGGGGTGCGGTCCGCACCGGGCGGCACTTTTTATTACTTTTTAGGGGGGGGGGCGGCAAAAATGTATAGATTAAATTGAAATACCTAAATGAGATTGATTGCGATATTGAAGTGAGTTGTCAAACTTGATGAGCTGGTATATTTAATTTTTTTTTTATCCTAGACCCTAAGACGAACCAGGACATTAACATAGTCAAAAACTAAGGACAAACTTGGGCAGGAAAATAAATAATCAAAAGGTTATGCATTTTGACTATCTAACATTTTTTTTAATAAAGGCGCTTATGTAACAATGATGACGAAAAAAAAAACAAGCAAAAATTAAGCCTGTAAAAACAGGACGTTTAAGAGCATTTTCATTTAAAAATAGAGAGGGAAGTAAGTCATGTTTGATAACTGTTACAAACATAAATAATGATTACGCCCCTATGTTTAGCTTATAATCTATATATAATATGTAAGCCCATTAGGAACCCTGAAGCCCGGTCCTGAGAGGTCTTATCGCAAAATGAACTTTTGATGTACACTTGGCAGGCCAAGACCTACAAAATGAAATATACATCATGGGTCTAGGACTTATGGTTGCTGAGATCTAGGGCGCTCCTTTGTTAATATAGCTTATATAGTAAAAAAAAAACGGTTCTTAATAAGCCCCCTTTTTCGGCCCTCAGAGGTCAGATCGCGAAATGATATACACATCATGGGTCTAGGACTTATGGTTGTTGAGATCTAGGGTGATGACGGACAGACAGACAGACAGACAGACAGAACGGGGACAATAGAGCATTTTTTTTTTCGAAAATGCTCTAAAAATACTGACATTATCAAAATGGTAAATGGTCCTAGATATAATATAATCATTATTATTGACCATAGAACGCTTTAACCTTATGCCAGAGAACTATCCGTTTAAATTTTACAATGCACGCATGCGTTCCGCTGCTTTGACCTACCAGCACGCGGTAATCACGCGCTAGTATAGATCTTAATCTGAAAACATGTTGTATTATTAATGCAAGGGAAGTGACTCATTTATTAATGCCTTTTGGTAAAGCTAAACACGGTTATATCGCTAAACTAGTGAGAACTATTTTCACATATTTGAAAAAAAAATAAAACAAAATAATTGAATAATTTCAAAATTAATTATTGAATCGTGCATTGTCATGCAGCAAGAACATGTATGTGAAATTTCAAGAAAATCTAACACTAAAAAGTGCCTCGAAAATCGATTTTTCCATAATTAATAAATAAACAGAAGTTTTGATTTAGAAAACGGTTAGAAAAAAATCAGATAATAAATTAGAATATTTTTTTTTTGTTATCAGTCACAGACAAGCCTGGCAAGAACCCCCTGTGTTTCACGGTACATGTAATGTCTATCACTACTTGACTTAATATTTTGCTGTAGTTCAATGGTTAGGTCCATATAAAATACAGTATAAATAAAATATTAAGGCTAACGTTTCAATTACAAGTAGGCCTATGACACAATAAAATTGCAACTTATATAATTTTCAGCCCAAGTCTCTGACGTATACGTCGTGTCACCAAATGTCGATACAAAGTCTAAAATGGCTAAATCAAGATGGTCTCTCGCTTACACTCTGGTCCGTAACCCGCAGTTGGCATCACTTAGGAGGAAAGGAGTGTTGGATCAAAGCGAGCATGGAACTGATGGAATCAATCTGCCAGTCATAGCCGCGAGCAATCAATTTGATTACAGTAGCTTAGCTTAAAGAAATGCACTATGTATAAAATGTGTATTAATAAAGATAAGCTGTTTGTTTATTATTAAATGGTTTATACCAGGAACGCCGAGAAGTGGGGGGGGGGGCAATTCCAGGGGGCCCGCATCTGTAAGGGGGCCCGGCCGCTCTGACCATGCCAATTTTTTCACAACTCATTGTTTATTAAGGGGTCCTGCCCTGGGGCCCTTGTTGGCTCTCGGAGCCCCTGATTTATACCGACAGTATTAATGTATGTTTCCCTAACCTTCTTTTTTTTATAAATATATATGTGTTAAGGTATGGCTGGATATATTGTATGGCTATTTAAAATTGTTATTTGTTAATACATAATTCTGATTTCATAACGTAATACACAAACACACGCACACAAAGACAAACACACACACACATTTATGTTACGGCCAACGTTTGCTAACCGGTCAATGTCAGACATTAACCTGCTAATATTAACATTGTCCGGCTGATGTGAACACGGGCTTTGTGCGACCGGCCAGTGTCGAAGTAACGATGTGGTCAGTATCGTTTGAAAGGGATAATTTCATTGGTGAACTTTTGTGGATGTGGGGAAAACATTAAATCGGGATAAATTTATAGCAAACATATCGATCATTGAGAAGATAGACAGACAAGAGGATAGATAGATAGATAGATAGATAGATAGATAGATAGATAGATAGATAGATAGATAGATAGATAGATAGGTAGATAGATAGATAGATAGATAGATAGATAGATAGATAGATAGATAGATAGATAGATAGATAGATAGATAGATAGATAGATAGATAGATAGATAGATAGATAGATAGATAGATAGATAGATAGATAGATAGATAGATAGATAGATAGATAGATAGATAGATAGATAGATAGATAGATAGATAGATAGATAGATAGATAGATAGATAGATAGATAGATAGATAGATAGATAGATAGATAGATAGATAGAACCATGGTTTGTAAACACCACATAGAAATTAAACAACAATATTAGCAACTGAAATGTTTGTTAAAACTTGCGATTTAGGACAAGACAATCTTAGATTTTGAGACATTAGTAAAATTAGATTACGATCAATACAATTAGGGGGTTGGAGTTTGAAGGGATTTTTTTTACTTAACTTTATATTTGGGAGGAGAGGATGGGTATAAGTTTTCCTGTATATGGGGGACGGGGGGGGGCACTGAAGTTGGACACTTGTTGTCGCGGGGGGGGGGGTATTAAAATGACTCAAATTTGTTAACGTGACTAATGGAATAATTTCTTTTTTCAATTTAATTTGCAACATTACTTAATGAGCTCATGTTTAAGTTAATAATATGAATATAAAAGTTAGCCGTCTTCTTATAGTAAACATTGTATTTTTGATTACGTCATTTGATGAATAGTTGTATACTCTCGATGAAGAAGTTTTAAATTTACAGAGAAGATAGGAGGACAATGTTGTCAACTATTTCACAATGACTATTTTAAGCTTTTAACACTTTATTTATAGTAATATTTTATAGTTATTTATAGTTTTTGTATTATTGTACTGAAAATAAACAAGTAAAATACAGTAGAAAAATTTTAAATGTTATAAAACATTGCTTTTGGCTGTTTTAAAATGAAAAACTTAGCAATATGTAAAGACTTCTTAAAGTTATTCCTTTACTTCGATTTAATGGGGTAGGAAAGTATGGTTGGGTGGTAAAGCGCTCGACTGTAAACCTGAGGATCCCAAGTTCGATCTCCGGTGACACCCAATGAGCTCTAATATTTCTTGAGTGGGTACTGATTGTATTCACTACTATTTGGTATTCCTAAATACATGCTACACCATATCGACTCCTCATAGCTCACCAATTATACCAGCTGTATTAAAGCTCATTGGTGACTCCTCCTAACTTACCAATTATAACTGCTATACTAAAGCTCATAGGTGACTCCACATAGTTAAAAAATTTTGGAATCGAAAATTAAGTTGAAAATCTTTCGATTCGATTTTAATTCCAATACAGAAAAAAAAATACCAATTATTTCGATTCTTACAAATTATCTCTTCACTAAACATAAAGTAAGACATTAAAGTATCGAGCGGGAACAAAACAGATCCAGCTCTGGGTTACGAGGCTGATGTTTATTGTGTGCAGTTTCGATAAATGATGAACTGTACAGAAACAGGAAGCAAACTATGGTATCCAGTTGTGTAGGGTGAAGCAAAGCAACAACATACTATTGTTACGTTAGATACGGATGACTGAACTCTTTGAATCCATTGCGCTTGAAGAGCAGGGGTTTCGGTTCCATTAGTATAAAACCATGTAGCCCTCTTATTCCCTCTTCCTATATTGTAATTATAAAGGTTAAAGGGCACACGGAACGATAGGTAATAAATTAGAAATGGTTAACGATTTGAAGAGGAAAAAAATAGCTAATGCAAAGTTAATGTAGAAGTTATGGAAAGGGCAAAGAAAATGGGGTCATGATAAGATTCTATGGGGATCGCCGATAAAATATTTGGGACACCTTCATAGCTCATTCACCAACACACAAACTGGTGACGAAACTAGAGGATCCTGACTAGAGAGATAGCCTACTTTGTGTGTTCTGTGAAGCGGAACATTATTTCATGTTACAGGTTGCTTTACATATTTTTTTTTCTAAATCACAGTCTATATATTTTATGAATCATCCAAACATCGATGATATTCAGTCACTACCCAATCCGATTGATAGATGGAATAAATCTTATGTTTTTTTAATTTTTTTTTATTTTGAAAAAAGAAATTTGAAACTAATTATTTGATTGGTGCTTCGTGAATGTGACGTCATCAATTTGGATTTCCTAAAATCAGTTGCAGCGAGCTTCAGGGTGTAAGTAACTGCACTATAATAAACTCATTATTGTGTTAAAATATAACATGTGTTGTGGCGTGTAAGTAATAGATACATGCATATTTTTTCATAGCCTCTTTATGTGTTATTGTGGCTCAAGGCAAAAAACTTCCGGAGTTGCTCGAGGATATAGATTTCAAAGTTCAAGGCAGACAAATGAGCGATATTATGTTTATAGACTTAGTTTTAAAGCTCATCATTTATTTACACACACATATGTATGTGTAAGGGCTGGCCTAGCGGTGTCGACTCTAGACCTGAGAATCCTGGGTTCGATCCTCGGTGAGAACCAGGAGAAATTTGATGTACACACTTCCCACCCCTTAAGTACACCCAGCTTTTAATTGGCACCTGACTTCAAGTTGGGGCAGTAAAGGCGGACGGGCGTTGTGCTTAACCACACACAATCCCTTTATATGCCGAGGTTACAGAAACAGATGCATTCCACACTTCATCTGCCCCGATGGTCTTTCATGGCTAAGGGAACTTTAAAACCGAAATGCGTTTCTCGGGGGAATTCATGCGTGTCCCTAAACAGGCAAACGTGTTTTACGTAACGTGTACTATTCTCCTCAGATTTGTGTGTGTACAATGGCTCTTCTAGAATTTTACAAAACACAGTACATCATGCTCATACCAGCGGTAAGTCTAAAACTATCACTGAGAAAAGCGGCTCCCGAAAATTTACACTTGGCTGCCAACTATGAGGACAGTGTTAATTTCATGTTACACCATGATAAAACTGTTTTATTATAGCGACGAAATAAAGAAAATAGCAGCGTTAACAGCTGTAAATAAATACTCCCCCTTTTGTATGGCTAGTTTTATTATGCTATTAAGGTTTTTGTAACAAATACAGAAATAGAATTGTAATAATACATGTGTATATTCTCGATACTTTCATTATAAATTTCCATTTTTTTCGCGACCAACCTTGAAAGTAGCCCGCGATGCACACTTTGAAGACCACTGACTTAAAATATATGGATACACCTTATTTAAAATCGATTCCACGTGATCGATGATCAGGGAGACCCAGATATTAATAAAGTGGTTTACGGGGCCCTTTTGAAATACCTCGGCCCTGGTTAAGTAACTAAAGGATCCGTTGTGAACCCCCCCCCCCCAACTACAATGTGGAAAAACTACAGATTCAATTAGAACTGAACCATTCAGTTCGACAACATATTTATTATGGTGTAACATATTTATTACAGTTTAACATATTTATCTCGGAGAAACATATTTATTACGGTGTAACTGACTGAACGCACTGTGCATAATTACATCCCAAGACTAAAGTTGATTCTATACAATTTACATTTTTGATGTTGTTTTGTTTCTTCCAGAGTTTGATTATTCTTTTTTTAGCATTTCTTGAGAAAAGAAATGTAGGTCGCAATGTGTGTGGTGGACGCCCTGCATTAATTATGTAAGTAAATCTTCTGGGGTCAGAGGTCGTGGTGACTCTATCATTAATATTCGTTCAGAAAATTAACATATTTTACATCAGTGTTATCTCTTAAAGAAGAAAAATGTATGTAGAAATAGGGATTTAAAAAGCTTTTATTCCGGGTATAAAATCTGGGACAAAACTAGGTCGCGGAGTAGCGTGACATATGGTTTTAGAAAGGATACAAAGGGTGACCTTTGACTTTTTCCCCAGGTAATGCAATACTCGTGGAATTATTTAAGGCATTTAGAAAAAGTTCCAGGTACCCATGTAGGGATGGTTTTTATTATTATTCTTGGATTGAAAGGTTGTCTTGCTGAGTTAAGAATTATAAACTAACTATTTAGTTAATAATTGTTTACTATTTGAATAGCCAAGGGACACAATTTCACAGTGAGTTGTCCATCGCGTCAAAAGGAGGTCAGCTACTGCCTCAAGTGGGGCGGATGGTTGTGTGGTAAAGCGCTAGAATGTTGACCTGAAGGTACCTGGTTCGATCTCCGGTGAGGACCAATGGATATTTCAGTTCGTGGCTCAAGTCACCGCTATGTCTCCCGTGGTGCCTCCATGGCCATTGCACTATCGGACAATGGTGGGGATGAAATAAGGGCACCATAAAAACCGTCCCATTAGTGGTTTATAGGGATCTAAGAGATTTTATCTCATCCTTACAGGGACTTCTACTGCCTCAAGTCACATCCCATAAATTATATGCCCTTTGTTTGTTACAATAACTGCGCTAAAAATGCGTATATCCATATCTAAAAAATAGTCTTATTTAGTTTAGATATCATTTTTTTTTTAAAAATGATTTTTGTTCATAATTCTTGGCTTAACAACAAACTATTACGGTTACATCTCAAGCAAAAATATAGGTCAACTAGTGGTGTTTGTAGGACCCAACTACCAACGTGAGCCCTAAATCTGTGCCCATTCTATTACATCTGATGCTTTCAAGATTCTTACAGTTACCTTATCATACGGCCGTTAGATATCCCTAAAGGTCTATCTCAGTAAGCAACCTGTTATAATAAATAGATCTGTTGTAGGCAGGGCCAGCCATACGAATTGCGGGGCTCAATTTAACAGATGCTTGCGAGGCACCTCTTCTGATCTTTTATTTACATTAAAAACTATTACTATCAATATAATTTAAATTGCGGGGCCCCTGCCAGGCGCGGGGCCAAATTTGGAGCAATCGGTCATATCGGCCTAGGGCCGGATCTGGGTGTAGGTGCCTATTAACCCATTGTGGTAGGAAAACTGGTACTGTTGTTGTTGTTGTTTTAATTACGTGACTTACTATGACAGGTATTAATACTATTTACTAGCTGTACCCTGCAAAACCTTTGCATGGAGTTATATCCCCTTAGGCTTGATCGGTCGGCTAGTTTATTTTTTTGGCTTCGGGCAGATCCGATGTTTTCATGATTGTATTTTAAACTGGATTACTGTTGTATTGATTCTTTACTTTCGATTTAACGCAGAACCCAAATCGCTTTTCTATATATTATTGGTGAATGAACCAAACATTTTAAAGTGTCAGTACTGGACTAAATTTCTAATTCATCAAATTGCTAGAACATATGCTTTTAAAGCCAATCTTTTTTTTTTTTTTTGTAATTTTCTTCCCAATTTATGTCTTAGGCCGATTCCGTCCATTGATGGATACGAGAACAGAGCAGCGTACGCCATGGCTTTTGGGGTCAGCCTCAATACAGTTCTGAGAACCATCCTTTTTAATGACTTTTTAGGCTTTGAGGCAATGGTCTGGGTGAAAAGTAATGTAACATTTTATCGAATACAATTTATAGCATTATTGCTGAAATACCTAATATAATCGATAATTAAATATTGTATACTATGATTGCTTTACTATTCTTATCATTTACCGTCTATAAATAACATGATATAAATACAATTATGTGATTACAATATTTGAATATGATACTTTCCCAACGATTCCACGATAAATGTATTGATAGAAAGTCATTTTTAAATATTGGAATTAGAAAACTGTTAATATTATATTATTAAAATATTTTTAATTATATTATTAAAATATTTTTATTACCAATATGGTGAGTTAATTTTCTATTTAATTTAATAAAGTCATGCTGTTCCAAGAGTAAATTTTAGCTTAGAATTTATTCTTGCATGTACATATCTTGAGAATACACCGATTTCATCTTCAGCGTTGTACAGTTTATTTCAAGCTCTCATAGTCTGTTTGATAACATTCCCGTTCTGTGCAACCATTTCATCACGATATAGGGCAGCAGGGGCCATAATTAACATAATGTACTCTCTATCGTGGTAGGTTATACAAGAAGTGTGATTAGCATAGTGTATGTATGATAGAAATTTACCCAATCAGTTCTAATTAACAGCCGGCTCATAATATTGTTAATCTCTGCAATTTTCATCAACCAATGACAAAATGATGATACTATTTTAACAGGTTGGTAATACAGATTATGTACCTTGTCGACGAAGAGCCCCAAGCCTACTTAGCAAACGTAAGTGGCAAAATTTATATCTCGTGCACACTAATCTATATAAATAATAGCGGTGTGTGTTCTGCGTTAAATCGAAAGTAAAGAATTAATACAATACTATTCCAGTTTAAAATCGTCAAACATAAACAACAGTAATCAAAATCTTGAAAAAATCGGATCTGTCCGATATATAAAATAACCTAGCCTACTGATCAAACCTATGGGAATATAACTCTCTGCAAAGTCAGCTAGTGTCAGGAACCTTATTTCTGCGACGGAGTGGGCAGCCCCTGACGACACTCACTGTGCCGCCAGCCAAGGGCAGCATTTGCCGTTTTCTATATTAGCCAAGGGCAGCATTTGCCGTTTTCTATATATTAGCCAAGGGCAGCATTTGTCGTTTTCTATATATTAGCCAAGGGCAGCATTTGTCGTTTTCTATATATTAGCCAAGGACAGCATTTGTCGTTTTCTATATTAGCCAAGGGCAGCATTTGCCGTTTTTTATATTAGCCAAGGGCAGCATTTGTCGTTTTCTATATTAGCCAAGGGCAGCATTTGTCGTTTTCTATATATTAGCCAAGGACAGCATTTGTCGTTTTCTATATATTAGCCAAGGGCGGCATTTGTCGTTTTCTATATTAGCCAAGGACGGCATTTGTCGTTTTCTATATTAGCCAAGGGCAGCATTTGTCGTTTTCTATATTAGCCAAGGGCAGCATTTGTCGTTTTCTATATTAGCCAAGGACAGCATTTGTCGTTTTCTATATTAGCCAAGGACAGCATTTGTCGTTTTCTATATTAGCCAAGGACAGCATTTGTCGTTTTCTATATTAGCCAAGGGCAGCATTTGTCGTTTTCTATATATTAGCCAAGGGCAGCATTTGTCGTTTTCTATATATTAGCCAAGGACAGCATTTGTCGTTTTCTATATATTAGCCAAGGGCAGCATTTGTCGTTTTCTATATTAGCCAAGGGCAGCATTTGTCGGTTTCTATATTAGCCAAGGGCGGCATTTGTCGTTTTCTATATATTAGCCAAGGGCAGCATTTGTCGTTTTCTATATATTAGCCAAGGGCAGCATTTGTCGTTTTCTATATATTAGCCAAGGACAGCATTTGTCGTTTTCTATATTAGCCAAGGACAGCATTTGTCGTTTTCTATATTAGCCAAGGGCAGCATTTGTCGTTTTCTATATATTAGCCAAGGACAGCATTTGTCGTTTTCTATATATTAGCCAAGGACAGCATTTGTCGTTTTCTATATATTAGTCAAGGGCAGCATTTGTCGTTTTCTATATATTAGTCAAGGGCAGCATTTGTTGTTTTCTATATTAGCCAAGGACAGCATTTGTCGTTTTCTATATTAGCCAAGGGCAGCATTTGTCGTTTTCTATATTAGCCAAGGGCAGCATTTGTCGTTTTCTATATTAGCCAAGGGCAGCATTTGCCGTTTTTTATATATTAGCCAACGACAGCATTTGTCGTTTTCTATATATTAGCCAAGGGCGGCATTTGTCGTTTTCTATATTAGCCAAGGGCGGCATTTACAATGTGTAGTACTTTTGCAGATTCTACCCCCGGGGCACCACTGACGATAGTTAGGCAGCGCTCTTAGTGGTACAGAGTCAAAAATTGACCACGTGATCACTTAACGATTTATTTTGTAGCATTTTATGTGTTTTTATAATTTACAGGTGAACGTAATATTGGACGCTCTTGTTTACTTGCCGTACTTCATCTGTCAGTCGGTCCTGATCCTTTACTGCTGCTACATACTCTACAGGTGTTACAGGTGCAAGTCATATGTCAGTCAGGTAAAGTCATTAGTCAGTCAGATTTAAACTATTTGCATTAGCAAGTCATGCTTAAGCTTGTTTCAATCAGGAAGGTCATTATCAACTAAACAACCATTCATATATATATATATATATATATATAATATAGTTCATATTTTATATAGTTCATCCCAAAGGAAATAATCCTCATTATGCTTAACAAAAACAACCTCCCGGCTGTTAAACTTTGAATCTAGCATCCAACTGTACATAATTTGCGCACACTACTCCATATCATTTAAAAATCTTAATTCATTAATATTATTTTAAAGGACTCAATTCCAAACAGTTCTTCGTTTTGTTTTGTCATGTTCAAGAAATAGCGAAATTGCTTCTTTCTCATTAGCGCTACCTCCCCCAACACAAACGTAACACTGGTTTATTGACATTTTTTTTTAATTCCTCGAACGTGTGACGTAAAACACACCACCTCTCATCCCTCCCCCGCATGAAGTTGCCCCCCACCCCTTATTAGCCTGAGTGAAACGACTATTTTTAGCCGGGATCCACAACGTCGAACGTATTGTCTACTACGTTAGATGATTATGTATTAGTTATATATATATATATATATATATATAGATAGATAGATAGATAGATAGATAGATAGATAGATAGATAGATATAGATATATATATATATATATGTGTGTGTGTTTTGTGTGTGTGTGTGTGTCGTTTGTGTGTGCGTGTGTGCGTGGGGAGAACAGGGTTCTCACAAATTCGTTACTACGATTTAGGTCTAGAAAAGCAGGATCCTATATTTAAATAAGTTCAGGGTTGTATCTTTCTTGATAAAAATAAGGTCAGAAGATTGAAATTTCCACTGCCACAGGTAGGGGAAAGTTTGCTTACTTAACATGCATTAACTTTTGTGTCAATGGGTGGGGGATCAATAACACACTCCATATCTAAAAGAAACAGGTCAACACATTTCCGTTGTGACAAAAAAAGATAACTCGCTAAATTCAATAAATTCGCTAACCATATAATGGGTATTTTAACCAGCCTAACAAACAAAGTGGGTGCGCTAAGCCTTATGGGGCAGTTTTAAGAAACAATGAGTTCAGGGTGGGTATGGTTAACAGAGTTGGGTTGAGACCAGGGCTCGATTTACCGCCGGGGATGCCGGGGATATCCCCGGCACTGAGACCTGTCATCCCCGGCTCTGCTTTAGCTAATATATCCCAGCCGGGGATGAAATCATAGGCTTTTAACCCCGGCTCTGCAGACATTTTATTACATCCCCGGCACTGGTTTTTGTCTTAAATCGAGCACTGGTTGAGACAGTCATAGAGAGTGGACGTGGGAGTATAGTCCAGTATAGTTGACTAATAGTGTATCAGTTAGTCAGAGCATAATTTTAGTAGTGGAAGACGGTAGTTAAAATAGGTAGACGGCATTAGAGAATATTGGAATATGTAATGTCATGAACTGTTGATGTTGTAAAGATTTGATGTTTGGAAAAAAAAAACATTAAGATTAAGGAAAGAAAATACAAAGCCCGTATTCAACTCTTATATATATATATATATATATATATATATATATATATATATATATATATATTGTAATTTGTGTGTGTGTGTGTGTATTCCTTCAGAAAATTCCCGGTTTGGTGAGGCCACATCAAGTGGAGCATGTCCGTTGGGTGTTCAGAAAAAGCATAGATAAAAATTACATCGCATCGAAAATTGATTCAAAGATAAGTTTTGTTTCACTAATGTAAGTTTGATTATTTCTAAGTTGCTGTTTTTTTATGTTGAACCTCGAAAAATTGAAATTGATCATTTTTTACAGTTTTTGTTTTATGTTGTTGTTTATTTTTTTATGATAGTGTTTATTTACTGTAATTTACTCATGATAAACGTACATTACTTCAGAAGAATAAGAACCATAGGCCTAGGCGGTACTGCGGCCGCATACGGCGCCGAACTAGCAAGGGGCTCCGAAAGAGCGTTGTTGAATATGTTTGCTATTTTAAGATTGGGAAGAGGGGGCCAAAAGTTTTACTCGCAGATAGTGTCTGTGAGTCTTTCATCATCCCTCCTTGGCCTTGGCACTCTTGGCTATGGTGGGAATGAAAAAAAAAAAAAGGAACATTAAAAAAAAATAGTCCCATTAGAGGATCTCAGAGGTAAACATGTTATCATTACAGTGACATAAATAATAAAACTAATGTGATTCAATGATTATTTATGATTTATTTATTGATTTTTTTACTGATTATTATTTATTTTTTGTAGGAGGAAATCACGAAGGCTGAGGTTGATTACCAACTTTCCGTTTTTCAAATATCCAACAAAAATTTTCATCTGTATCGTATTCCAACTCACAGTTATGTGTGTGGTAAATACTCTTATACATATTTTTATATCTCTCTCTTTATATAGTTATATTTTTTATATGTATGTATATATATATATATATATATATATATATATATATATATATATATATATATATATATATGTTTGTGTGTGTGTAATAATTAACAAAGAGAAACAATCTGCAAAACATAAATATAGAAAAACATTAACGGATTAGCTTACTAAAGATAATGATCAACTATAGCACGCAGATAGTACTTAATGAAAGAACATAGTATGGAAGGAATCATTGTTCATGAAATAATTTTATTTATTCAAACAGCTGACTGTAGGGTTTGCATACGTCATATGTCTCGTTAATGCTCTACAGCAATATTCGACGAATTTAATAATTAGAATATTATTTTATTTCTTCCCACAACAAAGTGTGGAAGTGTTGAATATTATCAAAGGTATGTTTGATTTGATCATTCATTGTGTAGGTAAATCAGTTAAATTGGAAAAATTGTTTTACTGTCCATTGTGGACGAATTATATAAATATATATTTTTTTTTAAATCTTTGTATATTTAGAATGAAAATTTCTTTTTAACGTTTTATATATGTATTTCAAAATGATCATATAGTACAACGTTCATTTATTAATATCATAAGTAAAAAAAACTAAATTAGATCAAAACTAGTGGCGTATGTTTTTTGTTTGTTTTTTTTTTAAATAATGATTTTAAAAAATGTATACTTATAAATAATCATGAGCTGTTTGTAGAAAAATTATTTTTTTTTGTCAAATAATTGTACTTTTACTGTAATTTAATGGAACGCTTTAAAAAAATATTTCTTAGAAGCAATGGTAGTGGCTCTAATTATTTCCAACCTCAATTCACTCGTCAATAATTGGATGTTTTACAGAAACTACCGGTAAATAGAGTTTTATATTACATACATTTACCAAGAGCCTTTTTTTAGTCATTGCTAAGGAAAACAACTTTTCATATATATATATATATATATATATATATATATATATATATATATATATATATATGTATAACGTAGTAGCCACACATGAAGTTAGTTGTGCCATTTTTTTTAAAAACTTGATTTTACTATTTAAAAAAAAAGTTAAGTTCCCTTAGCCTAATAGGCATATAATAATTATATTTGGCCTTGACATTTAGAAAATATTGGGGTAGATGTAGTGTAGAATTCATCTGTTTCTATAACCTCGGCATATGAAGGGATTGTGTGTAGTTAGCACAACGCCCAGCAGCCTTTTTTTCCCCAACTTAAAGTCAGGTACATTTTAGGATGGGTTGACTTGAGTGACTTTAGACCATTTTTCAGCAGTACCAGAAACAATTATCTCGGTTCTTTACGAGGATCGAACCCGGCACTCTCAGGCAGACGGTCCAATTTTAAAACTTATAGTTTATGTGATTAACTAAAACGTTGTCAAAATTGCTGCAGGTATCACATATTGAAACTCTATCAAGGAGATAAAGGTTTCACTGCAGACTGGGAGAGTTCTCCGCAGTCTACTATGGTATGTGACGTCATCAAAACGTGTGTACATGCTTATTTTGCTTTTTTTTGCGTGATTGTTTGTTTGATTTTCGACGAGAACTCGAGGTTTCAACACATTTTAAAAAAAGTATATAATTTATGTAAGTTAGAAGCCGAAGTATTAATAACGTTGCATCGGTGGCGCTGTCGTCGACTAGCAGTGGGCCAGTGAATGAATTCAGAGATTCGGACCCTCGTGGTAAACCTCAGCCTCGCCAAGCTTCCCCCCCCCCCAATCACATCCGCTGGACTTAAATCACATATTTTAAATATGGTGACCAGTTGAGGCATACGTTTCATCTTTACAGCTCTCATCATATATTAGGTTTTACTTTTAATAAGATATGAACTGTATACATTGAATGAAACATGGGTATAAGTTGTTATAATATTAAAAAAAACCTACTGAAGTAAGTTTTTTACGTTATAAAAATAAAGGCTGAAAAAGAGGTAGACAGATGTTTAGTTTGGTTAATAAGTCGGTCTTTTTTTTTTAGTAGGTAAATAGTTTTGCAAGTAAGTATGTAGTAACCTGTAATTCAGCCATGGTAAACTACGGCCCACGGGCTAAATTAGGCCCACCATTCCTATCAGGGTTTAAGTGTTACTGTGTTGACCTTTAATTAATACTAGCTGTACCCTGCAAAATCTTTGCATAGAGTTATATTTGCTTAGGCATGATCAGTAAGCTTGGTTATTTTTGGTTTCGGACAGATCCCATTTTTTTTTTGTTGATTTGTATTATTATTTTTTACGTTTGACGGTTTTAAACTGGAATACTGTTGTATTAATTCTTTACTTTCGATTTAACGCAGAACCCACACCGCTATTATTTATATAGATTAGTTTATACCGTCCGATCTTGGTGCGGCCCGCAATCAAATTTACGAACTTAATCTGGCCCGCGATCCAAAAAATATGTCCACCTCTGCTGTAACTAATTAGCTATGTAGGCTGGTAAGTAGGGGGGGAAAGTTGTATATAGCTGCGTAGTATTTAAGGTAGGTTGGTAGTTATAGATTTAAGTTATTTGACCACACATAAATTTTGGCTTTCACTTTCAGGAAAAATTAAACTGTACCACATATTCTGTGTATATTTTCTCCAGATTTCGAGTATGAATTCAATTGGATACATCATGGTATTTGCTACTGCAGGTCAGTGATTAGTATTAAATTTAAGCTGTATAAACAGTCATAAACAAACCAATAATCACATGCCAGATCAGTTCACATATCTTTATGGGGTGGGAGGCAGGCAAGTCGAAAGTACTTGTTGGGGCCCTCTTAGCCCAAGATGTATTAGAAATTAATTATGGAAGAGAAACTTTAGAAATACAAAGCGGTTACCTTGTTTTTCTATCGGTAAGAACATCTTAAAACACATGCAGATATATAGATAAATAGTTAGGTGAGTTGAAGCATAAATGATTTGCTGGTTGTTGATGAGTTAGTTGATTCAAACAATCTATATAATGATAATTTAAAATATTTATTAAACTATCATTCCGATCCATGCTTGTTTTTGTTTTAGTCTATCAGAAAGATTTTTTATTGATCTTTGCCTAAACTTTTTTTTTTGGTTGTACAGGATGGGTGCTATGTTATTTGGCATTATTTCTCCCTTACCTCATTACAAGACTATACATTTACTACATAATAAAGACAGGTAAACTAGATGAAGTACTAGAAAATGTAGGCGTTGCCCTTTGGTAAGTCTTTTATTTTATAAACTCTGTTGTTTCTTGGGGATATATAAACATAAACGCACACACACACACATATATGTGTGTGTGTGTGTGTGTAAATGTATGTATGTACGTATGCATGCATGCATGCATGTATGTATGTATGTATGTAATGTATGTATGTATGTATAGATAGATAGATAGATAGATAGATAGATAGATAGATAGATAGATAGATAGATAGATAGATAGATAGATAGATAGATAGATAGATAGATAGATAGATAGATAGATAGATAGATAGATAGATAGATAGATAGATAGATAGATAGATAAATAGATAGATAGATAGATAGATAGATAGATAGATAGATAGATAGATAGATAGATAGATAGATAGATAGATAGATAGATAGATAGATAGATAGATAGATAGATAGGTAGGTAGGTAGGTAGGTAGGTAGGTAGGTAGGTAGGTAGGGGTAGGTAGGGGTAGGTAGGTAGGTAGGTAGGTAGGTAGGTAGGTAGGTAGGTAGGTAGGTAGGTAGGTAGGTAGGTAGATAGATAGATAGATAGATAGATAGATAGATAGAGAGAGAGATAGATAGATAGATAGATAGATAGATAGATAGATAGATAGATAGATAGATAGATAGATAGATAGATAGATAGATAGATAGATAGATAGATAGATAGATAGATAGATAGATAGATAGATAGATAGATAGATAGATAGATAGATAGATAGATAGATAGATAGATAGATAGATAGACAAATATATCATGCATATGCAATTCGACTAATACGTGTGTGCACTCAATTTTAGTGTGTTTGTAGTTGGTGTTATCCTGACATTGGTTTTGACTTTAATATCCAAGAAATTTCTACTCCAGCGGAAACTGAATACGAATGAAAAAAATCCACCTTTCAATGTGGACAACAGGCAAGTTGGTCTGTCTTCCTGTTTTAAATTTCACCTTTATTCCAATCGTATGGTATGTCACAGACAAACGCGGCGTCATGTAAAATAATACACAATAGTATAGCCAAGAGTAGTGGAGTATAGAATATATTAGTAAATAATGCACTTTATGATAGAATATGCTATAGTTATTCTTATGTTATATTGCTGTTATAGACTGTTATAGATATATGATATGGTTATGGTTATGGTTTAGTAGGGTTCTGGGTTGTGGTATGGTTGTAACTTTGTATTGCATAGTATGGTGCGGTTTCATCCTCTATGATCCACTCCTTGTTTAATTATTTTATTGTTTCCCTATTTTGTTTGTCAGTGCTTGCGGCCTGATTGTTTTGTAAGATGAAGCATGCATTTATACGAGTGGTGACGTTGTATCACTCACCGATGGTTTGGCGGGAAATCCCCCCACGCCAAGGCCTTCACATTTGGTTTGGCGGGAAATCCCCCACGCAAAGGCCTTCACATTTGGTTTGGCGGGAAATCCCCCCACGCAAAGGCCTTCACATTTGGTTTGGCGGGAAATCCCCCCACGCCAAGGCCTTCACATTTGGTTTGGCGGGAAATCCCCCCACGCAAAGGCCTTCACATTTGGTTTGGCGGGAAATCCCCCCACGCAAAGGCCTTCACATTTGGTTTGGCGGGAAATCCCCCCACGCAAAGGCCTTCACATTTGGTTTGGCGGGAAATCCCCCCACGCAAAGGCCTTCACATTTGGTTTGGCGGGAAATCCCCCACGCAAAGGCCTTCACATTTGATTTGGCGCGAATCTGCCTACGCGTTAGCGTTGACCTATAGTTTTTGGCGGGAAGCTGCTAACGTATTTTTGCTGGCCTGCCTATATAAATGACGTGGACTTGAGTAAATGATGCCCAAGTAATAAAAATAGTTCCAAGGAGAATGAATGACAGAAAGGTTGTTGGAAAGTTCATGAAGTTGATGAAGAGTTCAGACAGAGTAGACACTTGCAAAGAGTAATACAGTCGATTCCGCTTAATTGGGACACATCGGGACCGAGGCTTTTTGTCCCAATTAAGCGGCTGTCCCAATAAAACATACAAATTTACTATTGGCTTCTTGGTTTGGTTTCTTTGAGATTTGTCCCAAATAAGTGGCTGTCCCAATTAAGCGGTGCCCCAATTAAGCGGAATCCACTGTATATTCATTGATGTTTTTATATTGATCATATCTTGTGGATTCTCAAAGTATTAAAAGTGCATTTATTATTATTATAAGGTGTTGTGTCATTATAATTGGAACGCTAGTGGGATACGACAATATAATTTATTCGCTGTACCCTGCAAAACATTTGCATAGAGTTATATCCCCTTAGGCTTGATCGGTAGGCTGGGTTATTGTTGGTTTCGGGCAGATCCGATTTTTTCATGTTTGTATTTTAAACTGGAATACTGTTGTATTAATTCTTTATTTTCGATTTAATACAGAACCGAAACCAAATCGCTTATATATATATATATATATATATATATATATATATATATATATATATATATATATATATATTAGATTAATAAGACGAATATCATTGGCTATTTATGATTTGAAGTGATATTGTTCGGTTAGTAAAGTACACTTCTCTTCTTACCAAAGCTGTTTGAAGATAATACGTAACAAGATAATTTTTTTCTTTTGTATTTCAGAAAACTTTACGAGGTCATCAATTACTTTTACCTGTATGTCAGCATGACCAGAAGCCTCTACTCTTGCTGTTGGAGGTTTATACTCACTGCGGTATTTTCGGTCCAGTCCTTGGGTAGGCTAGACACAACCATTTTCTCCAGAGACAGGGAAAAATTCGACACGGGTATGTAACGAACGTAATTCTTTACCTATTACTTACCTGACAACAGAGATGCAAAACCTTATTAGAAGTTTAGCATTCGCTTTGAAGTATTGATTCTTTTCAAATCAGCGTTTTTAGATCATAATAAAAAAAGGAAAAAAAGTTTGAGATTCATTGATTCCGTTGTATGTGAGGTTATTATGTGTTAGTGTGCAC
>JAGDYQ010000148.1:1668913-1682711 GCA_021962125.1 Bulinus truncatus
AATCAATCTATCTATCTAATCTATCTAATCTAATCTATCTAATCTAATCTATCTAATCAATTTAATCTATCTAATCTAATCTATCTAATCTAATCTATCTAATCTAATCTAATCTATCTATCTAATTTATCTAATCTATCTAATCTATCTAATCTAATCCATTCTATCTAATCTAATCTATCTATTTATCTAATCTATCTAATCTAATCTATCTATTTATCTAATCTATCTAATCTAATCTATCTAATTTAATCTATCTAATCTATCTAATCTTATCTAATCTAATCTATCTAATCTAATCTATCTAATCTATCTATCTAATCTAATCTATCTAATCTATCTAATCTATCTATTTATCTAATCTATCTAATCTAATCTAATCTAAATCTATCTAATCTATCTAATCTATCTAATCTAATCTATCTAATCTAATCCATATCTAATCTAATCTATCTAATCTAATCTATCTAATCTAATCTATCTAATCTATCTAATCTAATCTATCTAATCTAATCTATCTAATCTAATCTATCTAATCTGATCTATCTAATCTAATCTGATCTATCTAATCTGATCTATCTAATCTGATCTATCTAATTCATATCTATCTAATCTATCTAATCTATCTAATCTATCTAATCTATCTAATCTATCTAATCTATCTAATCTATCTGTCTGTCTATCTGTCTGTCTGTCTGTCTATCTGTCTGTCTGTCTGTCTGTCTGTCTGTCTGTCTGTCTGTCTGTCTATCTATCATCTATCTATCTATCTATCTATCTTTAAACCCACTCTGTGTGCCCGGCCAGTACATCCTGTGTGCCCGCGTCAGGCCCGATCAATCTTTCAATCACTCACGGTGTAGCCGACGGGGTAGATCACGTGGTCTCCCCTTGGTGTGCACAATGAGTCCTTTTAACCTGACCTCGACCAGAGGGGGAGACAATAAGAGAGAGAGAGAGAGAGAGAGAGACAATGAGAGGTCATCGATGGATACAGCTTTACCTTGCATTGAAAGACGGACTTTTAAATTGAGTGGATACAGTAAGACATTAACGTAGAAACAAGAGAGGTAGGGTGAATGTGTATGTGTTTGTTTCTGCGTTTGTTTATGTAGTGACTCAGTGTCTATAAAGATTTTTTTTTTGTGTTCAACAAAGATCGTTTCATCTCACGATCGTATATGCCAGGGCGCAGCTACATTTTGAGGTCCAGTTAAAAAAAACAACAACACTACGGGGGTAAGGGGGAAACCTCACTGCTGACAATTTAACAAGATTTAATAATTATAATGTGAAGAATAAATTATGAAATAAGAAGAAAATAACTGATTCACCGTGAACGGCAATTGGCCGCCGTTTCATAGCAGTCTGGTTTTCATTGCCACGAATATCCCCCCCTCCCCCAAGAACTTTGCGTCGATTAGTTTTTGGGTTATTGTTATAACTATGCTTTAGAGCTTTCGATGCGGTAATGTCAAAGGCGTCTCAAAAAATGTTTTGAAGGGGTGTAGGGGGGGGAAAGGTGGCGTATTTAACCGTTTTGACGGCCCCGACATTAAAAAGTAGAAAAATTGTGCTCCATATTGGTTGTTGTTTGGTGAAAATGATCCAGTCGTGAAAAGTAGCACCCGTAGTAGAATGCTCGCCTACATGATCCTCCGATACGCCCCCCTCCCCACCCCCGGCTCAGCTGGATATGTCATCAGTAGTATAGGAAAGGTACTGTCAGTTGTGCTGCCGCACTGGGTGCCAGACTATGACGGGCGCCGAAAGAGCGCTGTTTTTAATGTTTGTTTTTTTTTTGACTTCTCAGATTGAGAGGAGGGTGGCAAAAACATGTAACTCACACAGGGCGCCCAATAGTTGGAAACGGCTCTGTATGTCATGGATATTTTGCGGGGAGGGGGGAAGGAGGAAGGGGAGGGGGGGTACAGGAGTAGATTTCAAGGAAAAGTGTAAATCATCACGACCAGGCCCACCGACAGAAATCTCGGGCCCCTGGGCAGGGCTGTCACGCCCCCCCCGTGCTGTTAATAATATTTTCAAAAGTTGATTGGCCAGCTCAGTCCGGGTCCCTAAAACTCGCCGGGCCCCTGGGCATTTGCCCCCACCCCCGCCCTCCACCCCTCTCGGCGGCACTGATCACGACCAATGGCAGAGTTTTGGAGGGACTTATTAAAAATATGTTTTTGTTGTCACAGCTAGCGCGCGAAACGCCAGTGTCGTAAATTTCGCCGCCAAAGAGCGCACGTGATCTCGCGCCCTTCAAACTTACGTTGCCGTTAAATCCAATGACCTGTCGAAGGTGGAGGTCCCAGAGCTCTTGTTTCTCACATTTCTCCTCCACCGCGTTCGTCTGACCGTTCAAGTTCAGAAACGGCTGCAGACACTGGGCAGCCATTTTTCTCTATCGTCTGCTAAAACAACAATAACAAAAAATCCCACAATTATTTCTAACTTCTCAAGTTCTCATTCCGGGGAAAATTGTACTAATGGGTGAGGGGAGAGAAATACCGCTTTTTAACAAGACTCTTTTGAGTTCTGGCCCTTCTGAACCCAATGACGTTTTTTTTTGTATTGCGCTTAGACTTAGGACAGGCCCCAAGAGTAAACTCAGCTGACGTTGGGTGGTATCAGAATTGAAAATGCAAGGGCGTATTGTCACTTTGCTTAACTGTTCAGCATTCACTAGAAACGGGTGAAAACAGTGGCGACGTTGTTAACTATGAGGAAGGGTTGGGGGCTCCCGCCGAAATGGGAGATCGAGGGGCGGGGCATTATCCCCAACACCTTCTCCCGCTGGGTTACGGACCATGTATCACCCCCCACTCAGTGCCGTAGCGAGCTTAACTCGCGCCCGGGGCACAATACCTTTTTTAATACCTTTTTAGCGCCCCCCCCATTCGAAAACCATATATTATTATATGTAAAATATACCACTTTGCTCCCCTTTGTGAGTAGCCTACGCCGGGGCATGATGCCCCCCCTCTCAATACGCTTCTGCCGCCACTGGTAACTGATCTGTTATTGAGCTTCAGTCAATGACTTGATTATTTAAATTTCATATTTAAAAAAAAAAAAATCCACGATTTGAACTTAGACTTTTTAAAATGGTATTGTGCGTTCGATTTTCTTGGAGTGAAGTAAACAAAGAACGTAAAAACTGAACTCATTACCTGCTTCTATTGTTGACGAGTTTATAGACAACAACCTTATACCGGAAGTTGTTCTGTTTCATTGACGTCAACAGGTCAATAATCAAAGTCGAGAGCATTTGGTTTCTAGAGTTTACGTAGCAAAAAAATAAATAAATAAATAAATTACAATTTAGTAAATTATCTGGAACTATACGCTAAAAATAAGGTTTGTAAGCACTGCTATAAAATATGACTTGAATTCCATTTACCTCTCCCTGACAAGTAACACCCGGGCTGCACAACATTTCACCCCCCCCCCCCGACGGTCACATTGAGCGGTCTATTCAAATAAAGTTGGCCAGCAGTCTAATTAATTTAACCATTTATATTGTATAAAGGCGTGTATCATCTTTTTTTTTTTGCACGACCGCAATTTTCCCCTCATACAGCCGCATGTCATTTACCCCTCTTACAGCCTCATGTCATTTACCCCTCTTACAGCCTCATGTCATTTACCCCTCTTACAGCCTCATGTCATTTACCCCTCATACAGCCTCATGTCATTTACCCCTCTTACAGCCGCATGTCATTTACCTCTCAAACAGCCTCATGTCATTTACCCCTCTTACAGCCTCATGTCATTTACCCCTCTTACAGCCTCATGTCATTTACCCCTCTTACAGCCGCATGTCATTTACCCCTCTTACAGCCCCATGTCATTTACCCCTCATACAGCCTCATGTCATTTACCCCTCTTACAGCCGCATGTCATTTACCTCTCAAACAGCCTCATGTCATTCACCTCTCAAACAGCCTCATGTCATTTACCCCTCTTACAGCCTCATGTCATTTACCTCTCAAACAGCCTCATGTCATTTACCCCTCTTACAGCCTCATGTCATTTACCTCTCAAACAGCCGCATGTCATTTACCCCTCTTACAGCCTCATGTCATTTACCCCTCTTACAGCCTCATGTCATTTACCCCTCTTACAGCCTCATGTCATTTACCCCTCTTACAGCCGCATGTCATTTACCCCTCTTACAGCCTCATGTCATTTACCCCTCTTACAGCCTCATGTCATTTACCTCTCAAACAGCCTCATGTCATTCACCTCTCAAACAGCCTCATGTCATTTACCCCTCTTACAGCCTCATGTCATTTACCTCTCAAACAGCCTCATGTCATTTACCCCTCTTACAGCCTCATGTCATTTACCTCTCAAACAGCCGCATGTCATTTACCCCTCATACAACCGCATGTCATTTACCCCTCAAACAGCCGCATGTTGTGTAGTCCTGGTCTACAACCGTTGGGTCCCCTCTTATCATACCCACCTTCGGGTTGCATTACCCCCCCCCCCCACTCTTGCGGGCGGCCATACCTCCATGGAACGTGTACGGCCAGCACACAGAAACAACATGCTTGCACAAAAAATAACGTAGCATTTGATTTGTCACAGAGATTAACTATATGGCATTCCTGCGTGTCTTAAAATCACCATCAATATGGTAACACTTATGGAACCCTGTATGGAACAATCATAAAGCTGTACATCAATTGGTGTAAACTGGTTTGATACGAAATCTCTTTCATCGAAAAAAATATAGTGCCCTGTGGGATGGGGGGTGTCATGTTCCCCCCTTCCCTGAGATGTGCATTAATATCTAAAAATATTTTTTCAGCTTACATTGTTCTCTAAAATATATTTTGTAACCTTTTAATTTTTGTTTGAATAATTTCATAAAACATTTTTATGCCTCTGATAAATTTATATCAAAAATTATATTTTTTTTAAAAAGAATTTATTCTTACATTTATTAGCTTCACGCAAATTTGATGAGTTGAGAAAATTAAAAAAAATTGTTATTAAAGAAATCATTTTGATATACTCTTAAAAAGCCTCACTTATTCTTCATTAAAAACAACAATCCAAAGTGACAAGAAATATTCACAAATATGATCCAAAAAAAAACGAAACAAATTTGTTTACAAACATTGTTTTTTTTATTAAAAGTTTTTTTAACTACAAGTTTGAGAGTAAAATAAATAAGCAGACAAAAAATAAATACAACAGCAGTTAAAAAAAAATATTGAGATGACAAATTTGGTAGAAAAAAAAACATTGTACAAGAACAGGATAAATCACCGGGATATTAATAAAAATAAATATTTATATCATTGTGTAAAAATTTCTTAAGATCTGAAGGAAAATTCTGTGGATATAAAGCTACGGATGTGATAAAATGTGTTTGTTTTCACCACAAAATGAAGATAAATATTTGTACAGACAGCTTATAGCAGTGGTTGTAGATTGCGATGTGGGGTCAAGAAAGGTTTTATGTGAGTTTTATTGTTCATTTTAAAAAAGGGGATTTTTGTACACATCAAACTGCTCTGAAACATTCACATTTATAATGAAGTGCGAAGTGGACTGTAGCGCAACTAGCGTTAATGCCCAGGTCGCACAATGATCAAAATGCCACCCCTACCCGATGCTAAAAGATTATGAAAGTGGTGAAGGTCCCAAATTTATTCACTCTTATAAAATGGGATATCAGGTAAAATAAAACAACACTAAAGGGGATTCACAGCCATATTTAAGAAAGGATTTTTAAAATTCAATTAGTTAAGGAAAATTTGTTCAGAAGCCAATCGCAAGAATGTATGAAATTTGTTCTCAAAGAGATTTGTGTTGTTCCTCCTTCTCCATTTAGACAAGCTTATGACATATTATGCCTTTGTAAATAGTTTCGGAGAACTAAGATTAAAAAAAAAAGATTTAATTGACTAGTTTAAGGAGGAAAATAAAGATTTAAATGCCTAGAAGAAAGAAAAAATCGTGCTATAACATAAAATGAATGTTACAGAAAATCAAAACCAGTTCCACTAAAATTGCCACCGCTGCTGACGCCACTGTGGACGTGGGTGTAGTTATACCACCAGTTGGACCTCAGCATGTAGACCCATGCTCCGCTGCTCCCTGGGCAAGTGCAAGTGGTGTATGTGTACCGGCTGTTTCCTCCGTGCACTTCATCCTTTCCCTGTTGGCTTCCTACTGAGATGCGCTTGGGGCAACCATGCGGGTGTGAGGCTATGACCGCCAAATTTTCTACACCAGATTTATGCTCAAATTCATCGTGAACATCTTTGATCAGGCCGTAAAACCTTTTGACTGCCTTGTCTAATTTCTTGACTAGATCTTCGTCGCATGTCGCGCAGGTGATTTCGCACCAATCCCTCTCTACGTCTGCTCTGACAACTTCATAGCCAGATAGGCTGAAAACCTGGCTATCTTCATTGTCATAAAACAGCCTGCATTTTGTGCGCTGCACCTCCAGTGTATCAAATACAACATGCGTGGCGGTGAGTATATCTACCTTCCACCAGGTGTTGCTGGGCGTGTCTGTCTGTGCACATTTTAGACATGGGCAGGTTCTATTTTGTTTGTCAGTGTATTTAAAGACGAACCGAATTCTTCCGCTACCTGTCCGTAAGACAGTGCTACCTCTTTTGCTGAAGAAGGGATAATGGACACTGCTCTCAGGCCAAAACGCAGGTCTGTTCTTACTGACCAAAGGAACGTCCACCCTGACAGTCAGATAAGCCAAAGTTTTGGCTAGTTCATACAAATTGTTGCTCTGGCAGCCCTCAGGTAAATGGCCGACTGAGAACTCATCAACAGGTATGAAGTCTTTATGACCTGGGTTTTTAGTGCATGATGACATAAAATTTGTTAGGTCAGCTTCACCTCCTTCAGAGACTTGTGTTTCATGACTTCCTGAAATAGAAAAAAAAATCGAATATGTCATAAAAATATGTTTTAATAATGCCTTTAAATTATTCAAATCATTCAAATTATAAATTATTGGCAGCAGACAATGATCAACAATAATAGAACAAATTCTTTTTTAATTAGTGAAGAAAACTATTTCAACATTTAAAGAAGTGAATATCATGCAGCTGAACAAAGATAAAAAGAATTCATTCCATACATTTGTGAGACAAATAAAATTATATATTATAGAAGAACTAATGTACCATTGTTTATTCAACTAAAGAGTTGTTTGTCCATAACTTATTTAGCACATTTTTTGGAAGTATAGTAATAAAATTTATCATTAAATATATTGATAATTCATGAGAATCCATTTAATTTCTTTTAATTAAAAAAATGCACAATGAAGTGATAAAATCAACTAAAACAATTAACAAAATATTTAGGAATATTTGATGCCATGCTAATTGTCTTTTTTTTACATCACCAAATTACCTCAGATATCTACTAGAATGTTATTAAATGTCTATTTTTTTTGTAAATCACCAGCAGTAGATAATATACTCTACCTTTAACAGATGCACAAAGGTATAAATGAAATTCACAAAAAAAAAAAATTACAAATAGTTTTTAATCATTACCATATAAGAAATCTTTTTCATTGGCTTTATTCTCCTTCACTTCATCATTGGTAACTTGATCATCACTTTCTTGATATGCTATAGTGAGGGAAAGAGTAATACTAATATAAAATCAGTAAGTATTATATAATGAATTATTGTTCGAGCAAAAAAATAATAAGACACCTATTTAAAAAAATAAGACAGAATTCAAATGATTTATAAAATGTTTTTCTTATTTAAAAAAATATATTTTTCAAAGAGTTTTATAATATTAAATTTTTAAAATAATTTTAATCAAACATTATTGAAAAGCTATTGCTCGGAGCAGTATATGAATTTCTGCAGTAGAAAAAGGATAAAAATTAACCCAAATTTACAATAAGTAAGACACCTAAAGTTGAGATAATCAGACCAAAGAAATTCTGAAAAAAAAAATTCATCGTACTTGCTGCAAAAAAGTAAAATTAAAATCAGCTTAATCATCAAATTATTGACAAATCTGAAATTCCTAAGCTGTAAGAAGTCAAAGTAAAAAACTACACATTCATTGGAATTTTAAATGAATGTACTCTTGAACATATTCTTACAGCTAAAATTATTACTTATTAGTAAAGGCTAGTCAAAAATGGATTTCAAAGTTTGCTGCACCCAAGTTATTCTGTGTGCAAGTAACAGCTGCATCTTGCCAAATGACAAAATTTTAGAAAGTTTTCATCCATTTCCTCATCTTTTGCTTTTTCTTCTACATTCAACTTTGTTTACCTTCTATATTTCATAATTTTTCTAATGAAACCAGACTTTGCGAGTCATTTAGCACTATATTATATGCTGATTCACAAAGCATTTGCTTAAGTTCATTAATCATTTCAAAATGTTGAAAAAAATAAAAGAAAAACAATCAACAACTTACTGCCAAGAAGTTCTTTTTCTTCTCCAGGATGAAAAATGTCCATAGTAGTTTGAGACAGAATTGTCCGCCTAGACGTAAGATTTGTTTCCGAAACCTCAGTTACTTTACTTCCTGGTTACTGAAAGAAAAATGAGGTCAGATAAAATATACATGCCAATTGATTATTTAATTTACATTTGTTACAAATTGTGTATACCATACTAAATATCATTAATTGTTAATATTAGTTCAGTTCATAAATATTTTTCTGAACTCCATTATTGAACCATTGTTTAATCTAAGAAAAAAAAACAACTATGGTAAAACTCTAATGCTAATAAATAAATTGTAAATGAATCTGTTTAAATCAAACTTTAATATTTTAAATATAGTATATAATAGCATTAGCCATTACTAGGCATTACTTCTACACATCAGCATATTGATTAGCATCAGTCTTAATTTTTAATAAGTCATAAGTATTTACATATTGAAGAAGAAAATGTCTTAATTAGAATAGCCTTAATTAGGCTAAAAGAAGTTCTCTACTCTAACTCCCATGTCATGAAATGGCTCTCAGAGTATAATCTAAGAATGAATAATGGCAGTAATGCCACTAATGAGTGACTAATGCAAATTTTTTTTTTTAAAGAATATCTGATTAAAGTGATTTATAATTAATTTAAAGTATGCCTTTGACTGTGAGCAATTTATACTGTAAATAATAATACTAAAAAACCACAATAATTTTGCATAAAAGTCTAAATTATACAATTTTTTGCACTGAAACTTAAGCCTGAATTATGTCTTTTTTTTTTTTCAAACTCACAAAGTTAAAATTGACAAGACAGCTGTTACGGCACTTTCACTTGTCTTCATATAAATGCTAAACTAAACATAAGCAAAATGACAACATTTGAAAATATGATGCTTGAAGCATTCACTAAATAGTTACCTCTAGATGTTGTAAAGAATTTTTATGTTGTCCAAAAAACTATTCTAGGGCAGGTTTTATTGATAAGATTATAAACAAACTGCTTTCCAGGATATTCAAAGTCATGTGATCAAGAAATAACTAGGTCGGAAAAAGCGAAGGCTGAGTCAGTAAATACTTTAGGAAATTCCCGGTACCGATGAATTTAAAGGCATTTGACTTAAATAACGATTTTATCATTGAATTAATTTAATAAAATAATATTAGAAAATCCCACGAACTTAAAATAAATAGATCAAGAAATTAACCTGTTACAATAAATAATAGCTGATATTTAACTGTCGAGCCTAAAAATAGTCTGATATAAATAGATGTGTAAATGAGCAGCTCAGCTCATTGGTATGTCGACGTGTCTCAACGGCACTTGTCTATATATTTAGCTATTCTGTAACACTGACTTGATGTAATATATGTACTTGGTGTTGAAATAAATAGACACATTTTGCCAAGTGCCGAAATAAGATTTAGACGTCTATCTATCTATCTATCTATCTATCTATCTATCTATCTATCTATCTATCTATCTATCTATCTATCTATCTATCTATCTATCTATCTATCTATCTATCTATCTATCTATCTATCTATCTATCTATCTATCTATCTATCTATCTATCTATCTACCTGCCTGCCTGCCTGCCTGCCTGCCTGCCTGCCTGCCTGCCTGCCTGCCTGCCTGCCTGCCTGTCTGTCTGTCTGTCTGTCTGTCTGTCTGTCTGTCTATCTATCTATCTATCTATCTATCTATCTATCTATCTATCTATCTATCTATCTATCTATTTATACATACATACATACATACATACATACATACATACATACATACATACATACATACATACATACATACATACATACATACATACATTCATACATACATACATACATACATAAATACATACATACATACATACATACATACAAACAAACATACATACATCTGTGTGCCTGTCTGTCTGCCTGCCCGCCTGTCTGTCTTTCTGTCTATCTATCTATCTATTATTCTGTTTATTAATTAAGCTTATTGTTCTTATTAATAAAGTCTATTTCTTATATTCCATTAGCCACAAACATAACGGTTTTCGTCGTGCCTTTCTTTCGTCCTCGGCATCGTTGAGAGCACAACGGCTTTGTAGGGACCACGGTGGACATTGATGAGACTGAAAGCTGAAAAAATATCCAGAGACTTTCATACGGTGTTGAAACAGTTACTTTCAGGTCAACAGTCGTACGACAGACCATCCAACCTCTCCCCATACCAAATCTCCCCTTTTGAGCTAAAACTTCAGTTCCTATTCTAAAAGAAAAAAAAATGTCACCAGGTTTTGAATTACAGATTGTATACACATTTCAGTCTTACCACCATCTATGATTCTACTGGTAACTGTGACTTATATAGATCGCAGAACTCTGTTAGTTACAAACACATATCCAATAGTCTTCTAGATGAGTAGTGTGGAAGACCGAACCATTTTTTTTTTCTTCTTTATAGATAGGTGAGGCAGGCGGCTGACTATGACCCCCCCCCCCCACACACACACCCCACACCCCCCTTACCTAAGAATGTTTAACAGAGGGTCAAGCGGTGTGAATAGCGCGCCTGTCGATATATGAGGCACTGCCATCGTCACAGTTCTTTTGAAGGCAACGTACGAGGGCTCCGTGTTCAATCTTCGGTGAAAGTTCACCTCCATTCCCCTCCCCCCCCCCCGCTCGCTCCCCTCCCCTCCCTGCGGGCTGTCTCCACTGTCATTTCATTATCCATGGGGGATGAAAGACGGGCACTACTATTAATCCGTCTCGGGTCGAGGTGTGGTGTAATAGCTCAACTTCTCATCTTTTCAGGGATTTAAAAGAACAAAACAACAAAAAACAATAAAAACAACAATATAACAGTTGACCCAAAGGTTAATTTTGTACAAGCTTGCCACATTGTATCATTGCCTAGCAACCAAAACAATACACAAAAAAAAAAACAAGCAAACCAAAAACAAAACAAAAAAACAACGTAAATTCGTCATATAGGCTGTCGGGTCTTGATTTAGACTGATATGGAGGAGAGATTGCCAGCAGTCTTTATAATAACATTAATGCAAGGTGTATATTCAGGCCCGTAGCAGGGCAGGGGAAGGCTGGAGGCCGCCCCTCTGCGTTTTGTCTGCCCCCCCCCCCCCCGCTGCTTGTTTGCATTACTTAGTAACATTTATTTCCTGCCCCCCCCCGGGCTATTGGTCTGGTCCCTGCTATAGAATGCCTGGCCCCTGCTGTAGAATTTTCACGCTACGGGGCTGTGTATATTTAACTATTGAAGAGATGTATACAGTTTAGGATTAAAGAAGTCTCATGTTTAGTTTTATGTACATCCTTTATTTTATTACAACACAATTTTTTACACATTGCTTAGCCATTGTTTACTTTAAACGTACATTTACGAACACAAAAACAATTAGATAACTCCAGTGACAGTCTGAAGCTGATTAGATCTACTGCTCTCGATTGAGCTCTGAAGGAATGCGAACTACTCTTTATAAGTTACTACAATGCAATTTATATGTTTTCCCTAGGGGCTATCTAAATCGGTTATTATTAAACCCCACACCTGCCTTACCAAGACAAGGGGCAATACAAAATATAAATTACTGCAGGGTATTTTGTGTTTATAATCATTTAATTTTTTTGAATAAATATATGACAAAATGTGTCGGTGTGTCTTTATTGATAGTGTGACACGTTTGTCTGCCTTTATAAGACACGTGTGTCTTTGTGTAGCACATGTCTTTATAAAATGTAACTATATGTTATTACTGCGTCTTGTTTTTTTTTCCTTCTGTATTATAAAATCTGAAGTAGTATGAATAAAAGCATGCTGATGAATACGGCGATTGGGCTTTTAAGTGCACCCACATTAGACAGTTTAGTAGGCGGCAAAGACATTCCCCTGATCAGATCTGAAGCCTTTTCACCAATCATGATAACTGCGGCGTTGATGTTGGCAGAAACAATGTAAGGCATGACAGAAGCGTCCGCAACCCTGAGGCCGGAAACTCCACGTACCCTGAGCTGAGAATCCACCACCGCCGTGGCGTCGTCCGCGGATCCCATTCTACAAGTTCCGGACAAATGATGCAGAGTTCTCGGGCGGGTACGCGCTGCGCATGCCCAGTAATCGTCCGAGTCAAAAGGAAATCGCGAGCAGATGTTAAAATGGACGACGTCGATCAGCTGAGCATTGATGTTTACCATGGGCGTGGATGTCAGAAGTCTCTTGCAGATGTTGATGGCTCTAACCATGGCGTCGACGTCTGAACTTTTGCTGTAGTAGTTGGGAACGATTACTGGGTCGTCTGCAGGATTAGCGCTGCGTAATTTTAGAACCCCTGTGCTTTCAGGTCTCATCAGCATCGGCCAGAATGTGAGTCCGTTCATTGCGTGATCCCTTTGTGACAACTGCTCTAGAAGTGATGGGCCGTAGTGAAACTGAAGATGTCAAAGATAAAATATGTATTATTATAAGGAACTATACTTTTACACAAGATAACGTAAACGTATACATAAATAAACATAACATTTTACTGTGGTATTGTGCATGGATACTTAAATAGGTCGACACCAGTGCTCGATTTAAGAAAAAAACAGTGCCGGGGTGAAAAGAAATTTCTGCAGAGCCGGGGGATAAATGTCTATGGTTTCATCCCCGGCAGGGATATATTAGCTAAAGTAGAGCCGGGGATGACAGGTCTCAGTGCCGGGGGATATCCCCGGCGGTGAATCGAGCCCTGGTCGACACTCAAAAAAATTGACAGGCTTTCGGTCTCTAGACAGAGAGTTAGAGGATTTATGGGGAGCCTGGGTAAAGTGCTCAGAGATATATAGAGGCCATAAATAGAGAGTAAAAAGAGAGGGGGGCCCAGGAATAGAGCTTTGAGATATGGGGGGGGGTCCGGGTCCTAGGCAAAGTTACGTACCTATCGTGGCCCCTATAGAAATATAATTACTAAACATTAATACTTGGAAAAGCCCATTTTTTTACGTAGGGCCCTAGGCGTTCGCATATTAGGCCATCTATAGGAGCGGCTCTGTATACACTTACTGTGTACTGTTGATCTTAGAGCAGGTCTTTTAGAAGCTCTAGGCAAATGTATCATTGGGGGGGGGGGTCCCCGAAATGGTTTTTGGCAACAGGGGCCATTGGCGATGGGGGCCATTAGCAATGGGGGCCAATAGGCTATGGGGGCCTTTTGTCAATGGGGGCATTAACGATGGGGGCCAATTAGAAATGAAGTCTTTGCTTGTGCGAGAAATTATGAAATGGGGGTCATTGTCAAAAAGGACAGCCATTGAGAAGTAGGACGTGGCATGGTAAAATGCGTACAGGTA
>JAGDYQ010000148.1:1683211-1693211 GCA_021962125.1 Bulinus truncatus
TGGGTGCACTTAAAAGCCCAATCGCCGTATTCATCAGCATGCTTTTATTCATACTTGGGCAGATTTTATAATACAGAAGGAAAAACCAGCAAGACGCAGTAATAACATATAGTTACATTTTATAAAGACATGTGCTGCACAAAGACACACGTGTCTTATAAAGGCAGACAAACGTGTCACACTATCACCGACACATTTTGTGATATATTTATTAAAAACAATTAAATGATTATAAACACAAAATACCCTGCAGTAATTTATATTTTGTATTGCCCCTTGTCTTGGTAAGGCAGGTGTGGGTTCAATAATAACCAATTTAGATAGCCCATAGAGAAAATATATAAAATTGCATTGTTGTAACTTATAAAGAGTGATTCGCATTCCTTCAAGAGCTCAATCAAGAGCAGTAAATCTAATCAGCTTCAGACTGTCATTAGAGTAATCTAATTGTTTTTGTGTTTGTAAATGTAGGTTTAAAGTAAACAATGGCGAAGCAATGTGTAAAAAATTGTGTTGTAATAAAATAAAGGATGTACATAAAACTAAACATGAGACTTCTTTTAATCATTGCTAAACCGTTTACATCTTCCTTTAATAGTTAAATATACACAGCCCCGTAGCGTGAAAATTCTACAGCAAGGGCCAGGGTATTCTATAGCAGGGGCAAGACCAATAGCCCGGGGGTGGGGGGCAGGAAATAAATGTTACTAAGTAATGCAAACAAGCAGCGGGAAGGGGGGGTAGATTACCCAGCCCCCTCCCCCGCCCTGCTATGGGCCTGAATGGGCACCTTGCATTAATGTTATTATAAAAGACTGCTGGCAATCTCTCCTCCACATCAGCCGTAAATCAAGACCCGACAGCCTATATGACGAATTTACGTTGTTTTTTTGTTTTGTTTTTGGTTTTGGCATGTTTTTTTTTATGTATTGTTTTGGTTTGCTAGGCAATGATACAATGTGGCGAGCTTGTACAAATTAACTTTTGGGTCAACTGTTTACTTTATTGTTGTGTTTTTGTTTTTGTTGTTTTGTTATTGTTTTGTTCTTTTAAATCCCTGAAAGGATGAGAAGTTGTGAGCTATTACACTTCACCTCGACCCGAGACGGATTAGTAGTAGTAGTGGTGCCCATCTTTCAATTCCTCGCCCCGCCCCCCCCCCCCACCCACGATAATGAAATGACAGTGGAGACAGCCCGCGGGGAGGGGAGAGCGGGGGGGGCGGGGCATGGAGGGTGAACTTTCACCGAAGATTGAACACGGAGGCCCTCGTGCGTTGCCTTCGGAAAGAACTGTGCCGGTGGTGCCTCATATATCGACAGGCGCGCGATTCACACCGCTTGACCCTCTGTCCCCCCCCCCCCCTCCCACCAACATGTTAAATATTTTTAGGTAAGGGGTGTGGAGGGGAGGGTGAGGGGGTGTCATAGTCAGCCGCCTGCCTCACTTATCTATAAAAAAAAAATGGCCTCTGTCTTCATGCTACTCATCTAGAACTGTATGGGATGTGTGTTGGTCACTAACTGAGTTCTACGACTTATATTAGTTACAAGTACTAGTAGAATCATACATGGTGGCAAGACTGAAATGTGTATACAATCTGTAATTCAAAAACCCTGGTGAATTTTTTTCTTTTAAAATAGGAACGAAGTTTTAGCTCAAAAGGGAGATTTGGTATGGGGAGAGGTTGGATGGTCTGTCGTACGACTATTGACCTGAAAGTAACTGTTTTCAACACCGTATGAAGAGAGTCTGGATATTTTTTCAGCTTTCAGTCTCATCTAATGTCGCAAAAATGGTCCCTACAGAAAACCGTTGCGCTCTCAATGATGCCGATTATGAAAGAAAGGCAATATTTGAAAACTGTTATGTGTGCTTATGGAATATAAGAAATAGACTTTATTAATAAGAACAACAAGCTTAATTAATAAACAGAATAATAGATAGATAGATAGACAGAAAGACATACAGGCGGGCAGGCAGACAGACAGGCAGCAGATGTATGTATGAATGTTTGTATGAATGTATGTATGAATGTATAGATAGATAGATAGATAGATAGATAGATAGATAGATAGATAGATAGATGATAGATAGATAGATAGATAGATAGATAGATAGATAGATAGATAGATAGATAGATAGATAGATAGATAGATAGATAGATAGATAGATAGATAGATAGATAGATAGATAGATAGATAGATAGATAGATAGATAGATAGATAGATAGATAGATAGATAGATAGATAGATAGATAGATAGATAGATAGATAGATAGACGTCTAAATCTTATTTCGGCACTTAGCAAAATGTGTCCCTATTTATTTCAACAACTGGTACATATATTACACCAAGTCAGTGTTACAGAATAGCTAAATATATAGACAAGTGCCGTTGAGACACGTCGACATACCAATGAGCTGAGCTGCTCATTTACACATCTATTTATATCAGACTATTTTTAGGCTTGACAGTTAAATACCGCTATTATTAATTGTTACAGGTTTATTTCTTGATCTATTTATTTTAAGTTCGTGGGATTTTGTAATATTATTTTATTAAATTAATTCAATGATAAAATCATTATTTAAGTCAATGCCCTTTAAATTCATCAGTACTGGGAATTTCCTAAATTACTTACTGACTCAGCCTTCGCTTTTTCCAACCTAGTTATTTCTTGACTATATGACTTTGAATATCCTGGAAAGCAGATTGATTTATAATCTTATCACTACGAAACCTGCCCTAGGAACAGTTTTTTGGACAACATATGTAATTTTTACAACATCTAGAGGGTAACTATTTAGTGAATGCTGCAACCTTACCATAGGTTTTCAAATGTTGTTCATTTTACTTATGTTGTAGTTTAGCATTTATATGAAGACAAGTGTAAGTACACAAACAGGTGGCTTCGTCTAATATTGTTAACTTTTTGAGATGTGAAAAAAGACATGAATTCAGACTTTAGTTTCTAGTGCAAAAAAGATTTATACTTTAGACTTTTATGCAAAATTATTATGGATTTTACCCTGAAAATACTTTAGTATTATATATTTACAGTATAAATTGCTCACAGCTCAAAGGCATACTATAAATTAATTATATATCATATATTCCTAAAAAAACATTGTTTGCTTTAGCCACCATTAGTGGCATTATTTCATTCTTAGATTATACTCTGAGAGCCATTTACAGGCTATTCTAATTAAAATATCATCTACTTATGACTTATTAAAAATTAAGACTTAGTGCCAATCAATATTCAATATGCTGGATATACAGGAGTAACAACTTAATGCTATTATATACTATACTAAAAATATAAAAGTTTATTTTAAACAGATTCATTTATACAATCTATTTATTAAATATTAGAGTTTTACCATAGATAAGTTTTTTTCAGATTAAGTACAATGTTTCAATGTGGAGTTCAGAAAAATATTTATGAATTGAACTAATATTAATAATTAATTACTATTTAGTATGGTATGCAAAATTTGTAAATAAAATGTAAATTAAAGAATCAATCTGCATGAATATTTTATCTGACCTCATTTTTCTTCTAAGTAACTAGGGAAGTAAAAGGAACTTTGAGCTTTTGGAAACAAATCTTACAGATCTAGGGGTGACAAATCCTGTCTCAAACTACTGTGGACATTTTTCATCCTGGAGAAAAAAGAACTTCTTGGGGTGAAATAGCGATTGTTTTTTTTTTTTTCAGCATTTTGAAGAATGGTTATGAACTTAAGCAAACAATGAATTCTCCTTTGTCAAATGCTTTATGGATCAGCATATAATATATGTCAAATGATTCATAAGGCTCTGGTTTCATTAGAGAAAATATGAAATGTAGAAGGTAAACAAAGTTAATCTAGAAGAAATACAAAGTATTAGGAAATGGATGAAAACCTTCTAAAATTTTGTCATTTGGCAAGATGCAGCTGTTACTTGCACACAGAATAACTTGGGTGCAGAAAACTTTGAAATCCATTTTTAACTAGCCTCTACTAATAAATAATAATTTTAGCTGCAAGAATATGTTCCAAGAGTACATTCATTTAAAAAATTCCAATGTGAATGTTTAGTTTTTTTACTTTGACCGCCATTACAGCTTAGTAATTTCAGATTTGTCAACAATTAATATTGATTAAGCCGATTTTTAAATTTTACTTTTTTGCAGCAAGTACGATGAATTTTATTTTTCAGAATTTCTTTGGTCTGATTATCTTAATTTTAGATGTCTTACTTATTGTAAATTTAGGTTAATGTTTATCCTTTTCTACTGCAGAAATTCATATACTGCTCCGAGCAATAGCTTTTCAATCATGTTTGATTAAAATTATTTTAAAAATTTAATACTACAAAACTCCATTTAAAAAATATATTTTTTTTAAATAAGAAAAATCATTTTATAACTCATTTGAATTCTGTCTTATTTTTAAAAATAGGTGCCTACATTATTTTTTGCCTCAAGCAATAATTCAGTATATAACACTTACTGATCTTATATTAGGGATTATTCTTTCCCTGAAGAGAAGCATAGCAAGCTAAGGTGACGACCAAGTTACCAATGATGATGGGAAGGAAAATAATGCCAATGAAAAAGATTTCTTATATGGTAATCATCAAAGACTATTTTTAATTTTTTTTTTTGTGAATTTCTTTTATATCTTTGTGTATCTGTTAAGGGTAGGGTATATTATCTACTGCTGGTGATTTACAAAAAATGTAGACATTTAAAAACACGTTCTAGTGGATATCTGAGGTAATTCGGTGATGTAAAAAAAAGACAATTAGCATAGCATCAAATATTCCTAAATATTTTCTTAATTGTTTTAGTTGATTTGATCACTTCATTGTGCATTTTTTTAATTAAAGAAATTAATTGGATTCTCATGAATTATCAATATATTTAATGATAAAGTTTATTACTATACATCCAAAAATTTTCTAAATAAGTTATGGACAAACAACTCTTTAGTTGAATAAACAATGATACATTAGTTCTTCTATAATATATTATTATTTGTCTCACAAATGTATGGAATGAATTCTTTTTATCTTTGTTCAGCTGCATGATATTCACTTCTTAAAACGTTGAAATAGTTTACTTTACTAATTAAAAAAGAATTTGTTCTATTATTGTTGATCATTGTCTGCTGCCAATAATTTATAATTTGAATGATTTGAATAATTTAAAAGCATTATTAAAACATATTTTTATGACAAATTTGATCTTTTTTTTCTATTTCAGGAAGTCATGAAACACAAGTCTCTGAAGGAGGTGAAGCTGACCTAACAAATTTTATGTCATCATGCACTAAAAACCCAGGTCATAAAGACTTCATACCTGTTGATGAGTTCTCAGTCGGCCATTTACCTGAGGGCTGCCAGAGCAACAATTTGTATGAACTGGCCAAAACTTTGGCTTATCTGACTGTGAGGGTGGACGTTCCTTTGGTCAGTAAGAACAGACCTGCGTTTTGGCCTGAGAGCAGTGTCCATTATCCCTTCTTCAGCAAAAGAGGTTGCACTGTCTTACGGACAGGTAGCGGAAGAATTCGGTTCGTCTTTAAATACACTGACAAACAAAATAGAACCTGCCCATGTCTAAAATGTACACTGACAGACACACCCAGTCATACCTGGTGGAAGGTAGATATACTCACCGCCACGCATGTTGTATTTGATACACTGGAGGTGCAGCGCACAAAATGCAGGCTGTTTTATGACAATGAAGATAGCCAGGTTGTCAGCCTATCTGGCTATGAAGTTGTCAGAGCAGACGTAGAGAGGGATTGGTGTGAGATCACCTGCGCAACATGTGACGAAGATCTAGTCAAGAAATTAGACAAGGCAGTCAAAAAGTTTTACGGTCTGATCAAAGATGTTCACGATGAATTTGAGCATAAATCTGGTGTAGAAAATTTGACGATCATAGCCTCACACCCACATGGTTGTCCCAAGCGCATCTCAGTAGGAAGCCAACAGGGAAAGGATGAAGTGCACGGAGGAAACAGCCGGTACACATACACCACTTGCACTTGCCCAGGGAGTAGCGGGGCATGGGTCTACATGCTGAGGTCCAACTGGTGGTATAACTACACCCACGTCCACAGTGGCGTCAGCAGCGGTGGCAATTTTAGTGGAACTGGTTTTGATTTTCTGTGACATTCATTTTATGCTACTGTCGGCTTTTTCTTTCTTCTAGGCATTTAAATCTTTATTTTCCTCCTTAAACTAGTCAATCAAATCTTTTTTTTTTTAATCTTAGTTCTCCGAAACTATTTACAAAGGCATAATATGTCATAAGCTTGTCTAAATGGAGAAGGAGGAACAACACAAATCTCTAACTTTGAGAACAAATTTCATACATTCTTGCGATTTGCTTCTGAACAAATTTTCCTTAACTATATATTGAATTTTAAAAATCCTTTCTTAAATATGGCTGTGAATCCCCTTTGATGTTGTTTTATTTTACCTGATATCCCATTTTATAAGTGTGAATAAATTTGTGACCTTCACCTCCAGTGGCATACCTACCACTTTCATACTTTTTTTTTTGGCATTGGAAAGGGGTGACATTTTTAGGTCAGTGTCTGACCAGGGCATTAATGCTAGTTGCGCTACTGTCCACTTCCCACTCCATTATAAATGTACCTATTTCAGAGCAAGTTGATGAACAAAAATCCCCCTTTTTTTTAAAAATTAAAAATAAAACTCACATTAAACCTTTCTTTACCCCACGTCTCAGTCTACAACCACAGCTGTAAGCTGTCTGTATAAATATTCATCTTTATTTTGTGGTGAAAACAAACACATTTGATCACATCCGTAGCTTTATATCCACAGAATTTTCCTTCAGATCTTAAGAAATTTTTACACAATGATATAAATATTTATTTTTATTAATATCCCGGTGATTCATCCTGTTCTTGTACAATGATTTTTTCTACCAAATTTTTCATCTCAATAGCTTTTTTTTTTAATTGCTGTTGTATATATTTTTTTCTGCTTATTTATTTTACTCTCAAATTTTTAGTTAAAAAAACTTTTAATAAAAAAAAACAATGTTTATAAACAACTTTGTTTCGTTTTTTTTTTGGATCATATCTGTGAATATTTCTTGTCACTTTGGATTGTTGTTTTTAATGAAGAGTAAGTGAGGCTTTTTAAGTGTGTATCAAAATGATTTCTTTAATAACAAATTTTTAAATTTTCTCAACTCGTCAAATTATCGTGAAGCTAATAAATGTAAGAATAAATACTTTTAAAAAAAAGTGTTTGAGATAAATTTATCCCAGGCATAAAAATGTTTTATAAAATTATTCAAACAAAAATTAAAAGGCTACAAAATATATTTTAAAGAACAATGTAAGCTGAAAATATATTTTTAGGTATTAATGTACATCTCAGGGCAGGAGGGGGGAACATGACACCCCCCCCGCCCCCACAGGGCATTATATTTTTTTCGATGAAAGACATTTCGTAATCAAACCAGTTTACACAAATTGTTGTACAGCTTTATGATTGTTCCATACATGGTTCCATAAGTGTTACCATATTGATGGTGATTTTAAGACATGCGCGAACGCCATGTAGTTAGCCTCTGTGACAAATCAAATGTTACGTTATTTTTTGTGCAAGCCTGTTGTGACTGTGCTGGCCATACACGTTCAATGGAGGTATGGCCGCCGCATGAGTGGGGGGGGGGGGTAATGCAACCCGAAGGTGGGTATGATAAGAGGGGACCCAATGGTTGTACACCAGGGATACACAACATGCGGCTGTTTGAGGGGTAAATGACATGCGGCTGTATGAGGGGTAAATGACATGCGGCTGTGTGAGGGGTAAATTGCGGTCGTGCAAAAAAAAGATGATACACACCTTTATACAATATAAATGGTTAAATTAATCAGACTGTTGGCCAACTTTATTAGAATAGACCGCTCAATGTGACCGTCAGGGGGGTGAAATGTTGTGCAGCCCGGGCGTTGTTTGTCAAGGGTTCGAAACTTGCTGGCGGCAGCCCTGAGAGAGGTAAATGGAATTCAAGCTATATTTTAAAGCAGGGCTTACAAACCTTATTTTTAGCTTATCTTTCCAGATAATTTACTAAATTGCAAATTTTTTTTTTTTTTTGCTACGTTAACTCTAGAGACCAAATGCTCTCGACTTTGATTATTGACCTGTTGACGTCAATATAACAGAACAACTTCCGGTATAAGGTTGTTGTCTATAAACTCGTCAAAAATAGAAGCAGGTAATGAGTTCAGTTTTTACGTTCTGTGTTTGCTTCACTCCAAGAAAATCAAACACAGAATACCATTTTAAAAAGTCTAAGTTCAAATCGTGGATTTTTTTTTAAATATGAAATTTAAATAATCAGGTCATTGACTGAAGCTCAATAACAGATCAGTTACCAGTGGCGGCAGAAGCGTATTGAGAGGTGGGCAAGAGGGGGGGGCATCATGCCCCGGCGTAGGCTACTCACAAAGGGGCGCAAAATGGTATATTTTGCATGTAATATTATGGTATTCGAATGGGGGGGGGCTAAAAAGGTATTGTGCCCCGGGTGCGAGTTAAGCTCACTACGCCACTGATACATGGTCCGTAACCCAACGGGAGGAGGTGTTGTGGAGATAATGGCCCGCCCCTCGATCTCCCATTTCGGCGGGAAGCCCCCCAACCCTTCATCATAGTTAACAACGCCGCCACTGGTTCACCCATTTCTAGTGAATGCTGAATAGTCAAGCAAAGCAGGCCCGTAGCGTGCGGGGGGGGGGGGCGGGGCCTCCCTGCGTTTTGTCTGTCTCCCCCTGCTTATTTGTTCGACTTAGTAAAATGTATTACCTGCCCCCCTCCGCTATGGCCTTGCCCCTGCTGTAGAATGTCTGGCCCCTGCTGTAAAATTTTCACGCTACGGGGCTGAAGCAAAGTGACAATGCGCCTTTACATTTTCACCTCTGATGCCACCCAACGTCAGCTGAGTTTACCCTTGGGGCCTGTCCAAAGTCTAAGCGCAATATAAAAAAGAAGTCATTTGGTATAGAAGGGCCAGAACTCAAAAACAGTCTTTTTAAAAGCGTCATTTCTCTCCCCTCTTCCATTAGGACAGTTTTCCCCGGACTGTATAGTTGAAAAGTTAGAAAAAATTGTGGGTTGTTGTTCTTTTTTTTTTTGTTGTTTTGGCAGACGATAGAGAAAAATGGCTGCTCAGTGTCTGCAGCCGTTTCTAAACTTGAACGGTCAGACGAACGCGGTGGAGGAGAAATGTGAGAAACAAGAGCTCTGTGACCTGCACCTTCGACAGGTCATTGGATTTAACGGCAACGTAAGTTTGAAGGGCGCGAGATCACGTGTGCTCTTTGGCGGCGAAACTTACGTCACTGGCGTTTCGCGCGCTAGCTGTGACAACGAAAACTCTGCCATTGGTCGTGATCAGTGCCGCCGAGAGTGGAGGGGGCGGGGGGGAGGCAAATGCCCAGGGGCCCGGCGAGTTTTATGGGCCCGGACTGAGCTGGTCAATCAACTTTTGAAAATATTATCAGCACGGGGGGCCCGTGACAGCCCTGCCCAGGGGCCCGAGATTTCTGTCGGTGGGCCTGGTCGTGATGATTTACACTTTTCCTTGAAATCTACTCCTGTACCCCCCTCCCCTTCCTCCCTTCCCCCCTCCCCGCAATATCCATGACATACAGAGCCGTTTCCAACTATTGTGGCGCCCTGTGTGAGTTACATGTTTTTGTCACCCTCCTCTCAATCTGAGAAGTCAAAAAAAAAAAAACATTAAAAACAGCGCTCTTTCGGCGCCCGTCATAGTCTGGCACCCGGTGCGGCAGCACAACTGACAGTACCTTTCCTATACTACTGATGACATATAATATATCCAGCTGAGCCGGGGGTGGGGGAGGGGCGTATCGGAGGAGCATGTAGGCTACATTCTATCTACTACGGGTGCCACTTTTCACGAATGGATCATTTTCACCAAACAACA
>JAGDYQ010000148.1:1695049-1712549 GCA_021962125.1 Bulinus truncatus
TGGATCTCAAAACGTTAGCTTCGTGTGAAAGGTACAATAACTAAAGTATGAAAAGAAGTCACCGTTTAAAGAAAGGGACCATTGCTTGTTTTATTGTGTGTTAGCCAAATAAATAATCTAGCTATTCTTATAAGTTCGATTATATATATATATATATATGTGTGTGTGTGTGTGTGTGTGTGTGTGTGTGCGTGAGTGTGTGCGTGTGTGTGCTTGTGGGGATTAAGCTAATTGATTAAACTTTTTTTTTTTTTTTGCAAAGTCGAGTGTTTTAAAAATAATGTTTCTAACTTTTTAAAATAAAAAAGAAAATGCGGTAAAATCTATTATCGTATATTCAGAGAAAATGAAAAAAAAAATTACAAAATCAATTATCAAAGAATGAGACGTTTTGAGTTCTCACAGTCGCCAAATAAAATATCTTCAAGATTGCTATTTGAAATCTCTTGGAGGTTGTGCTTATTTATGAAGTTTAAAATGTTTTGTGTCTCTACCAGCTCACGGGACGTACATCGCCATGTTGAGGTTGGACAACGCCCACAATAATCCTTGTATGAGACTATTTGCACACTTTCTGTGGGGAGACATTTTGGTAGCCAGGCTGCGTAACTCTGGTGGCAGCGATGTGGAGATAGCTCGATTGATAGCTACATTAAAGTGAGTTGTCAGACTTGATAAGTTGTTAATTTTAATTTATTATTTTTTTTTCCTTGACCCTTAGACGAACAGGGACATTAACATAGTCAAAACTAAGGACAAACTTGGACAAGAATATAAACAATCTAATAAGCATTTTGACTATCTAGCTTTCTTAAAATTAAGGCGCTATTAAGTAACTATGTCAACAAAATAAAACCATCAGATTAATAACTCTACCAAGGCTATCAAATTGGTAACGGGGCCCGTAGATTTGGTTATCATCTCTATTAATAACCATTGAACGCTTTATCCGTAAGACAGGTTAATAAGTGACAAGATCACTGCACGTTTATCTAATTATAGCTTAACAATATAGGACCAATGTCAACTTAACCTAAGCTTAACCTCTGCCCCGAATAATCTCCAACAATTTAAAGTACTTTAGAGCAGATGATTGTACCAGTCTGTGCCTTTTTGGGCAGGGGCCCATAATATGTGTTCGGGCCCCAACTTCTTTTATATCTACCCTGGACAATATAATGGGGAAAAAAATAGAAATAAAAAAAATCAGATAATAACTTTTAACATTTTTTTTGTTATCAGTCACAGACAAGCCATGATAGAACCCCCTGGGTTGCACGGTATGTAATGTCTATCACTACTTGAGTTGAAATTTTTTTTTATATAGTTAAATGTTTCGGTCCATGTAGAATACAGTATAAATAAAACACTATGAATAATGTTTTATATTACGAGTGTAACACAATAACATTGCAACTTATATAATTTTCAGCCCAAGTCTCTGGCGTATACGTCGTGTCACCAAATGTCGATACAAAGTCGAAATTGGCTAAATCAAGATGGTCTCTGGCTTACACTCTGGTCCGTAACCCGCAGTTGGCATCACTTAGGAGGAAAGGAGTGTCTGATCAAAGCGAGAATGGAACTGATGGAATCAATCTACCAGTCATAGCCGCGAGCAATCAATTTAATTACAGTAGCTTAGCTTAAGGAAACACACTATGTATAAAATGTTTATTAATAAAGATAAGCTGTTTGCTATTTTCAATAGATTTATAACGGCTATATTATGTTTCACTAATTTTTTTTTCTTAATACTGATTAGTACGGATGTGTTAATGTACGGATGGAAATATCCGCACTGCACTATTTTTTTGTTTAAAAGAATTATTTACAATGCGAAAACTGTCCATTGTGTTCGAAAAAATGAACGACAACTCCGGCTCAAAGTTTACACTTGACACTCGGACTACCTGTGCGGTTGTTTACCCTTGTTAACGAATTTTTGTCAGACTGAAGAGCGCAGAGCTAATGAATATAGTCAAGTAAATAATTAAAAATTTTGAAAGAAGACTTGCTAGCGACATTCTTGCTGGGTGGAGTTTAAACAAATAAAGGATGTTGCTTCTTCACCCAGCAGTAAATGAGATTGGCTGATTGAAGATTTTATTTAAAACAAACCCTGGACAAAGAAACGGAAAAACTTCGAGAAATGGAGTGAATAATTGTTGAGGTAGTCAGGTAGTCTATAGTTGTTTACAGTCCTTGCCGGGGTATCTGTTTTTGTGTTTTGAAGGCTGTTGGACTCTCTTTGTGACAAGAGGTGCAGCAATCGGTGGATATTTCTATACTTAAAATGGTTTCAGCAGCGAATCAACACATTTATTTTTCTTACATTAAATAAAACTTTAGGAAGGCGAAAACGTTCATGATTTGGTGGGTTGATGTTGTTTTAATCCAACTTAAATCTCAAGATTGTAATGCACTAGGAGGAATTTTAAAAATAGGGAAGGGAGAAGTATTTTTAAAAAAATGCTTTTTCTATTGATAATAATGTCAATTCTTGGTAGAGTCATCTGGGGACAATTTATTGAACGGCCTAGAGATTCTTACGATTATATTATAGGTGAGTTGATTTATTGTTGGTTATATTAGATGTAAGTTGACGTATTGATGGTTATGTTATATATAGGTTAATTTATGGATAGTTATATTATATTAATGTGATTTATTTACGGTTATATTAGAGGTAAGTTGATTTAGTTATGGTTATATTATAAATAAACTAATTTATTGATGGTTGTATTATAGGTAAGTTGATTTATGAATGGTTGTATTACAGGTAAGTTGATTTATTGGTTGTTATATTATGTGTAACTAAATTATGTGATGGCTGTTTCTTTATACTGTTAAGATTTGACTATGTGGCAGACATTTAAAGGTGAGTTGATCCTGTCAAAGCGTTGTAAACGTGCGTCGTCAAAATTGGGACTCATTCATCTAGTTAGGTAACTCTCTAAAGTTAAGGAGGACAATTCCAGTGACAGCCCTTCCAAGTTAGTTTTGACTAGAATGCCTTGTTGACGCGATACAATTCCCAGTTCTCGTTGGAATGGGGTATATAATACACAGACTACACATTGTTTTTTGAATATCATATACAAAAGCGACATTGTCGATGTTAGTTGGTATTGATGTCAGCTGTGATTGATGTCAGCTGTGATTGATGTCAGCTGTGATTGATGTCAGTTGTTATTGATGTCAGCTGTTATTGATGTTAGCTGCTATTGATGTCAGATGTTATTGATGTCAGCTGTTATTGATGTCAGCTGTTATTGGTTTCACTTTTCAGCTGTTATTGATGTCAGCTGTGATTGATGTCAGCTGTTATTGGTATCAGCTGTTATTGATGTCAGCTGTTATTGATGTCAGCTGTTATTGATGTCAGCTGTGACTGATGTCAGCTGTTAAGGATGTCTGCTGTTACTGATGTCAGCTGTTATTGATGTCGGCTGTTATTTTTTTTTTAGTTGCGCTATTCAAACCATTATCATTTCAAACTCCAGACAATATGGACAAAATGTTAAAATGATAATGTCAAGTTAACAACGAGTAATCGAATCTGAATCTGAATTTTAAGGAATCAAAATTGTTGTGTCCATGTCAGTGGCGTAATGAGGGGATGGGTCGGGGGGGGGCATCATGCCCCGGGCGCTACTCACAAAGGGGCACCAAATGGTATATTTACATATAATATTATATGGTTTTTTGAATGGGGTTGGGTCGCTAAAAAGGTATTATGCCTCGGGAGCGAGTTGAGCTCGTTACGCCATTGGTCCATGTTGTAGAACTGTAAAAAAAAAATCAGATGAGATTTTACAATATCTTGCAAACTGCTTACACTGGTATGCAATTCTTCAACCCAGAATCACTTAACCCAATGTTACAGCTAGCTGGACATACCAGTCAATAGATCTCGCAATGGACGCACCAACTGTTCTCGCCTAATTATATTTCACCATTTAACTTTAACTGTAGTGTCATTTTACATTTTTGACAGTGCCGAACCTAGTAATTTGGGGGCGCGGGGGAGGGGGGGCTTGACCTCTTTGGGGGCCCCTGCATTTTGACATTCGACACCATGACAAGAGATAATGTACTTAATATTTAATGCAAAAAATGTTGTTGGGGCACCCGTCAAGCTGGAGCCAGGCAAGGGGGACTTTCGAATTTGTACACACCCCCCTCTCCCCACCCTCGGTGCGCCTCTGTTTTTGACCAAGTGTTTTTGTGTTTTCTTTTTCTCTCCTGTACGTAGTTGGCGGTGGTACGGCGGGGTCAGTGATCGCTGGCCGTTTGTCTGAAGACCGCGAAGTCACGGTTCTATTACTTGAACAAGGTGGGGACGACAGAGGTGTCGCCACAATTGAAATACCAGCTTTCTGCCAACGAACTTGGACGAACCCGAACTTGGTTCGGTTTTATGAGAGTGGTAAGTTTGATGACGTCATTATATTGGATGTATCTTTCTAAATAATAAAGTCATTCAGTTTTAATATGCCCTATATGTGTACATTAATCTTTAGTTCCTTATGTTCAGTATCAGTAGTTCCTGTATGCTCATTTTCTGTTGTTCAAATGTGCATTTCATCTAGTGAACCACTATTTACAATACCCGTGGCTTTTTTTTTAAGTGTATGCATATATTTCTTATTATGTTGATGTTACTTTCAGGGCTCGATTTACCGCCGGGGATGCCGGGGATATCCCCGGCACTGAGAACTGTCATCCCCGGCTCTGCTTTAGCTAATTTCATCCCGCCGGGGACGAAACCATAGACATTTATCCCCGGCTCTGTAGAATTTTTTTTTCAGCCCCGGCACTGTTTTTTTTTCTTAAATCCAGCACTGGTTACTTTATCACATTCGTAATCTAACCAAGCCGTCACATTATTCTATTGTTATAGTTTATCACAAAAGTGATTTGTCATAGATTTTTATATCAGTCATTTGTGGCAGCCTTCAATTATGTTTACTGATGATAATGAAATATCTGCCATCTTTTTTTTTTGTACATTAAGTTATTTGCTGAATTGATTGCTTGTCCTATTCTCAGAACCCCTGCCAGAGGTTTATCCACATTTATTGAATGGTCAAGCCCAGTGGCCGAGGGGCACGGTGCTTGGCGGGTGTAGCAGCATCAACAACATGGCCTTCGTGAGAGGGTCACGGCATGATTATGACCGCTGGGCTGAAAAGGCAAAAGACGAGACCTGGAACTACGAGCACGTGCTGTCCTACTTTCAACGGATGGAAACGGTCACGAACCCAGAGTTAAAGGCATCGCACTACCGTGGGACGCGGGGTCCGGTCAAGGTGACCAGATCTCAGCCTATCTACCCGCTGACTGACGTCATTATCGAGGCCTTTCGAGAGTTGGGTTACGGGTTTAACGAGGACTATAACGGTCCGAGCATGGAGGGCGTGGCAAGAACGCAACACAACATTCAAAACGGAGAGAGGAGCAGCGCATCCAAGGCGTACATACATCCGGCTCTCCCAAGGGATAACTTACACGTCACCATCAACGCGCGGGTGGACAAAATTATCATAAAGGATAAAGTAGCCGAAGGGGTTCGATTCGTCAAGGACAATCGATCTATGGTGGCGCACGTGAGAAGAGAGGTGATCATTGCGGCCGGGGCTATAGGGTCGCCGAAGCTGCTTTTACTTTCTGGCATAGGGCCCAGAGATCATCTGAGAGGCTTCAACATTTCTGTGGTTGCGGACCTTCCAGTCGGGGAGAACTTGCAGGATCACCTCGTCTTCGATCTGGCGGCGTCTGTGAATCAATCGCTGGGTCTCACTGCTGACATACTTGCATCGGACTGGGCCAGGTCAGAGTATGATGTTCTAAAACGAGGGCCGTTAACTCTGGCAGACTCTGGAGTTACTTTCCATACCAGCTCAACGGCCGAGACGCGATCGGCGGACTGGCCGGATGTTAAAATTTTATTTTCTCTGAACCCGGTGAATACAGCCACGTTGAGAACAGTGAGTTTACCATGTCACGTGCCAAGCCAATGGCCGCCCTTTGCCAATGACCCCCCCCCCATTTCATATGGCCCGCATTGCCAAAAGAACCCCATTTCTAATTGTCCCCCATTGCTAATGGCCCCACCCCATTGACAAAAGGCCCCTAATGCTTATTGGCCCCCATCGTTAATGCCCCCATGACAAAAGGCCCCCATAGCCTATTGGCCTCCATTGCTAATGCCCCCCCCATCGCCAATGGCCCCTGTTACCAAAGACCCTTTCGAATTAAAAACAATCATATTATATTTCATGCTTTCGGGACCCCCCCCCCACCCAACGATACATTTGTCTAGAGCTTCTAAAAGACCTGCTCTAAAAGACCAACAGTACACAGTAAGTGTATACAGAGCCGCTCCTATAGATGGCCTAATATCAACCCCGTAGCGTGAAAATTCTACAGCAGGGGCCAGGCATTCTACAGCAGGGGCCAGGCATTCTACAGCAGGGGCCAGGCATTCTACAGCAGGGGCCAGGCAATAGCAGGGGGGCAGGTAATACATTTTACTAAGTAGAGCAAATTAGCAAAGGGGCCAGACAAAACGCAGGGGGGCCGGCCCCCTGCCCCCCCCGCACGCTACGGGCCTGCCTAATATGCGACCGCATATGGCCCTACGTAAAAAATGGGCTTTTCCGAGTGTTAATGTTTAGTGATTATATTTCTATAGGGGTCACGATAGGTACGGTACTTTGCCTAGGACCCCACCCCCCATATCTCAAAGCTCTATTCCTGGGCCCCCTCTCTTTTTACTCTCTATTTATGGTCTCTATATATCTCTGAGCACTTTACCCAGGTTCCCCATAAATCCTCTAACTCTCTGTCTAGAGACCGAAAGCCTGTCAATTTTTTTGAGTGTCGACCAGGGCTTGATTTACCGCCGGGGATATCCCCGGCACTGAGACCTGTCATCGTCGGCTCTACTTTAGCTAATATATCCCTACCGGGTATGAAACCATAGACATTTAACCCCGGCTCTGCAGAAATTTCTTTTCACCCCGGCACTGGTTTTTTTCTTAAATCGAGCACTGGTGTCGACCTATTTAAGTATCCATGCACAATACCACAGTAAAATGTTATGTTTATTTATGTATACGTTTACGTTATCTTGAGTAAAAGTATAGTTCCTTATAATAATATATATTTTATCTTTGACATCTTCAGTTTCACTACGGCCCATCACTTCTAGAGCAGTTGTCACAAAGGGATCACGCAATGAACGGACTCACATTCTGGCCGATGCTGATGAGACCTGAAAGCACAGGGGTTCTAAAATTACGCAGCGCTAATCCTGCAGACGACCCAGTAATCGTTCCCAACTACTACAGCAAAAGTTCAGACGTCGACACCATGGTAAGAGCCATCAACATCTGCAAGAGACTTCTGACATCCACGCTCATGGTAAACATCAATGCTCAGCTGATCGACGTCGTCCATTTTAACATCTGCTCGCGATTTCCTTTCGACTCGGACGATTACTGGGCATGCGCAGCGCGTGCCCGCCCGAGAACTCTGCATCATTTGTCCGGAACTTGTAGAATGGGATCCGCGGACGACGCCACGGCGGTGGTGGATTCTCAGCTCAGGGTACGTGGAGTTTCCGGCCTTAGGGTTGCGGACGCTTCTGTCATGCCTTACATTGTTTCTGCCAACATCAACGCCGCAGTTATCATGATTGGTGAAAAGGCTTCAGATCTGATCAGGGGAATGTCTTTGCCGCCTACTAAATTGTCTAATATGGGTGCACTTAAAAGCCCAATCGCCGTATTCATCAGCATGCTTTTATTCATACTACTTCAGATTTTATAATACAGAAGGAAAAAAAAAACAAGACGCAGTAATAACATATAGTTACATTTTATAAAGACATGTGCTGCACAAAGACACACGTGTCTTATAAAGGCAGACAAACGTGTCACACTATCACCGACACATTTTGTGATATATTTATTAAAAACAATTAAATGATTATAAACACAAAATACCCTGCAGTAATTTATATTTTGTATTGCCCCTTGTCTTGGTAAGGCAGGTGTGGGGTCTAATAATAACCAATTTAGATAGCCCATAGAGAAAACATATAAATTGCATTGTTGTAACTTATAAAGAGTGATTCGCATTCCTTCAGAGCTCAATCAAGAGCAGTAAATCTAATCAGCTTCAGACTGTCATTAGAGTAATCTAATTGTTTTTGTGTTTGTAAATGTAGGTTTAAAGTAAACAATGGCGAAGCAATGTGTAAAAAAATTGTGTTGTAATAAAATAAAGGATGTACATAAAACTAAACATGAGACTTCTTTAATCATAAACTGTTTACATCTCTTCAATAGTTAAATATACACAGCCCCGTAGCGTGAAAATTCTACAGCAAGGGCCAGGTATTCTATAGCAGGGGCAAGACCAATAGCCCGGGGGTGGGGGGCAGGAAATAAATGTTACTAAGTAATGCAAACAAGCAGCGGGAAGGGGGGGGGTAGACAAAACCCAGCCCCCCCCCCTCCCCCGCCCCGCTATGGGCCTGAATATGCACCTTGCATTAATGTTATTATAAAGACTGCTGGCAATCTCTCCTCCACATCAGCCTAAATCAAGACCCGACAGCCTATATGACGAATTTACGTTGTTTTTTTGTTTTGTTTTTGGTTTGCATGTTTTTTTTTATGTATTGTTTTGGTTGCTAGGCAATGATACAATGTGGCGAGCTTGTACAAAATTAACTTTTGGGTCAACTGTTATATTGTTGTGTTTTTGTTTTTGTTGTTTTGTTATTGTTTTGTTCTTTTAAATCCCTGAAAGGATGAGAAGTTGTGAGCTATTACACCACACCTCGACCCGAGACGGATTAGTAGTAGTAGTGGTGCCCATCTTTCAACCCCCCGCCCCGCCCCCCCCCCACCCACGATAATGAAATGACAGTGGAGACAGCCCGCGGGGAGGGGAGGGAGCGGGGGGGGGCGGGGCATGGAGGTGAACTTTCACCGAAGATTGAACACGGAGCCCTCGTGCGTTGCCTTCGAAAGAACTGTGCCGGTGGCAGTGCCTCATATATCGACAGGCGCGCGATTCACACCGCTTGACCCTCTGTCCCCCCCCCTCCCACCAACATGTTAAATATTTTTAGGTAAGGGGGTGTGGAGGGGAGGGGTGGGGGGTGTCATAGTCAGCCGCCTGCCTCACTTATCTATAAAAAAAAATGGCCTCTGTCTTACACACTACTCATCTAGAACTGTATGGGATGTGTGTTGGTCACTAACTGAGTTCTACGACTTATATTAGTTACAATTACTAGTAGAATCATACATGGTGGCAAGACTGAAATGTGTATACAATCTGTAATTCAAAACCTGGTGAATTTTTTTTTTCTTTTAAAATAGGAACTGAAGTTTTAGCTCAAAAGGGGAGATTTGGTATGGGGAGAGGTTGGATGGTCTGTCGTACGACTATTGACCTGAAAGTAACTGTTTCAACACCGTATGAAAGTCTCTGGATATTTTTTCAGCTTTCAGTCTCATCAATGTCCACCGTGGTCCCTACAAAGCCGTTGCGCTCTCAATGATGCCGAGGATGAAAGAAAGGCACGACGAAAACCGTTATGTGTGTGGCTTATGGAATATAAGAAATAGACTTTATTAATAAGAACAACAAGCTTAATTAATAAACAGAATAATAGATAGATAGATAGACAGAAAGACATACAGGCGGGCAGGCAGACAGACAGGCAGACAGATGTATGTATGAATGTTTGTATGTATGTATGTATGAATGTATAGATAGATAGATAGATAGATAGATAGATAGATAGATAGATAGATAGATGATAGATAGATAGATAGATAGATAGATAGATAGATAGATAGATAGATAGATAGATAGATAGATAGATAGATAGATAGATAGATAGATAGATAGATAGATAGATAGATAGATAGATAGATAGATAGATAGATAGATAGATAGATAGATAGATAGATAGATAGATAGATAGATAGATAGATAGATAGATAGATAGACGTCTAAATCTTATTTCGGCACTTAGCAAAATGTGTCTATTTATTTCAACACCAAGTACATATATTACACCAAGTCAGTGTTACAGAATAGCTAAATATATAGACAAGTGCCGTTGAGACACGTCGACATACCAATGAGCTGAGCTGCTCATTTACACATCTATTTATATCAGACTATTTTTAGGCTTGACAGTTAAATACCAGCTATTATTAATTGTTACAGGTTTATTTCTTGATCTATTTATTTTAAGTTCGTGGGATTTTGTAATATTATTTTATTAAATTAATTCAATGATAAAATCATTATTTAAGTCAAATGCCTTTAAATTCATCAGTACCGGGAATTTCCTAAATTATTTACTGACTCAGCCTTCGCTTTTTCCGACCTAGTTATTTCTTGATCACATGACTTTGAATATCCTGGAAAGCAGATTGTTTATAATCTTATCAATAAAACCTGCCCTAGAACAGTTTTTTGGACAACATAAGTAATCTTTACAACATCTAGAGGTAACTATTTAGTGAATGCTTCAACCCATCATATTTTCAAATGTTGTCATTTTGCTTATGTTTAGTTTAGCATTTATATGAAGACAAGTGAAAGTGCCGTAACAGCTGTCTTGTCAATGTTAACTTTTTGAGTTTGAAAAAAGACAGAATTCAGACTTTAGTTTCAGTGCAAAAAAATTTATAATTTAGACTTTTATGCAAAATTATTGTGGATTACCTTGTGGTTGTTTAGTATTATTATTTACAGTATAAATTGCTCACAGTCAAAGGCATACTATAAATTAATTATATATCAGATATTCTTAAAAAAACATTTTTTTGCTTTAGTCACTCATTAGTGGCATTATTCATTCTTAGATTATACTCTGAGAGCCATTTAAGGCTATTCTAATTAAGACATTTTCTACTTATGACTTATTAAAAATTAAGACTAATGCTAATCAATATTCAATATGCTGATATGCAGGAGTAATGACTAATGCTATTATATACTATATTAAAAATATAAAAGTTTGTTTTAAACAGATTCATTTACAATTTATTTATTAGCATTAGAGTTTTACCATAGTTGTTTTTTTTCTTAGATTAAACAATGTTTCAATGGAGTTCAGAAAAATATTTATGAATTGAACTAATATTAATAATTAATGACATTTAGTATGGTATACAAAATTTGTAACAAATGTAAATTAAATAATCAATCTGCATGTATATTTTATCTGACCTCATTTTTCTTTCAGTAACCAGGAAGTAAAGTAACTGAGGTTTCGGAAACAAATCTTACATCTAGGCGGACAATTCTGTCTCAAACTACTATGGACATTTTTCATCCTGGAGAAAAAAAAGAACTTCTTGGCAGTAAGTAGTTGATTGTTTTTTTTTTTTTTCAGCATTTTGAAATAATTAATGAACTTAAGCAAAGAAAGTGAATTCTCCTTTGTCAAATGCTTTGTGAATCAGCATATAATATAGTGTTAAATGACTCGCAAAGTCTGGTTTCATTAGAAAAATTATGAAATATAGAAGGTAAACAAAGTTGAATCTAGAAGAAAAAGCAAAAGATGAGGAAATGGATGAAAACTTTCTAAAATTTTGTCATTTGGCAAGATGCAGCTGTTACTTGCACACAGAATAACTTGGGTGCAGAAAACTTTGAAATCCATTTTTGACTAGCCTTTACTAATAAATAATAATTTTAGCTGTAAGAATATGTTCAAGAGTACATTCATTTAAAATTCCAATGAATGTTTAGTTTTTTTACTTTGACTGCTTACAGCTTAGGAATTTCAGATTTGTCAATAATTTGATGATTAAGCTGATTTTAAATTTACTTTTTTGCAGCAAGTACGATGAATTTTATTTTTCAGAATTTCTTTGGTCTGATTATCTTAATTTTAGATGTCTTACTTATTGTAAATTTAGGTTAATGTTTATCCTTTTCTACTGCAGAAATTCATATACTGCTCCGAGCAATAGCTTTTCAATCATGTTTGATTAAAATTATTTTAAAAATTTAATATTACAAAACTCATTGAAAAATATATTTTTTTAAATAAGAAAATCATTTTATAAATCATTTGAATTCTGTCTTATTTTTTTAAATAGGTGTCATATTATTTTTTTGCTCAAGCAATAATTCAGTATATAATACTTACTGATTTTATATTAGTATTATTCTTTCCCTCAATATAGCATATCAAGAAGGTGATGATCAAGTTACCAATGATGATGGGAAGGAAAATAATGCCAATGAAAAAGATTTCTTATATGGTAATCATCAAAGACTATTTTTAATTTTTTTTTTTGTGAATTTCTTTTATATCTTTGTGTATCTGTTAAGGGTAGGGTATATTATCTACTGCTGGTGATTTACAAAAAATGTAGACATTTAAAAACACGTTCTAGTGGATATCTGAGGTAATTCGGTGATGTAAAAAAAAGACAATTAGCATAGCATCAAATATTCCTAAATATTTTCTTAATTGTTTTAGTTGATTTGATCACTTCATTGTGCATTTTTTTAATTAAAGAAATTAATTGGATTCTCATGAATTATCAATATATTTAATGATAAAGTTTATTACTATACATCCAAAAATTTTCTAAATAAGTTATGGACAAACAACTCTTTAGTTGAATAAACAATGATACATTAGTTCTTCTATAATATATTATTATTTGTCTCACAAATGTATGGAATGAATTCTTTTTATCTTTGTTCAGCTGCATGATATTCACTTCTTAAAACGTTGAAATAGTTTACTTTACTAATTAAAAAAGAATTTGTTCTATTATTGTTGATCATTGTCTGCTGCCAATAATTTATAATTTGAATGATTTGAATAATTTAAAAGCATTATTAAAACATATTTTTATGACAAATTTGATCTTTTTTTTCTATTTCAGGAAGTCATGAAACACAAGTCTCTGAAGGAGGTGAAGCTGACCTAACAAATTTTATGTCATCATGCACTAAAAACCCAGGTCATAAAGACTTCATACCTGTTGATGAGTTCTCAGTCGGCCATTTACCTGAGGGCTGCCAGAGCAACAATTTGTATGAACTGGCCAAAACTTTGGCTTATCTGACTGTGAGGGTGGACGTTCCTTTGGTCAGTAAGAACAGACCTGCGTTTTGGCCTGAGAGCAGTGTCCATTATCCCTTCTTCAGCAAAAGAGGTTGCACTGTCTTACGGACAGGTAGCGGAAGAATTCGGTTCGTCTTTAAATACACTGACAAACAAAATAGAACCTGCCCATGTCTAAAATGTACACAGACAGACACACCCAGTCATACCTGGTGGAAGGTAGATATACTCACCGCCACGCATGTTGTATTTGATACACTGGAGGTGCAGCGCACAAAATGCAGGCTGTTTTATGACAATGAAGATAGCCAGGTTGTCAGCCTATCTGGCTATGAAGTTGTCAGAGCAGACGTAGAGAGGGATTGGTGTGAGATCACCTGCGCAACATGTGACGAAGATCTAGTCAAGAAATTAGACAAGGCAGTCAAAAGTTTTACGGTCTGATCAAAGATGTTCACGATGAATTTGAGCATAAATCTGGTGTAGAAAATTTGGCGATCATAGCCTCACACCCATGGTTGTCCCAAGCGCATCTCAGTAGGAAGCCAACAGGGAAAGGATGAAGTGCACGGAGGAAACAGCCGGTACACATACACCACTTGCACTTGCCCAGGAGTAGCGGAGCATGGGTCTACATGCTGAGGTCCAACTGGTGGTATAACTACACCCACGTCCACAGTGGCGTCAGCAGCGGTGGCAATTTTAGTGGAACTGGTTTTGATTTTCTGTGACATTCATTTTATGCTACTGTCGATTTTTCTTTCTTCTAGGCATTTAAATCTTTATTTTCCTCCTTAAACTAGTCAATCAAATCTTTTTTTTTAATCTTAGTTCTCCGAAACTATTTACAAAGGCATAATATGTCATAAGCTTGTCTAAATGGAGAAGGAGGAACAACACAAATCTCTAACTTTGAGAACAAATTTCATACATTCTTGCGATTTGCTTCTGAACAAATTTTCCTTAACTATATATTGAATTTTAAAATCCTTTCTTAAATATGGCTGTGAATCCCCTTTGAGTGTTGTTTTATTTTACCTGATATCCCATTTTATAAGTGTGAATAAATTTGTGACCTTCACCTCCAGTGGCATACCTACCACTTTCATACTTTTTTTGGCATTGGAAAGGGGTGACATTTTTAGGTCAGTGTCTGACCTGGGCATTAATGCTAGTTGCGCTACTGTCCACTTCGCACTCCATTATAAATGTACCTATTTCAGAGCAAGTTGATGAACAAAAATCCCCCTTTTTTTTTAAAAATTAAAAATAAAACTCACATTAAACCTTTCTTTACCCCACGTCTCAGTCTACAACCACAGCTGTAAGCTGTCTGTATAAATATTCATCTTTATTTTGTGGTGAAAACAAACACATTTGATCACATCCAGTAGCTTTATATCCACAGAATTTTCCTTCAGATCTTAAGAAATTTTTACACAATGATATAAATATTTATTTTTATTAATATCCCGGTGATTCATCCTGTTCTTGTACAATGATTTTTTCTACCAAATTTTCATCTCAATAGCTTTTTTTTTTAATTGCTGTTGTATATATTTTTTGTCTGCTTATTTATTTTACTCTCAAATTTTTAGTTAAAAAAACTTTTAATAAAAAAAAACAATGTTTATAAACAACTTTGTTTCGTTTTTTTTTGGATCATATCTGTGAATATTTCTTGTCACTTTGGATTGTTGTTTTTAATGAAGAGTAAGTGAGGCTTTTTTAAGTGTGTATCAAAATGATTTCTTTAATAACAATTTTTTAAATTTTCTCAACTCGTCAAATTATCGTGAAGCTAATAAATGTAAGAATAAATTCTTTTTAAAAAAAAATAATGTTTGAGATAAATTTATCCCAGGCATAAAAATGTTTTATAAAATTATTCAAACAAAAATTAAAAGGCTACAAAATATATTTTAAAGAACAATGTAAGCTGAAAATATATTTTTAGGTATTAATGTACATCTCAGGGCAGGAGGGGGAACATGACACCCCCCCCCCCACAGGGCATTATATTTTTTTCGATGAAAGAGATTTCGTAATCAAACCAGTTTACACAAATTGTTGTACAGCTTTATGATTGTTCCATACATGGTTCCATAAGTGTTACCATATTGATGGTGATTTTAAGACACTGCGCGAATGCCATGTAGTTAGCCTCTGTGACAAATCAAATGCTACGTTATTTTTTGTGCAAGCCTGTTGTGACTGTGCTGGCCATACACGTTCAATGGAGGTATGGCCGCCCGCATGAGTGGGGGGGGGGTAATGCAACCCGAAGGTGGGTATGATAAGAGGGGACCCAACGGTTGTAGACCAGGACTACACAACATGCGGCTGTTTGGGGGTAAATGACATGCGGTTGTATGAGGGGTAAATGACCCAATGGTAAATGACATAGGCTGTAAGAGGGGTAAATGACATGAGGCTGTTTGAGGGTAAATGACATGAGGCTGTAAGAGGAAATGACATGAGGCTGTTTGTGAATGACATGAGGCTGTTTGAGAGGTATGACATGAGGCTGTAAGAGGGTAAATGACATGAGGCTGGAGAGGGGTAAATGACATGCGGCTGTAAGAGGGGTAAATGACATGAGGCTGTAAGAGGGGTGCAAATGACATGAGGCTGTAGAGAGGGGAAAATGACATGAGGCTGTAAGAGGGGTAAATGACATGCGGCTGTTTGAGAGGTAAATGATATGAGGCTGTAAGAGGGTAAATGACATGAGGCTGTTTGAGGTAAAATGACATGAGGCTGTAAGAGGGTAAATGACATGAGGCTGTTTGAGAGGTGAATGACATGAGGCTGTTTGAGAGGTAAATGACATGCGGCTGTAAGAGGGGTAAAAAAGCTGACATGAGGCTGTATGAGGGGTAAATGACATGGGGCTGTAAGAGGGGTAAATGACATGCGGTGTAAGAGGGGTAAATGACATGAGGCTGTAAGAGGGTAAATGACATGAGGCTGTAGAGGGTAAATGACATGAGGCTGTTTGAGAGGTAAATGACATGCGGCTGTAAGAGGGTAAATGACATGAGGCTGTATGAGGGGTAAATGACACAGGGCTGTAAGAGGGGTAAATGACATGAGGCTGTAAGAGGGTAAATGACATGAGGCTGTAAGAGGGGTAAATGACATGCGGCTGTATGAGGGGTAAATTGCGGTCGTGCAAAAAAAAAAAGATGATACACGCCTTTATACAATATAAATGGTTAAAATTAATCAGACTGTTGGCCAACTTTATTAGGAATAGACCGCTCAATGTGACCGTCGGGGGGGTGAAATGTTGTGCAGCCCGGGCGTTGTTTGTCAAGGGTTCGAAACTTGTCAGGGAGAGGTAAATGGAATTCAAGTCATATTTTAAAGCAGGGCTTACAAACCTTATTTTTAGCGTATCTTTCCAGATAATTTACTAAATTGCAAATTATTTATTTATTTATTTTTTTGCTACGTAAACTCTAGAAACCAAATGCTCTCGACTTTGATTATTGACCTGTTGACGTCAATGATAACAGAACAACTTCCGGTATAAGGTTGTTGTCTATAAACTCGTCAAAAATAGAAGCAGGTAATGAGTTCAGTTTTTACGTTCTGTGTTTACTTCACTCAAGAAAATCGAACACAGAATACCATTTTAAAAAGTCTAAGTTTTAATCGTGGAGCGTTTTAAATATGAAATTTAAATAAGCAGGTCATTAACTGAAGCTCAATAACAGATCAGTTACCAGTGGCGGAAGAGGCGTATTGAGAGGTTGGCAGGGAGTGGCATCATGCCACGGGTGCTACTCAGAAAGAGGCACAAAATTGTAAATTTTACATATAATATTATATGGATTTCGAATGGGGGGCGCTAAAAAGGAATTAAAAAGGTATTGTGCCCCGAGCGCGAGTTAAGCTCGCTTCTGCACTGAGTGTGGGCGATACATAGTCCGCAATCCAGCGGGAAGAGGTGTTGGGGATAATGCCCCCTGCCCCCCTCGATCTCCCATTTCGGCGGGAGCCCCCAACCCTTCCTCATAGTTAACAACGCCGCCACTGTTTTCACCCGTTTCTAGTGAATGTCTGAATAGTCAAGCAAAGTGGCAACGCGCCTTTACATTTTCACTTCTGATGCCACCCAACGTCAGCTGAGTTTACTCTTGGGGGCTGTCCAAAGTCTAAGCGCAATACAAAAAGAAGTCATTGGGTTCAGAAGGGCCATAACTAAAAACAGTCTTGCTAAAAGCGGTATTTCTCTCACCTCTCCCATTAGTACAATTTTCCCCGGAATGAGAACTTGAGAAGTTAGAAATAATTGTGGGATTTTTTGTTATTGTTGTTTTAGCAGACGATAGAGAAAAATGGCTGCCCAGTGTC
>JAGDYQ010000148.1:1717549-1845396 GCA_021962125.1 Bulinus truncatus
CGATTAGGAATTTGAACGATTAGGAATTTGAACGATTAGGAATTTGAATTATTAGGAATTTGAATTATTAGGAATTTGAATTATTAGGAATTTGAACGATTAGGAATTTGAACTAGCCTCTATCTCTATCCTCTGTGTATGACTGTAAGCAACAGGGAACTGTATTTAAAGTAATAACCAGGCCAACCCATCATTTTTTGTTTTCATTTCTCTAACCCCAGACTAGGGTAGAGTACTTGGCCTTCACGTGCAACAGCAAATACTTCATCTCCCTTGGAGGGCAGGACGACGAGAGCGTCGTCTTCTGGAGCGTCAAGGAAAAGAAGCCCCTGTGTGGCAAGCAGGCGACCCTGAAGAGGACCGGGATCATGCACTGTGTGGCGACGTCAAAGGTCAACGAGTTCAGATTCGCATCAGGTGCGGGGCCGGCTTTAGTGTACGTCTAATCCCGGGGGTGGGGGGGGGGGCTTGAGTTAATCGTCATTGAATGATGGACTTGTTTAAATTAATACGGCCCTGTAAACATTTTGACATTCCATTAAACAGTTATAATGAGATACAGATAGAATTACGCCACTTTCTAGTAAGTAAATCATGAAACTTACAACTAAATCATGATACTGTAACAATTATCATGCGCAAAAAAAGGGGGAATGTTTTTTTTCGCTCATGTGACCCTAATCTCTAGCCCGTAACGACTGGAATATAAATTAAAACTTACATTACCCTAATCTCTAACCCGTAATGACTGGAATATGAATTAAAACCTTAAATGACCCTAATCTCTAACCCGTAATGACTGGAACATAAATTTAAAAGACTCATCAACATTCAAGAAACTGTAACAATAGGCACAATTTTCAGGTGGCGATAGCTATGGTCGAATTTGGACTTTCGACACCAAGGACAACTCGCTGGACCACATCGAGCTGCGGTTCGCCAATAACTCGAGGGTCATAGATTGTATGGAGGTCAGTCAACGTTTAGAGAGAGAGAGAGAGAGAGAGAGAGAGACAGACAGACAGACAGACAGACGTTTATAGAGAGAGAGAGAGCGAGAGACAGACAGAGACAGAGACAGTGAGTGAGTGAGAGAGAGACAAAGTAAGTGAGTTGTTGATTGATTGATGGACTTATTGATATATTGATTAGATGTATTGATTCGATAGATTGATTAGATAGATTTATTAGATAGATTTATTAGATAGATTGATTAGATAGAGGAGATTGATAGATTAGATATATAGGTTTATCCGACCTGATGCGATGTACTATGGCCCGTTTTATTTTTAAAATGAAAATGTGTCTTATTGATGGTGAAGATGTCTTATTGATGGTGAAGATGTCTTATTGATGGTGAAGATGTCTTATTGATGGTGATGCTGTCTGATTGATGATTATGCTGTCTGTGCACACTAGCCAATGACATTTGTAATATTCTTTTTAATAAAATATTTGAACAGATTGTTGACGACAACGTCAAGTATCCAATGATATTATGTGGTACAACTTCCGGTGATCTGATGGTGTTTCACGCAGTGGGCGGGGCTCTCCAGTTTGTGGTGAGATGTTGTGTGTTTCTTTTCTATAGGCCTAGGGCCTCAGATGACACCCCGTTATGACTCTGATCACCGTCGTGTCTCGTTTATATTTTTTTTTTGTGTTAACTGTTATTTGATTATACCAGAGAACGACTTACGAGGTTAAACTGTGAGAAGTCCCTGTCACAAATTGGTGTTTCTTGTGTTATCTGTACACAAATTGGTGTTTCTTGTGTTATCTGTACACATATTGGTGTTTCTTGTGTTATCTGTACACACATTGGTGTTTCTTGTGTTATCTGTACACATATTGGTGTTTCTTGTGTTATCTGTACACATATTGGTGTTTCTTGTGTTATCTGTACACATATTGGTGTTTCTTGTGTTATCTGTACACATATTGGTGTTTCTGGTGTTATCTGTACACACATTGGTGTTTCTTGTGTTATCTGTACACACATTGGTGTTTCTTGTGTTAACTGTACACACATTGGTGTTTCTTGTGTTATCTGTACACACATTGGTGTTTCTGGTGTTATATGTACACCATGTGCTGTTTCTGCACACTGTGTTGCTGTTTATGTCCCCATTGTTGTTGGTAGTTTCTTTACACTTTGTGCTGGCCCTCCCACTCCAGGTCCCCACTACGCAGATCGCGGGCGGCATCTCAAGCCTGGCCTACACCAGGATGCTGGACGACAACGTGTTTTGTCTGCTGCTGGGGTCGGGAGAAGGGAAGATGGGCTACTACACCGTCACCCTGACTGTGGGGAAAGGAAACCTGGTAAGTCCACGGGCCAATAAACTAACGACAAGGACTTAACGACAAGGACTTAACGACATGGACCTAACGACATGGACCTAACAACAAAAACCTAATGGACATAACGACAAGGACCTAACAACAAAAACCTAATGGACATAACGACAAGGACCAAACGACAAGGACCTAACTGACATGGACCTAACAACAAAAACCTAATGGACCAAACGACAAGGACCTAACGACAAAGACCTGGTGGACCTAACGACAAGGACCTAACAACAAAAACCTAATGGACCTAACGACAAGGACCAAACGACAAGGACCTAACGACATGGACCTAACGACAAGGACCTAACAACAAAAACCTAATGGACCTAACGACAAGGACCAAACGACAAGGACCTAACGACATGGACCTAACGACAAGGACCTAACAACAAAAACCTAATGGACCAAACGACAAGGACCTAACGACAAAAACCTGATGGACCTAACGACAAGGACCTAATTTCATATTAGTCTTAAGTGTTCACCAAGTACCATAACTATATAAACAAAGCCCTGTTGTTATTAGTCTGGTCATAATTCTTCCCCCCTCCCTCCCTCTCCCCAGGTGAGCGGCAAGATGGCCATGTATAAAGGTTACAAGACGTGGTCCAGCGATAGAGATTGTACAGCCGTGACGTCGATATGTACGTGAGCTGCTTACGTCGTTGTCATGGTTACAGCCTTTGCTTTGATTCAGTCGCGCATTTATTTTTTTAGTATATATAATTTTTTGTCCTAGCATAAATTTTTGTTTTACGATTGCACATGTTTAGTGATGGGTCCCCATATTCAAATAAAGAGTAACAGTTATAGCTAGGTAGGGTAGTTATAGCTAGGTATGGTAGTTATAGAGGTAGGGTAGTTATAGCTAGGTAGGGTAGTTATAGCTAGGTATGGTAGTTATAGAGGTAGGGTAGTTATAGCTAGTAGTTATAGCTGGTAGTTATAGAGGTAGGGTAGTTATAGCTAGGTAGGGTAGTTATAGCTAGGTAGGGTAGTTATAGCTAGGTAGGGTAGTTATAGCTAGGTAAGGTAGTTATAGCTAGGGAGGGTAGTTATAGCTAGGTAGGGTAGTTATAGCTAGGTAGGGTAGTTATAGCTAGGTAGGGTAGTTATAGCTAGGTAAGGTAGTTATAGCTAGGTAGGGTAGTTATAGCTAGGTAGGGTAGGTATAGCTAGGTGGGGGGTGGAGAAAACTTGTTGAATTGCGGGGGATGCAATGGGCTATTAAATTTGGCAAATTGTTTTTCTTTTAACAACCAAAATCAGGGCTCGATTTGCCGCCGGGGATGCCGGGGATATCCCCGGAACTGAGACCTGTCATCCCCGGCTCTGCTTTAGCTAATATATCCCAGCCGGGGATGAAATCATACACATGTGCCCCGGCTCTGCAGAAATTTTTTTTCATCACCGGCACTGGTTTTTTCTTAAATTGAGCACTGACCAAAAAGTTATATTCATGTACATTTGTTCTTGTTGTATTTAATAAAAAGTTAAATTCATATACATTTGTTGTTGTTGTACATAATAACAATGTTAGCGAAACCGGTGCCGGCCACCAGTTCTACATCGGTACCAGGAACTGCCAGATCTACAGGTTCAGTCTGGCCAAGTGGACCGCGGAACTCGTCCGAACGTGCAGCAGCAACAGGATCAACTCCATAGCATTCCCTAGAGCCACGGACGAACTGATGGTGGTGGGAGAATTTGAATATGTGAGATACAGTTTCATTCTTGCCTTGCATTGTATTTACGAATGGACTCATTTTATTTTTTTTTAATGATCATGCCAATGAGTTTCCAGGATAGATCTGCAGAAATCTTAATTCTAAGAAGCTCTTGTATTTCTAGTCACATGGTGGACCAGTCCGGAAGCTTGCTGGCCATCGGGCTCTATGGAAGTCTCCAGATGTTGAGAGACACAGTGTTTCTAGTTTTAGAATAGCAAGAAATTAAATATGTTTTTTCAGCAGATTCTAAGTAAATTTCTTGTCTAAGGCCTAGTTATTAAATTGTATTCTAATGAATTTTTTTCATTTTATTTATTTGTTTATAAGCTGCTATATTTTTTTCAAATTTTAATTTTAAAAAAAAAAACAGTACTTATTTTCTAACCGTTTTCTTAAATCAAAACTTCTGTTTCTTTATTTTTTATAGCGGGAACATTTTGCAATCAATTTTTTTAGATTTTCTGGAAATTTTGCATATATGATCTTGCTCCATGAAAATGCATGATTAAATAATTAATTTTGCAATTTATTGAAAAAAAGTTGTAAAATAAAATTCTCATTAATAAACTAATTTAGGGATATAGCCGTGTTTAATTATGAGGAACCTCTATGAGGAACCTCTAATAAATGGGCTACTTCCCTTGTAATTGTATTTATGTATTACATGTTTCATATCGAGATCTATGCTTGCACGTGATTTACGCGTGCTGGTAGGTCAAAACAGAACACACGCGTGCTACATTGTATGTCTCTATCTATTCAATGGGCAGCGTCTTAAAAAATGAGAACAAAACAGCGTGTTTTAAGCTTTATTAGGTTAAATTGGGGTTCTGTGCACATCTAATTAATTAAACACTCTAAGATTAAAATGTATTGCATAATTAAAATAAATATATATATATATTAGAAAACGGTTAGTTTTAAAATCTGTTTTTATCGTGCCTTGTGCAAATATATTTTTTTTCATTGTATACTTTTTTGTAGGTGCGCGTGTTTAATCTGAAGATTCTTCTAGAGATACGGCGATATTTCCGTGCAAATAGAAACTGCCTGATCGTCGTCATCAGTCACGACGGAACAGCTATCTTCACAGGTTGGGACAACGGGGAGACAATCGTTTTGGGGTTTGAGCCAAACGATCTCGGACTGAAAGAACTGTACAGGATAGACAACACACAGAAACAGGTACGAACTGGAACTGACGATCAGTGGCGTGGCGAGGGGGGGAAGTGAGGGGGGCAACATGCCCCGGACGCTACTTACAAAGGGGCGCCAAATGGTATATCTGACATAATTTTAGTCCTATATGGTTTTCAAATGGGGGGGGGCGGGCGCTAAAAGGTTTTGTGCCCGGGCGCGAGTTAAGCTCGCTACGCCACTGCTGACTATCCAGTCATGTACAGAAGTAACAATATTCTTCTCAATGTGTTCACTAAGATAAGTATTGTCAGTGATCGGATAATCGTTCTGTGGAGTGGGGGGGGGGCTTACAACAGCGGCTCTTAACCTTTTTCGTAACAGTACCCCCAAAAGGTGCGAAAGTATGTCCGCGGCAGTGGCGAGGTAAGCTTAACTCGCGCCCGGGGCACAATACCTTTTTAGCCCCCCCCATTTGAAAACCATATAATATTTTATGTAAAATATACCATTTGGCGCCCCTTTTTGAGTAGCGCCCGGGGCATGATGTCCCCCTGCCCACCCTTCGCTACGCCACTGGTCCGCGGGTACCCTTAACACGTTAGTAAATTTACTTATTCTCATAATGGAATGTGTTTATTTATCCAACGTAATACATGGCCACGTGGTCTAGTGATGAGTCACTCGGCAAACTGGCGACCTTTCAACTATCTCTCGGTTGTTTTTAAAACGGAAATGATTTGTCTATGATTTGCCGCTGCGTACCCCTGCATCGCTGATGGGGCCCGGCCCCCCCTGACCCCTCCCCCGCACGCTACGGGCCTGTGCCATATGAGTCCCGGATGTAGTTTCTAGTTCTTATAATCGATATAGTTTTTTGAAATCCCGTTTGAAATAGTTTTCCTTTTTATTTAGCCGTTCAAAGTAATTGAAAAAAAAGTGTCTGACGGAAACGATGTAAAATATTTATGTACTGCTGCTGTAGGTAGATATTCTCCAATCTGCAGGCCGTCACAGCTATGGCCTTGACCTCAAGGTCAGACCTACTGGTGACAGGGGGTAACGATGCCCAGTGCCGGGTTTGGAAGCTGGTGGCCGATCTGGACAGCCGCGGGCGGAAGATACGTCAGGGACTGCTGCTCCAGCATTTCGTGGATCAAGCAGGTCCGATTACCATGATCAAAGTAGGTGAAAGAAATCGATTATCCTTATTCATATTTTTTTAAAGTAATCGATGCTGCCATGATTTGGTTTCATTTCTCACTTCGTAAATACATGATTTTTATCGACATTGGTAACTGAACGGTCGTGTCATGAATACAGTATCGATTACTATCAGGTAGCTAGAAAACGTTGACCGATACTTCAAAGGATGGTTATTATACAATAGACCCACAGCACACACAAAAAAAGACAGTTTCGTAGACAGACAAACTAAATGACAGTCTGAATGGAGTAAAGGTAGACTGGTAGACAGACAGGGCCGACTGATTAATCGATGGAGTGACAGATTGGAAGATGTAAAAATATAATCAGATAGGATGTTCGAATGGCAGAATGACACATTGATTGATGTAAAGATAGTTAAACAGACTGTTGAATGACACATTGATTGATGTAAAGATAGACTGTCAGATAAAACAGACCGATGAATGGCAGATTAACTTATGCGAACACTTGTGGCTTATATCAGATGTCAGACACGGACAAATTCTTCGCGTCCACAAGCGTCGACGGGACGGCGGCCATCTACGACCTAAACAAAGGTGTGAGAAAGATCATGGTCAAAGTGACCAATGGGTTAAACGCAGTGGACTTTCTGACGGACGAGTGCCAGTTCATCGTCTGTGGATCGGCGGGGAAAATCTTCATTTTCGACGTAAGTTCAAAAAAAAAATGGCGGGGACTCTTTGACACAGTGCCGAAACTAGGGATTTGTGGGGCCCCGGGATGGGGGCGGGTCTTGGGGGGCCCCTGCATTTTGACATTCGATACCAGGACATGAGATAATGTACTTAGTATTTAATTTTTTTTTAAATTTGCGGGCCCCCCTCAAGCTGGGCCTCGGGGGGTGTGGGAGACTTTCGAATTTTGGACCCCCCCCTCCCACCCTATGTACGCCTCTGCTCTTTGAGGTCACCTTGTTGGCTTATCCATATACATATCTGCATATACCACACAATCACAACACCAACATTACAATTTAAATCATATATATGAGGATTGGCGACTTTGTGATTGTAAATATTCAAAGACGAGTTTGCACTTAAGCTAATGACTTTTATAATATAAGCTGTTTACATTGACTATATATAACAAAAAATAATATTCGTCGCTTAACAGGCTACCGATGGGGAATCTCTCATTGAGCTGGACGGTGTTAAAAATGGGTCCGTCAATTGCCTGGAAGTGGAGAAGAAATGTAAAGCCATTTTCCTAACGGTTGGGGAAGACAGATTGGTCAAGGTTGGTTGCCAGGTTTTTTTTAATTATTTTTTCTAAACAGGACATGCCGATTTGGGCTCATCCTCTTAGACCTACTCAGAAGAGTATCGCAGATGTAAGTAAAGTGACACATATAGGTTAATTTTTCAATGTTTCCCCCCCCCCCACAGCTGTGGCATGTGGAGCAAGGGGTGGTAACCCACACTGGCCGAGCCCACAGCGATGACATCATATGCGCCAGGTTTGGGTCCTGTTCAACCATGATCGTCTCCGGCGGCAAGGACGGGACTTTGTGCATCTGGGATCTGCCGCAGACATTACTAAAGGGATAGGATGTAGTTGATTCTTGAGAGCCACTCTTATAATTAATGTTCATTATTTATTATTTTTGCTTTAATTTCTGTTGCATTAGGTAACTGACACAACTATAAAGCCACTTCACCGCAATGTACAACATAGTAAGTGGCGTAGCGAGGGGGGGCAAGGGGGCATCATGCCCCGGGCGCTACTCACAAAGGGGCGCCAAATGGTATATTTCACATATAATATTATATGGTTTTCGAATGGGGGCACTAAAAAGGTATTTTGCCCCAGGCGCAAGTTAAGCTCGGCTACGCCACTGAACATAGTCTAACATAGCCTGTAGTAAAACAAAGTCTAAAGGTGTCTCTATATGCAAACTACCTACCATTTATGTTTAGTTACAGATCAACATAGAACATTACTAAAACGGTCATTTGAAATGTACTCTACTTTGCTACAAAATCAAAAGGGGCCAGGAGGGCCCAAATGTCCCAGCTGGCGGGGCCCCGGATTGTTATAGATTCGCCCCACCTACAAACTTCATAAATGAATAAAAAAAATATATATACAGTGCAGATTAAAAGACCTTAATTAAATTGTCTCTATACTTAAAGTTGATAATTTAATCTATAAGCTGATTGTTAATACACTTAAACTGCACTTCTCTTTCTTTTTTCTATTAAGGCATTTGTGTCTATGTAGGATATTTTTCAAAAGATAAAACAAAAAAAACACCTGCACATCTTGCACTCCTCATTTCAAACCACAGGACATCAATGAATGTTAGAATGGCACTAACCTAAACATATTTTATGACTGCTTATTAAAAGTGCATACACAAATTCTTGGAAATGTTTAATGAATTCTAAGTGTGTATGACTGAATTCAATAATGTAAATAAACTTGATAATACGGTTATTTTCGTTATTATTGTCTTTAACTTTGAATTGTTAAAAAAAAATGTGTTTCTTTTTTTTTTCTGAATTAAAAATGTTGAAAGTTGGCAAACTGATCACACTGTATACAGTGGTATGGTTTATATGTTCATACAGATTTTGCATGACTGTCTTTGGTGACTTAGTGGCACTGAGGTTATGAGCCTAATTATTAATGCACAGAATATTGTTTTAAGTCCAATAATGAAAGATCATTTACAAATCAAATGTTGCAAATTTTTGTACAGATTGGTAACACCCATAAATTATACAGTATTTTTTTTTAAAGTAAAATATAAGAAAAGAGATACAAGTTTTGGAAGGGTATTAAAAAAAAATGAACTTTCAGTTTAACGATGAATAGCAATTTTTTAATGGTGGAAACCTATAGTCATTTTTGTTCATGATAAGTACTTCATTGACCTGTTCTTAGAGATTGTATAAATTTTAGTACAGAAGTTGATGTAATGAGATGCACAGTAAAATGGCAGCCCATTTAAAGTAATAATTAAGGCTTAATTTTAAACTCAGATTCCAACTAAGAAGCAAAGGCACAAATATTTTACAGCACAAGGGAGATAACTAAATGGGATTTCAAATCAAGCGGTAAGTTTTCCTTCAATTTTTTCAAAATTATTAACAAGCGCAAGAATTGAACATTTAAAAAAAAAGTTTGAAGAAACAGAGAAGAGATAACATGAAAATTTATTATGATTATTCATCTCTTGAAATCTAACTAATCATGAAAATTAATTCTAACTTTATCAAAAAAAAACATGCAAATTGTCAACAGACCATCACTTCTTGGGCACAACATATTTCTGTGAGATGGGTATCACTGTTGCTTTGACATCCACTGACTCCAGGCCATTAATCTGCGATAAATTAATTTAGAAGAATAGTTTTCATTCTTTTATTTTTTTTTTCTGTTGAATTTCGCTATCCACACAACTTTTTTTATTGCACTAAAAATTTAAGGCCAAATTATAATGAATTAAGATTTTCAGAATCTCATCAACTATATTAAAAAAAATGTCTTCAACCATGTGATATTTAATTCTCAAATTTTAAAAGGCAAAAATCCCCTGATGAATTTCACTTACACTACATTGGCCATATTAGAAGAGAACGCATATTAATAAAAAAAACAATGTTTCAAATTTTTCAAGATTGTAGACTAATGCTTAAGAAATGTAAACGAGATTGCAGTTTATCTTGGATCATTTTAATTTGATGTCGGGTAGATATAGAAAAGTTTTCTCCCCCTACAGAAAATATACCCAGATTTACCCTGGCGTTGTTTGAAAAAAGGCAATCTGAATAGATGTTTAAATACCATGGTATTTTGTGCCTTAAAGAAAAGGACTACAAATCCTTTCTAACTCTGTGTAAACGAAGCAGCCCAATCAATACAAAACTGTTAACAGAAACATATTCTCAAAGACTCAGTTTATCAAATGGAAATGTTTCTGTTGTGATTTTGACAGTCTACTTTAGAAACTCCTGTTCAATAAATCAGGCGATAATACTACAAATATGTAAACTGAATAAGTGGGCACAAACAGATTGAACAGTGTCTTACCCAAACTTTAACTACCAGCTCTCTGAATTCTTTTATTTCCTCATCTGGCAAGGTTATACAATCTTCACTCAGCTCAACACCCTGAAGTTTAATATACAGACAAGACAATCATTTAACATTAGACATATGTTAATTAAATAATTGATAAATAGAACTAATACAGTGAAATGTTGTTATAACAAATCCGAACAGTTGATATAGATTCAATATAAGAAAAACTCTTGAATTAACACTAAGTGATTATACACAAGATTTTGCACGAGATTTAATGTACCCTTATAAATAAAATGCCAATATTTTCATATTTTAATTCAGATTTTGATGCGTCAGTCACCAGTCTAAAGGAGAACAGCAAAACCCAAACTCACCTGGATCCTGAAAGCTATTTTGACATGCTCTTTGGTTAACGCCCAATCAACATTCTCATTCAATGGGATCTCAAGATGCATATGGGCCAGCTCTTTCATAGCCTGGAATGTTCAAAGGCAAAAATAAGACAATCAACAAATGTAGATGTATAAACATAATAAAACAGACAATCAACAAATGTAGATGTATAAACATAATAAGACAGACAATCAACAAATGTAGATGTATAAACATAATAAGACAGACAATCAACAAATGTAGATGTATAAACATAATACAGACAATCAACAAATGTAGATGTATAAACATAATAAAACAGACAATCAACAAATGTAGATGTATAAACATAATAAGACAGACAACCAAAATATGTAGATGTATGAATATAATAAAACAATTATGTTAGCAGGATAAAAAGAAAAAGCTAATAAACCACATCTGATAATTTAAATTGGCAAATAATCAATTGACTCAAAAATTAATTTTACAAAAAAAAATTACTTTAAAAGAAAAGTAATATAATAAGAGAAAATAACATACAATAAAAGCAAAATAAACACAAAGATCAACAAAAGAGACTTACCATTCTGGCTTGAACACCAAGCCTCGCTTCAGGTTTTTCTATACCCAAAGCCTGAAAATTAAAAATATCCCTGATAATATTGCAAATAATAGTCAAAAACTTGGAGCTGAGATAAAAAAAATTTTTTTTTAATTCAAATTAGTTTTTTTCAAATTGATAAATTAAGTATATTTAAATTTCCAAATGACCATTGCATTGAATAAAACAGTGTGCTCATGTCAAATACTTTTCAACCTTTATCGTAACCTTCCTTTAAAATTTAGATAACAATAAAAAAAAAGGCTCGTTTGATTTCTATTTTATTTTACGTAATTAAAAAAAAAAAAGGAAAAGAAAATACAATAGTAAATTTAATAAAACTGGAAAAAAAACTCCAACATTTATTTAAACACCTTTTTTTTTGTTATTGCAACGATTATCAATTTTTTTTTAATACCCTTGAATAGTCTTCAATGCACTACATCTCAAAGTTACCAGTTCATTGAACGGATAGTAAAATTATAAAAAAGAAAAATGCCAGATGTGAATCATTAACCTTTCTTTCTTCTTCTAATTCCCTGATATTGTCTGGGGAAGCATAAATCGCCAGCCCTGAAGGAAACAGTTCATCATGGAACAAATCTCTTTTAACTTTAACTATGTCGCCTCTGATACCCAAACCTGTAATGAAGAACAAAAAGTTTGTTTTAAAAAAGATTTTCAATAAATATCCATTACTTTACAGCTAGTGAAGTGTTGTTTTTTTTTAATATCTCCATTGAAATATATCTTAAAAAATGTCAGCCTTATAGAAAGAACAGACCAACTTTCTGTTGAAGAAGAAATCAGAAAGAGGCGATAGGAGTGGATAGGAAACACGCTACGTCAACAAGCAACCAGTGTCACAAGGCGGACACTGAGGTGGAATTCCCAAGGTAAAAGGAAGAGAGGCAGCCCATGAAACACCTGGCAGTGAGACCTAAGAGCTGACACCACAAAGATGGGATACACATGAAACCAGTTGGAGAGGATGGCAAAGGATAGAAGACTCTGGAGATCTCTTGTTGGTGGCCCATACACTGCCATGGGTGACGATGATGAAGTCATCAAATCAGTGAAGACCGTACAAATAATTTCTATAATTTAACAAAAAAATTAAATACTCTTAATTAATTGAAAAAATTAATAAACAAATAATTTATTTACCTTCGACAAATTGCACAAGAAGACAGTCCATTTCTTCTGGATATTTTACTATTTCAACATGGCGTAAAATTTTATGGATCTCATTCATCTGGCTTTGATCTGGCTTTTCTCCATCTTTGTCAGGAGGTAGAGGAAAAACCCTCTCCATTACAATTGTATGACACTAAGAAACACAATAAAATATTACTATATTGGTTAAAAGTAACAGAACTAAATTGCCAAAGTTCTAATTTTTCTTACTGTGACATAAATAACAAAGACATAATTGAAATATACTTTCAAAGAATTAAAAGCATTTAATGTGTGCACATTTCAAAATAATATGACAAGATCTTTCACATTTTTTAAAAAAGTCGTATTTCTATGAAGCATATCTTTTATGCCCCAAAAAAAAAATTAATTTAATTTAATGAGGACTTTAGTACAACAGAAGAAAAAAATCCGCAATCCATATATTATATTTAATTATTTCTTTCTTCATTTCATTAGTTTTTTTTAGATCTTTATTACAAAGCTAGCACACAGGAATATTTCACTTTTAGTATTTTGATAGTAGAAAAAAGACTTCCACAAAACTATGAAAAAAACAATGTTTTCAAATAAAAAAGCGTAAAACCACAAAGATTTAAAATGGATGTGATCCTCACTCTTGTCTGTGAAACAGATACTGAGCCAACATCAGTGAGTTTGCTAAGTCTCAAAATAGCTGATCTACTAAAACATTTTCCACATCGTCTCAAAGCATTTAAAGTGATGGCCATGTCTTTTTGATGAAATTATCAACCTGTGTTGAATAGAATCATAGAATCAAAGTTATTGATAATTTTTATAATTAAAAGATTTTTTTTCAAATAGAAAAATTCAGTATGATACACATTCATTTTTTTTTTCCTTCTTTATTAATAAAAAAAGCTAACATTTCCCACATTTACAGGTCGCGTCTCAAATTTCTGAACCCCTAGACACATATTTATAATAAGTGAAATCAGAAATTTTATCTTTGCTGAGAAAAATTTCAATCCCATACAAAACTGACTTCTACCTTAACGTTATTTTCATTAAATTCTCAGTACTAGTGACCTCTTTATTGGGTAAATTTAAGATAATAAAAAAATTAGATTAATTTGCATAAAAATGTATACTGTCATTGTTAAAATATAACCAGTACTAATAATAATTATATAATTTTGTTGTTGTCTGAAAGTGAGTAGGTGAGGCACCTATGGTATGGCATTCAGTAATTCAGAAAAAGTCCCAAGAAAACGATTTAAGAACACTATTCATTATTCCATTACATTACTCTTAACTATTAGTGCTGATTTCTAACTGTATGTGTGTAATGTGAGAAGTAGAGGAATTAAAAATCGGCTTATATTTAAGTTAGACTTGTTGGTAATTTATCTAAATTCTAAATATCAAAGAAGAAAATCTAATGTAAAAACAAATAATTAGAAAGTTTTTTTGAAGTTCAAATGTATCTATGATTGAAAAAACAGTACAGTTTATTATTAGTGCATAAAATGCAGTCCACAAACATCTAAAATACTACATGTTTACTTTACCTTATATTTGTCCTTTCAACATGAGTTTCGTGCTTCGTCCGAATAAACGGTAAAGTTTTTTATGGCAAGAAGGAAAAATCAAAATTATGTTCCTGTTTTACTTTATTTAAATGAAACAATATTTTTCAATAACCGGGGATGCGTAGATATAAAAGACGCGAAAAACAGCTTAAATTCTACGCGAACCGAAATTGGAATAACGTTATATGAGCTTTTAACATTATGCCGAAGAATCACGGCAAAAGCATCAGTTAACTCATTTGCGTTAATTTATCACCATTCGTCTGTCAGAGTCTATCCTTAGTAACATGCGTATCCTTTTTCGTGTCTTAAAATCGATTGGGAAGGAGGAATTGTCTCTAGATTGCATATACACAACAGATCAGGGGAGTCTGTCACTAATTTTACTTTTTAATTACAGGGACACCGCGAGAGGACTGCTACCCAAACCCAATGGGGTGTGGTAGGGCCGTCGCTATTGAAATGTATTTTTTAATCACTTATTTTGCTGCAGATTTGGGGTACTGTTTGTTTGGGCCCCCAAAATTCCTAGCTGCAGTCATTGCTCCCGAAGTTCTTAATTTAATATACCTAATGTTTGGGGGGGGGGGGAGACATTGGGAGAGATACATAATTATGTCCCCTTATAAATTGGTCACAGTAGTCGTTCGTTATGGTTGATGAATTTGGTGCAATGCCATAAATTTGAATGATGAATTTTTTGATGATCTGGTTAATTTTATTTAATTTTGTTTAATTAACACATGGGGCCGTTCTTTTTTTGGGTATTTGGGGGACCCTGGAGGAAATGTATCTGTCGGGGCCCTCTTAGCTTCATATTTCATAGGAATTAATTCCTGAAGGGGGCCATTGGTGCAGTTGGTAGCCCTAAACGGTAGCCTACTTTGCCTATCCTTAAGAAGGCCCCAGGTCATACATGATAAGAAACGGGGTGTGGCCCCGAAGAACTGTGCAAGCTCTTACTGTATAACGCCGAATAACTATATGCGCCAGAATTATTTCTAGAAACCGAAACTTATGCTAGGAGCTTATAAAATTGTGAATGGCTGCACGTGACATTGGCTGTAGATATAAAAATATCTACCTGACATTAGCCGTGGGAGTATATTTGTACCTGACATAATCTTTGGGAAGTAAATGTGATACTAACACTAGTGATGCCCACTCATTTCCAGAGGCGTAGCGAGGGGGGGCAAGGCAACTTGCGCCCGGGGCATTTTACCTTTTAATACCTTTTTAGCGCCCCCCATTCGAAAACCATATAATATTATATGTAAAATATACCATTTGGCGCCCCTGAACCTCGGCGCCTGGGGACATATGTACCCACCGCCCCCTAGCTACGCCTCTGCCCATTTCCATGCCAATAGTTATAAAATGGTGAAAATGTCGCCCCTTCCCACTAATTAAACGCCTCGCTAACAAAAGCTTCCGGAAATAATTACATACCAAACATTAAATGCCGAAAGAAAAGTCTACCTGAAATTTCAGATGTTTGGGGGCCCACTGCAAATTATCTTTCCCCCTGTAGCCAGTGCAGGATTTGCGCATAAGCTACACAAGTTATAGCTTAGGGCCCTCATTTTCTTAGGGGGTGCCTCGCAAAAAAAAATTATCCGAGTGAGCGATGTATACGTATAGTATGACGTATAATATCTAGACTTATAAAGGGCCTTATATCTAAAATGGTTTAGGGCCTTATCAAGTCTAAATCAGGCCCTGCCTGTAGCAACACATTTAGACATTTTTACTGGCAGTGGCTCGAGGCCCTATAGGAGGTTGATCAGTTTGTTCATCCATAAGAACAGCTCCGAGTGGGGGAGGGGGGAGAGGGGTGGAGTAGTACTCTCAACGAAACTCGACACCAGTGAACTAAAACTAGTAGAAGACTAGATTCGATAGATGGGCAGACGAGAAAAATAGATACACAAACATTAGATACGTTTTAAAACAACAGTAACAAATAGATTTCTATTTGCTGGGTTTATTTTTAAATATTGTTTTTTTTTTCATTTTAAAGATTGTCTTTATAAGCTCATCATTCAGGATTCGGTTCATTTTGGTTCATTGGCTGTTTTACTTTGTCTGGAGTCAACGGATGGTTAAAGAGCTTAAGAAAGCAGCATCGGACCTTCAGTGGTTAACTTCGGTGTCTGATGGAAAGAGAGAAAAATAAAAGATATAATCAGTTAAACTTTGCATAGCTCGAAAAATCTGGCATGTCCGTACCACTGACAGCCCCGTAGCGTGAACATTTTACAGCAGGGGCCAGGCATTCTACAGCAGGGGCCAGGCAATAGCAGGGGGGCGGGTAATACATTTTACTAAGTAGGGCAAGTAAGCAGAGGGGGCCAGACAAAACGCTGGGGGGACCACCCCCCCATAGCTCCCTGCACGCTATGGGTTGACCACTGAGCTGAAATTTTAAGTCGAATATATATAGTTCAGTGGTCAGAACTCAACATTATTATTATTATTATTATTACTGATAAGAACATCAAAGTCAGTTAGATTTGTATACGGATAGGGATGTCCAAGTATATTGTTGAGAACAGCCACATCTGGAATATTTTTTTATACGTATAGTAAAATTATACTATCCAGAGCCACATCTTAGTACAGTTGAACAAGATAATGTAAGGGGAAGAAAATAGGGGGGGGGGGGAATAAGGTGATTCACTGGATGACGCATAAATGTCAACGGTGATCCGCCATTTCGCCAGCATCGGTGTTACCGCCATGTTCCGATGTGTGAATGGAACTATACGGCTCTGTCACATCTGTGACAGACCTTATTGAATCAAAATATAAACATTCCACCCCAAGCTGGAACTTCATAGGAAGAACATTTAACATCGGTTGAAAACCACCTTAAATCCAAGGTTAAATGGGGGGGGGGGGAAGGTGGGGAGGGGGCAATCTGAGCCCCCCCCCCCAGTGCGGATCCGTAACGGGGGGGGGAGGATCTCTTGATTTTCTATAGTATGGCTAATGTCCATGTAGAAAAATCAAGTAAAAGCATCTCGATAGCAGATGTCAGCACTTCTACAGACCAGACTTTGTGAATGTGTTGATCACGGCACAAAATATCAAAAGTTTTAAGAATGTTTGCGGCCTACAGCAAGGATTACATTTTCTAATTAACACCACTGTTAGCTAGCAGCTAAACTAAAAAACAAAATAAAAACGTATGTTCTTATGATAGATGTAACATTCAACTTAGCCGTTTTAAAAATGTTGACACTTGTTTCAAGTAAGAATAGCTTCCACTGTGCGAGCGCAATGTTAACTTACTGAATGTTGCAGAATAAACATGATAACAATTAACAAAACTTGTTCGAATGTTGCAGAATAAACATGATGACAATTAACAAAACTTGTTTGACTGAACATTTTGATAACGCACAGTGGCTACGGTAACATCAAGACGGAGTTCGTATTTTTTTTTTCCGGGCTACATCAATAGATATTGATTCACACCCTAACACTATCCTTACCCCTAACCCTAACCCTAATCCTAACCCTAATATAATTGCCGGTATCCGAAAAAAAAAATGACTACTCCCGCTAACACTAATATAATGGCGCTTGATGTTACCGTAGCCACTTCGTTTTGATAAACTACATTTAAATAATTGTTTTATAACGGATACATTCGGCTGATTAATTGTGTTATGTTGTATGTGTGTGTGTTACATTTTAACCCAGTACTTAGACTGCTATACAAAGACATGACCGCCAAAAGGTTTTCAAAAATTACCTGCACTCGTAAAGGATCAAAGACTTTTTTTTTCTTTAAAAAAAAATTAAAAAAAGCAAAGGAATAGTAATAGACATACTCATGTGTCATTGTGTCATTTATGACATATTGTGGTGGCGTTGTGGCGGGATAGAACTATTTATGGATATTTGGAACTCTTTACCTTCTCGGAGCACTCGCCGTTATGCTGTACAGCGACTTGATTTTGCCTTTTGCAGTTCTCCATGCGCAGCGTGCATTCGTTGAGGTACGTCAATCCGTCCTTGCCGCAGACGGCTTTACGGATTCTTGAGCACATCTTGTGTCCGCAGACGTCTTCGTTGGCAGATGCGGTGGTGCTGCTGGTGGGGGCTGAAGTGGTTGCGCCTCTTTTCAACGGTTCGCATGGCGCTCTGCTTACGATCGTTACACTGTCGGCGGACGACCCGTGGCAGTTGACGATATTTAAATAGCAGGGGTTAAGGTACGTCTTGCCGTCACTTCCGCATACCGGCGATACGCTCTTTAAACATTTTACCTGCTGGCAGTTGGGAGTTTTCGCTCCCGCAATCTCTCGACAAGCGCCCAATTTGGCGACCGTAATATTTTTATCCGCGGTAGATCGCTGGCAGTTTACTTTTACCAAGTGACACTGGCTGGGGTAAGTCTTCCCGTCGGACCCACACACGGGCTCGTGACGAAATGGGCAAATGTCGGGGCACGGGGGCTCAATGCACGGTCCGGGATAGACAGCGGTCAGATTCTGGTCGCCTCTACATCTTCTTAACTCCAGAAGGCAGGCGTTTCCATAGGTCTGGCCGTCGCTTCCACAAACTAAGTCTAACAACCTGGGACACAATGCTGAACACACCGTCTCGACAGGGATACCTAGAACAGCTGCAGAATCCGATTATGTAAATGTAAGTTAAACTGTTATGTATTTGTATATATATATATATATATATATATATATATATATATAAATATATATATATATATATATATATATATATATATATATATATATATATATATATATATAACGATTGTTCCCAAAAAAAATATTGAAGATAACTACTTGTTCCGTATGAGGGCGGGGCGGGGCGGGGCGGGGCGGGGGGGAGGAAGAGAGGAAGTAGTGCAACTTTTTTAATCTGGCCGGCCACAATTAAATATATATATATATATATATATATATATATATATATATATATATATATATATATATATATATATATATATATATATATTGTTCTGACTCTTAACTCTATTTGACAAATATTATTACTATTTAAATAAAACATTAACTTCCCGTACCAACGATGCTGTAATATCAATATCAATACGATATTTGGTCAATTGGTTCATCATTCCAATAGGTGTAATGTAGGCCTACATAAAATGTGAATCCTATTAAAGCCTTTTAAAGTTCCTCATCCAAGCCAATTTTTTAAAGTTTAAAAAAAATGTGCATTTAGCTATTATAATTAATATTTAAGACGTATTCAGTCTGTTGTTTGTTTTAGTTAGAATGTGCACGCAGGTCATAAACACTCCAAACCTACTAAAAAAAAAACATATCATTATAAAGAGCTCAAGACGGGTAATCAGTTCAAGGGCCCGATTGGGCTCCGCAGGCTTCTGGTATGCCCATTCTTCTGATCTGATCAAACTTAGAAGAAAACTGGGCATATGGCAATTGTCTTTCTACCACTGCCGTACCGAGGAGTGGGCAGGGGGGTGGGGGAGGACTTCATGCCATGGGCGCTACTCACAAAGGGGCGCCAAATAGTATATTTTACAGATAATATTTTAAGGTTTTTTTGAATGGGGGTGTGGCACTAAAAAGGTATTGTGCCCGGGCGCGAGTTAAGCTCCCACTACTGCTTCCCACTACTTTGATTTTTATTACAATCTAGCTATCCTCATTATCATATTCACCTGTATTATCAATCAATCACCATTATTATTAATGTAATCAATAAGAATCAATAACAACATCATATATTCTTCATTTTTTTTCTTTTTTCTATTAGACGACTGCAGGGCATCTCAATAAAATGCATCAACGCCATTAGTTTAAATGTATCTTCCATTTTGTTTATTATTATAATAAATTAAACGTAACATATCAGCTAGCTTTTTATCGTTTATTTTCCATACTATTTGAATAGATGAATAATTTTTTTTTAAAAATAGCACATACATTAACCAACTTACCCGTCTTAAGTACAGCAATACACAATACCAGGTAGAGTGGTTTCATCTTCTTCACCAGTTTAGACGTTATAAAGTACAGGTATCAATAATAGTATCAGCATGTATGATACGCTGTTGCTTAAATCTTTAAAGTGTTTACATTCAGAGCATAGAAAGATGTGTATTGCTTATACACAGTTTCGCATTTGTAAAACGAAAACTTCTAGGTAACGGTACTCGGATTAAAGTTGTTAACGTTGCAACTAGTAATTAAATATCTGATTCTGGCAATTATTATTATTATTATTATTTCTTTAAAATAACTGTACACCATGTGTAAGAAAATAATAATAACACAGCGATAATACGTAGAATAATGACAGTAATTTCATATAACAAGGATGTGCCTACGCCCAACATTACAAACAGAAGCCTGATCTAACATATTCATTCCCCCCCCCCCACAAACATATATACAGAGTGGGCCAAAAAAATGAGAACATTGCGTAGACGGTAATATAATTATATCAAAGTTTGTTTAGCTGTACGCTTAGAAAAAAATTGTTGATAAGCAGGGAGGACACATTGAACAGGATTTCTGATTGGCTAAATACTTTGCAAACAAAATTACATGAAACAATACAATTAATTAAATTATATTTCAAAATAATTCGTATGTTATATGATGTTCTCACCATATATATATATATATATATATATATATATATATATATGTGTGTGTGTGTGTGTGTGTTACGGCCAAAGTCTGCCAGGCGGCCAATTGCAGATATTGACCTGTTACGGCCAAAGTCTGCCAGGCGGCCAATTGCAGATATTGACCTGTTACGGCCAAAGTCTGCCAGGCGGCCAATTGCAGATATTGACCTGTTACGGCCAAAGTCTGCCAGGCGGCCAATTGCAGATATTGACCTGTTACGGCCAAAGTATGCCAGGCGGCCAATTGCAGATTCTGACCAGCTAAAACGACACGAAATATTTGGTTGGGTGCGACCGGCAATTGTGAAAGTGACAATGGAGGGGGGGGGGAGTATCGTGTGAAAGAGATTAACATCCATTACGAGTTTTTTTTTAAACATAAACGCGAGATATATGTACTGCAAACAGATTTACCACTGGGCGTGCACTACATATTTTATTGAAATTGAACAGATTTAGTTGAAATTTGTGGTTCTTTTGATACTAATTGGTACAGTTAAAACTGTTTATGTATTTTTTTTGTTATCCTTATGATATTGAGCATTTTATCTGCAATGGGCCACCTAGCGGACATTGGCCGTAACACACACACATACATGTATATACACACACACAGACACATACATATATATATATATATATATATATATATACACACAGACACACACACACACACATATATATATATATATATATTTCCACCCACTGCTACCCTTTCCATTACACCAGCCCCGTAGCCAAGGGGGGGGGCACTGGGGGGGGCGTGCCCCCCCACGCTTGGTGTGGAGTACCACCCCCCCCCCCGCTTAAAAAGAAGAAGAAGAGGCAAAAATAAAGAAAAAGTAACTAAAGTGAGAAGTACCCTCTTGCTGGGTATTGGTGCCCCCCTGCTTACTTTGATCTGACTACGGTCCTGCATTACACCCACACACCAATCGCTAACAGTGATTTACTTTCTCTAACCGTTTTCTTTAACTCGAAAATTCTGATAAATTTACTTGAAGTTTTTCGTACATGTTTTTTTGCTCCATGACAATGCATGATTCAATAATTAGTTTTGCGATTATTTATTTATTTATTTTTTTTATTTTTTGACAAATATGAGTGAAACAAAATCTTACAACTAGCTAAGGGATATAACCGTGTGTGTTTAGCTTTGACGAACAGCACTAATAAATGGGTAGTTTCCCTTGCCACGTGCTAGTAGGTCAAAGCAGCGGTACACACGAGTGCGTGCATTTCAGAGATGAGCGGACAGCGGACGCAGATCCGCCGACTTTTCCGAATCCGCGGACTAACAGCGTACGCTTCGTATGATTAAGTTGCGGACTCGCGGACTGACGCGGATCTTCTTTAGCGTTACCATAAAAAAATTTCAAGTCATTTAAACAGCTAAATTTCAGCAATGCGGACGCGCGGATTGACTGCGGACCAATGTTGTAAGATTCTGCGGACGCGGATCATTGATAGAAATCCGCGGACGGACGCGGACGCTAAATTTCAAGATCCGCACACCTCTGGTGCATTTACACATCGTGCTACACTGTATGTCTCTCTCTCTCTCTTCAATCGGCAGCGTCTTTAAATTTTTTTTTAAAAAGTGCTTGTTTTAAGCTTAATTGCCTATCGTCACCTTTGAGACGCCTTGTCTAAGTATTGATTACCTTGACACCAAGTTTCATGCAGATTGGGATTATTTCCCGGTTGCACTTATAACAACACGATAATATGAATTAGGTGTTGGGAAAAAAATAGTGTGTGTGGGGGGGGGCGGTTAATAATGGTGATTTCATGGTTTTTAACAGCAGGACTAGAGTAGGTTAGCTTATAATTTATAGAATAAAGCATCACATATAAATTTGCCTCCAGGTCAAGATACAATGAAGCAGTGCTGTATATTTATATTAAATGACTGGCCGGATATTTGTCCACCGAATTGTCAATACAGTGTACATTGTACAGTGTACGAACAAAACTCATTGACGAGCTGTAATATAATACTGTAATATATTGTAATATATTGTAATATATAATATTTGAGGATTGAAGATGGGTTCCGGTATTTTGATAAAACTCGATATGTAGGGAAGGAGACTCGATGATTTTGTTATATTAGTCAAATTAGATTGCAATAAATAGAATTGGGGGGGAGGGGGGCGAGGTTTGAAGTTTGTTATTTAACGTTTTATTTTGAGTAAAAAAAATTAATTTGTAATTTTGATGGGTTGGAAGAAAGGAAGGGGGTGGTGGTGAAAAAATTGAAGTAATTTTACGGAAGGGTGGGGGTACTCAGAGGCGCAACTAGGGGGGGCATTGGAGGCATTTGCCCCCCCCCCCGAAATAAAAAAAAATAAAATTTGTTTAAAATAAAATACAGATATATAAATTATGTGATTTTTTGATACAAGTGATTTTTTTTGCCCCCCCCCCCCCCCCGAAAGTTTGGTCTAGTTGCGCCTCTGGGGGTACTAGTTGAAAAGGGAAGCGGGGGGGGGGGTGTCAAAAAAGAGCTAAAGTTTGTTTAACTAATTAATTGACGGTGCCTCTTATGGTTCACAGATTTGACTCGCACTGGTGGCAACACTAGGTGGTTACGGCTCCGGTAATTACCATTCTATGTCTTTATTATTCGTATTTTATTCATTGAATTAACACAAGTGTAAACATTTGTATTTTGTCTTTGTAAATCTGTATACTACTTGTAAATATGTTTCGTCTCTTCTCTTCTATCTTCTTGTTTCGTTTTAGAATATATTAAAAAAAAATTTTTTGTTTCCGGAGCTTAAGTCATGTTTTTTATTTTTTAAAAGGAAGTTACTCTTATTGATTTAATAAGTTTATGATTTGATTGTATGTCTTTGCAGGATCTACGACTTTACAAACGACCACAATAGTTGTTTTAAAGCTGGTATATACCACTTCATTGACTAACCAAAAGAGCATTTCTTTATTTGCTCAGTTCATCAAAAATGAGTTATCAACTGTATAGAAATACAACTTTAGGACACACACTGCAAGAAAGTTTAGATGAACTTATTCAGGTCAGTATTTTAGACTTAGTCTATATAGCTCTAAAATCTGGACTAAAGCAACACATTTTAACAGCAACATAATTGTGTCATTTGCTGTTTGACAATCTTTTAGGACCTCCAGCAATTATTATATGTCTTTAGATTTCTTTTTTTTTCTCATTTTTTGATAAAGCAATTAAATGATTTTTCTCCATCCATGGGATTTTGTTTATTTTAAGTTTGAGGTTTAGAAGGTTTTGCATCAAATGCAGAGATTGCTTATTACCCATGGTCATGTTCACCCAAAAACAGTATTTTGCACTAATTTCTGTAAAAAAAATGGGAACATTAATTAGAATGTTAAATTATAATTAGCTTAGGCCTACTCAGTTGCTTAAAATAGTAATTAAGTAAACATGGCAGTCCCATGGAAATACTGTATTCTTTTACATATAGGCGTTCTTTATTAAATGAAAAATGAATACTTGGATCACTATATTTTGTGCCGAAATTTGTAGAGAGGATCAAATAAATTTAGATACTGCTAGTCCATAAAGACTATAGTTATAGCGAAACCTCTTTGATTAAAAGAAATGATTTTTTAAGATAATCAAGTGGTACAGAACTATTGAATTGAATTCCTAAAATGTATCAAATTAAATTCAAATTAATTTTATATGTGCGTAGGAATTTAGAATTTTGTATAATAATACTAAAATTATTTTATGCTCTTCATGATTACTAATCAGCAGAATTAGTATTACTAATGGCATTTTTCCAGATGGTTATAATTGCAACTTAATGGGACAGTATTTTAATTGGCTGTGGCATAGCTAGCTTAATAATTTTTTTTTAATGCAGGGGAAGAGGAGTTAGGCAATTAGATTACCCATTAGTCCTCTTTAAACAATATAATTACTGCTGAAATGATGCCTGGTTGAAGTCATGTGAGGTAGTTAGGGTTCAGAATTACATGCATCGATACTTCTTATTGTTTCCACAGCTGTTTATTTACATTATTATTTAATGTACTCACTGGGTTTTGTTTATATTTCAGATGGGTCAAATCTCCCCACAGCTAGCTCTAAAAGTTCTATTACAGTTTGATAAAGCCATCAACCAAGCTTTAGCACAGAGGGTGAAGGCCAAGATATCTTTCAAGGTATCTCAGAAAATCTAAAAAAATAACTTTCACCAATCAAACATTTTTTACAGAGATTTAACTAAAAGAGAAACAAAATGAATTCTTCATAGAAATTAAATGTATTATTTCCATGAAAGTTGTACAGCTAATTTTATCCCAAGGCTTAATGAAAACTCAACCCTAAAAATTCGTTTTTCAAAATAAACTTCATGTATATGTACTAATTAGATACCAGAGATTTACGTAAACATGCCCTGGGCTTTAAAATGGAAAATTGATGTTACATGATTGAGATTTTTGTACCCAATATAGGCCTATGGGTGTTAATATGGAAAATACAAATCATTTAAACTACTTATTACCAGAGACACTCGCATGTCATTTCTTTGTATATTTTCTTTCTGTTTTTCAACCAAAATCTTCTGAAAATAATACAATTGTGGTTTTAAGTTTATCATTTGAAGTTTTTATGTTTCGCAACAATGTAAAAAAACATCAAAATTTATTTATATAATTCTTAAGGACAGTGACTATTGATCAGAAGTTTCAGTATATGGGATTAATAATTTTTTAACCTAATATAAGCCCATGGGCCTGTATAAGGAAAAACTTTCCGTATACAGGCCCACAGACTTATGCTCGGGTGGGCCTATTTATGGAAATCTCCGGTTTTATTTGCTATAGTTGTCTGCTAATTCAAAGTTAGTTATTCTTAAGTAAAAACTGAGCGAATAAAAGACATACAAATATTTAAAATTGCTAACATTGGTAAAAGTCACAATTTAATTTTTAAATCACATTTACAGGGCAAATTGAATACATATAGATTCTGTGACAATGTTTGGACATTTGTGCTTAACAATGTGGAGTTCCGTGAGGTACCCATGCAAGAAATCGCCAAGGTTGACAAAGTCAAGATTGTAGCTTGTGATGGCAAGAATATGCAAGCTTAACACCCAACATCTCCCTATGGAAATTAGAAAATTCAAAATACCATATGGATACACTTCATTTATTTTTTTTTTTTTTTTGGCTTTCTGGGTGTTAGGACAATATATCATTCATGTGATTTACAAATGTCTGCATTTTTTAATTTTTTCCATGAATATGGAATATTGGGTAAACTGTTCAGATCACTTAGTGCATTTATGAAGTGTTCTTTGCAACACTCATTCAGTGTACCCCTTTCTTTTTAAAATTTCATTATGCGTTTCATTGTATTGTTATGTTATTCTTTATATGCTTTTCATTCCATTAACTAGGATACAAGTTCTGAGCCAACACCCTCCCCTCCTCCCTCACCCCAGTCTCAATTTTTTTTTATTACCCCTTGAGATCAGTACACCATTTAGTTTCAGTAAATTTCATGCAGATCTTCAAAAAAAAAATTGGATTTTTCTATGTTCAAACATCACTGATTATGTAACTACTAACAGCTGTACCCAGAATAATAGTAACATTATTCGTTGTCATGCTGAAGGACTCAATCTATTGCGGTGGAAAAATAACAATTTAATTTTAAATCAAAATTTTTTTTTTTTTAAGTAGAACCTCTTTGAGCCTTTACAGGAACTGACAAATCAAAATACACAGACGTCTCATTTGCTAACTAAACAAAATCATGTTTCTATATATTATTTTAAAATTAATTTTTTTTTTAAGTTTCCTTTTTATTTCTATAAATGATGTTAAATGCAGCTGGGGGAGAAAAAAAAAAGTGTGATTGTATTGTGATGACTCGCATTATGAGCTCTTACTCACTTCAGTGTATTGGCTTAAGATGACTCATCCTTGCTGATCTACTTTACTTAACCTTGTATCCACTCCACTGGAGTGCTCAAAAGTCCTTAACGCTGTAAGAGAAAGATGGGTGGCCCTTTTTGTGGCCTACTTGTCCTTATCTGATCCACCATTTTGGTGCTACCACACATTAATTCTGTATCATACCAAAGAGAACATGTCTTGAAGCTGAACAGTGAATATGTTGTGTGATTGATATCTTTGAATGGCCAAGATCACAGTGGTATATATTATTTTTCTTTGTATGTTTGTGTAAATAATTTTTTGTGTTTATCAATAATTACAGAGGAATATTTAGTGCAGCAGTAGAACCCTATGTTTCATTAACTGAATTTCCTGAATTGAAAACCTTGTTTTGAAAAAATTTAAATTAATTTTATCAGGGTTTATCAATACCTTATTATTTTTTTCTTTCACCGTTTCGTTTGAAGCCAGATTAGTAAGGTGTATCAATTTTTTTTACAGCCGATTCATATTTTAAAAAGGACCTTATAAATTTAAATTATTGCTAAAACTGCAATTCTTAGCTTTTGTTTGTTTTGTACTTTTTAGTGTTTTACATGAATTTTTGTAGTTTTGTATCGTTACATTTTATATTTTTGATGTTTCTTTTAGTTTGAAAACAAATGCCAACCTATTTTTGGAATTTAATTCAAAATAAACTTCTGAAGCCTTTAATATTTATTTTTTTAAAACTTGTTTTGAATATGTAGAGTTTTAACTTTTGACTGGTTGGTCTAAACTTAAACTCCCTGACTTTTTCTCCTGTATTCCTTGATTTGACTCATCATTTTGTGTGCCCCTGCCACTTCATAATCAAAATTAAAGAGGTTAACTTTAAATACTTGTAAATAAATAGGTGTATATTTTTTTTGTGCGTTAACTGCAACTGTCTTCATCTGTATGACTCGCCCGTGATAATGAATTTTACTGATGTGTTAAAAAGTTGAAAGATTATCAAATGTAAGTTGTAAAAGCAAAAAAGAAAAAAAATAGTCCAGTCTGTATTGAGGAAAAATTTAATAAATTAATGACAAGAAAAAAAATAGGGTAATCAAAGTGGCCTTACAGTAAATCAAATGTTTGACACTTAAACCAGACACATTTATAATCATTCATTCTATGAGATATAATAAAAAAAATTCAGGATGAACTTTAGTTTCAATCATATGTTCATTCAGAAGTTAAGTTTTATTTATTATATGTTCATTTTCCTATTCCAGAATGAAACTAAAAAAAAAACACTTTTTGGTAATTTTATCAACATGTTAATAAAAAAAAATTGTGCACATTTACAGATTCTGTAAGTGCAAAGTAAAAAAAAATAATGTGCAAATAAACAGGTTTGAACAATGAATAGTAAACAAAACATGAAGAAATCAAAATTTAAACCTCACTTTTGAAATGAAAATTCATCATTCCAAATTTTTTTTGCTTTGAAATGTCAAATAATGTTTATTTAATAAGACATTTTTCTTACATAAAACATTTCTAAGGTACACACTGAGACTATGGGGTACAAAGTAAACAATTAAAAGGATGACAAGCAAAAAATATTTTTTGCTATGTACACATCATATAACATTGATAGAATGTACGAATAAATCCATGATGCAACAAACAACCTTGACACATTTGGTTTTGTAAATTATTATTTTTTATTATTCAATTGACAAAGAGTAGCACCTAATGTTCTAAAAAATGGATCTACAACATCTGGGCAGAATGAAAGCTATTAGCGATCTGGCAGAAAATAAAAAGTCTCGTCTTAACAACAAACAAACATTAAACGAGGCATCTCAACATCTGACTCATCACAGTTATGGCATGTTTGAAGTTTTCAGATAAACATAACAACGCATATTTTAAGTTTATTATAAATTTTCTTTTTAAGTTCAATGTCCAACTAACATCTAAGCAATTAGGCCCATCATTACCGAATGCACATTCGAACTTCAATTATTTTTCAAACCAACACTCTTAAGAATGCACATAATTATTTCTGCAAAGCACATCCAAATAAACAGACTGCGGTAGGATCAAAATACTTAAGATATTTCTTAAATAATAAAAAAAACAAAAAACATTTTACATGTCTAAAAAAAAATCTATGCCACAAAAATGTACCCATTTTAAGTACTTTCAACATTTTTTAAAAAATTTTTAAAGCACATTCAGATGAGGACATGTGACAAAAAAAAAGTGCCAGTACTAAGTTGAACAAAACTTGTACTAGCCTGAACAAAAGTACCAGCAGAAATTTATCAAAGTATCATTCAAAACTAAGTATTATGGTACACAGACCAAAAAAAATTCTTAATGATTAAACTTTTCTCTAGAGACACTGATCAAATCTACCTAGAAGGACTCTCCCTCCCCCCCTCCCCTTTAACAGTCATAACTTAATTCAATCTATATAGAAAGATAATGCCTATTACAACAATCATAATTAAACTCAATCTACACAGTCGTAATTATTTAACATCAGAGAGTAGACCGTAACAAGATTTTGTACAATACTTACAAAAAAAATAAAACAACCACTATCCCACAACTGGAAAAAAAAAAATTCCAATGTAAGTCATTTATGGGTCTTCACTGACCTACACGTGGAATATAAAAATTAAAGAAAACAATTAATGGAAAAAAAAATTTTTTTTTTAACAAGTACAACACAACAGCTTCTTTGTTCAAGGGAACTGAAAAGTAGAAATATTAAGAAGTACCAAAAGAGTTTAATAAAAAAATTATAAAAAAAAAGGGATGACACATTGGGTAGATGGGGAGTAACAGAAGAAGCAAGAACACATTTTTGCTACTTGTGAATATACACAACATGTTATAAAAAGTTGTACATACATGTACAAGTATATGAAAGAGACTAACCTGCTTGTTTTGTGTCTGCTAACTATCTTAAGGGGAAAAAAATTACTATTTTGACGTCATTAATCATCGGTACTTTTTAACCTGTCTTTATAGCCCTCACCATTTGAGAAAGAAGAGAAAAAGGGGGCAGGGGCTCGCAAATAATATAAATGGTGTCCTTCCGAATAAAAAGTATTTAACTTCTCTAGACGGCTGATGAAAACGTTTTTTTCAACTGATTCTCATTAGTGAAATTTTTTTTTTTTTTAAATATAGCAAGAGCTACAAAACCTTCAAAAACATGAAAAAATAAAAAAAAAATGCTAACAGCAATCATCTTCCTTCACCAGTACAAACAACCTCTGTAAACGTTTCCAATGACAGGCTCAAAACTAATTGTTAGTCTACTATTTTAGCTAAAAAAACCCCCCCAAAAAAAAACTTCAAAATGAAAGCGTGACAACGGGATCGGTGATTTAAAAAAGAATTGTAAAAAAGTATAGCAATTCTTGAAGAACGAAATGTTTTTTTTTTGCTAACAGAATGATTTAGTAAGTGGTCTGAATTACACTTATAAAACTGATCCCTGCCATATAATGTAGAATTTCGCCTGAAATTACAGAATCTTAGCTCAGAAATCTTTGAAGCTTAGTGCACAAGGCTGATTTTTTTTTCAACAGACGCTAACTTTTTAATATTTCTACCTTAAATACCCAGTGTTTTATGTACAATTTGATTCCACTGGTTATAATAAATGTCTATAATAAATTCACTGCCTGGCTTTTTCTTCATGTAACATCTGTTTAGATATTTACTTGCAATAAGAAGTTTTATTATGAGTAAAAGATAATGAATACTGAAATTCAGGCAGTGTTCAATACTTGGGAGAAAAAAATCTGTTTTTCTTAAAAAATTGCTGTTACTTTAAAAATTCTTTGGCAGAAATATGCATTTAAAAAAGACAAACTTTTAACACTAGGAGATATCATCAACCAAGGTTGTAATTATTAATAATTGGTAGACCAAACGAAAACAATAAAAGCTAATAAAAAATAAAACATATAAAAGTTTTCTTTTTTGTCCACATCAAGGTATGCAAAGTACAAAATATATGTATCCACACTATAGGACTTTCATAAATGATGCACCAATGATTGTTAATTGCCAAACACACTGAGCTTGTCCAACAGCATAAATATAAAACTTTTTTAACACCTTCAGTATGATCCACAGATTATATACTACACAGATAGCGCATCATTTTATAAATAGTCCTCGGTTTTGTTAAAATTCATGCACTATTGTTATTCGCTTTTTTTTTTTTCCAATGACGATTTCCATTCATAAAAACACACAGATCTATTTATACCTCTTATTTTTTTTTTGCAGACGTGATATATGAATGAAAAAGTTTTGAATTTGCTTTGTAAATATAAAAAAGCGATAATATATTATTTAATTCATGAGTTCATGAGTTTTTATAGTAAACCATTCTATTCTATGAATGGACTGATGAGTAATAATATCATTGATGGAGACGATGAAAACAAAGTTTCAAAATGGGGCATGCACAATCTGTATACATGTATCTAATCTGTGGTATATCTCGACTACCATTCTCAATCTTTTTAATCATTCACCCGGCCCATCGTTTAAATCTGTAATACAACTACAGCGTGTCAGATACAGCTAATAACTAGCACTGAGGCAATACCAATATTTCCACCAAGGCGATTCTCAAGGTTTCTCTAAATATCCTCTTCTAACATGACTCTCCCTTCTGATACACAGCACAGAGACTAAATATCCTCTTCTAACATGACTCTCCCTTCTGATACACAGCACAGAGACTAATTATCCTCTTCTAACGTGACTCTCCCTTCTGATACATAGCACAGAGATTTTACAGGAAAGTAAGAAAAATTGAAAATATTCAATGCACAAAAATTGACTGAGGCTACAGTTATCTGATTAAAATACAATTAAACTACTATACATGATTCATGGGCTTGTGCTTTGAAAAACGTCTTTTCAGGCAGTTTTCCCATCAAATTTTTTTTTTACTTTATACTTCACTCAGACAATTTTTGACCTTGAATGTCATTATTAATGTAAGGGAAAACACAAGAAAAAGACAAATCAGGGTTGCCTTTTAGATAAGCAGTAGATGGATTCAGAAATTAGAAAGAAAAAAATATCAACACTTTGTAATAGTAATTTTATCAAAACGAGAGATGACCTATTTTTAAAGAATGACTTGGCCCAAGTATGATGCTAATATTTACACTGTGTTAAAAGGTTTTTTCAGAAAGTATTATTTAACTAGCTGCGCTGTACCCTGCAAAACCTTTGCATAGGGTTATATCCCCTTATTCTTGATCAGTAGGATAGGTTATTTTTGGTTTCGGGCAGATCCGATTTTTTCATGATTGTATTTTAAACTGGAATACTGTTGTATTAGTTTCGGGCAGATCCGATTTTTTCATGATTGTATTTTAAACTGGAATACTGTTGTATTAATTCTTTACTTTCGATTTAACGCAGAACAAATCACTTTTATTTATATAGATAGAAAAAAATGATAGTTATTAACCAGAGAAAAATCAAACCCCCCCCCAAGAAAATTGTCGATGGCATTTTTTTTTGCCTATTAAGCATATACATTATTTTTTTTTTAATTTCTGGATTCATCCTTTGCTAAGATAAAGTACTCCCAAAAAAAAAAAAAATCCCTCTATGAATGGAAAACCATAAACACGCAGAACAGATAAATGTGTATTTAAAGAAAAAATAAAATTAAGAATGAAATATTCAAATTTTAATGAATACATCATCACATGCTTAGTTCTAGACATGAGTGGAGGTCACAACAAGTTTATAAAACTTATTCTAAAATGTTCTTGACAATTTGTTTTTTAAAAAAAAAAACAAACAAAACAAGTAATGACACAAAAAAAAATATCAAAAAAAGATGACAAAATAGTTTAGATTTGACAAAATGATTAATCAATGAACGAAAACAAAAATGCTTGGGTGAAAAGCTGGAAGGAAATGGGATGGTAGTAACATAATGGAAAATAACATAAATTGATACACAGTTCAAATTGAAAAAAAACAAAAAAAAAACTAGAATACAATTTTTATACCTTGTGAGGTCAGGAACATAATTAAAATGCAAATGTTCAATGCTCGGTGATTTACTTAAGACTAGACTTTGATGAAAAAAAAAAAAATTTGACATAACTGGTAATATTCATTATAAATATATCAACTGAACCCATGGGCCATAATAGGTCCAGAAGTATTATACGGGTGCCACCGTAAATATTACTACAAAAAAAAAGATAGTGAACAGAAAAAGGCAAAAATAAGGACAACCTGAGTCACATAGACTCACAGAAATCTGGCCACAAAATGTGCAAATGGTAATTGGATGCCATGTTCCGTGATTTTGAAATACGGCTCCATTTTTTTAATCAGTTAAATTAAAAAAAAAAAAAATTATTTCGGAACAACCTTGATAATGTCACAAGTATTCAACACTGAAGAAAATCTAAATAAATTTTATTCTTTTATTTACGTTTTAAAAACTATTGCTATACAACAATAGATTTTTGTCCAACCTTATGGGAGATATGTGAGGAAGTGCAATTACTATTAGGGGGGCAGGGGGGGGGCTTATATTTTAAGATAGTTGAAAAGTTTTGTTTTTTTTTTAAATGCTTTTATCAATAATCTGATATGACTGGGGTTCAGCTTATCACTTCTAAATATTTTGGAAACGTTGATTCATAAAAAAAAATATATTTAAAAAGTGGAAGACGAGTGATGACTGCGTATAATGGCTTGCAGGAATATTAATTAAGAATGTTACATTTTAATCTACTGATAAGGTCATGCTATCCTTTTGAGCAACCAAATTTTTGCGTACTCTACTGAAACATAATAACTTTCATATGCAGATATCTGATGTTGTTTTTTTTTTGCCTATGACTTAGCACAGTCTTTGGTGCCAAATACAAGGCATTTTAGGTTTGAGATTAAACATGCAGATGGGAAAGATGATAATCTAAGGCTGGTAGCAAATAGCATGTGGGGGGGGGGAGACAGGTGTGGATGAACATAACTTCTACAACTTGATGAAAACGTAGCCATGTTTGCAAGTACTCATTAAAAAAAAAAAAAAAAAACATTTTATGCAGAGTTTTTACAAAAGAAATAGAAAATTTCATTCTATTACAAAAGTGTAAAGGAAAAAAAAACGTAATTTATTTTTTTTTTTTTTAATTTACGCTGAATTTCAGTTAATATAAATCAGCGTATTTTTTCAAATGTCGAAAAGAAAAAAAAAAAAAAACACATTAAACAAGTACCTTCATTGAGCTGTACATTGCATGGGGGAGCGGGGATGATGACTAAATAAACAAAAAGGTTCCAAATTAAAAAGTAAGTTTCTTATTAAAATAAAAAGAGTGATTGTTTATTTTTTTTTTTTCCCCACTAGAGCCAATTGGTGTGGAACTCATGGGAGAATCCCAGATTCAGGCCTTCATTCAGCTAACAACCTTGAACATGTTTATAAAGATCAACACGCTAGGCAATGGACAAAGCTAACAGTTATAATATCCAACACACATGAAAACATAGTACATGTACTAGTCATTTAAAAAAAAAAAACAAAAAAACGCCATCAAACAGTGACCGGTTTAAACCCCCCTACTCACCCCCCATCTCAAGGTCTGTTTAAAAACACTACCAACAACAACTAACAATAAAAAATAATATGAAAAAAAAAAAAAACTGCCCTAAATGTTCAGCTCGCTTCCGCCGTTTTTATTCTGTTCCTTAATTGATTCACATTTTTGGAATGATGGGAAGACAAGACCGGGTTAGATGAAGCCACAGACTGTCTGGACAGGAATTGCACTGGCGTCATGTTAACACTAGGTCATCTTCTAACTTCACTTTTTCTGTATGACTTTTTTTTTTATTGTTTCCACCTTTTGTTATCACAGTTCTGATTCTCCTGTCAAGCTGCCTCCTCTCACAAATGTGTCTGGGGAGAAGAAAAAGAAAAAAAAAAAAAACCCATAAAAAACCAAGGATCAAATAAAACATTGATGTTCATTACTCTACCATCACTTTCAAACAGATCACTACTAGCTTAAGTAAATCAGATCAGAAAAAAATTGGTCAACAAAGCAAAACAAATAACATGCAAACTTTTTTTTTTTAAAAGCTAGCTGCGGACCACACCTTAAGCTGGCACAAATACTCACAAGACATTTTACTTAAAAAGGGCTATAGACATTTGAAGCCAACTAATGAAATATTTAACTCAAAGAATTAGAGAAAAAAAAAGTTACAGAATTTTAATCAAAAAGCAAAGTCATTTTTTTTTTATACTTTTAAAAATTACTACAGACATTATGCTTTACAAACCTGAAAGATTTCTTTTTTATTTGTTTGTTAATAGAACCAAGAATATTTTGACAATGTTTTCAGCTTTGAAACATTGATAATAAATGAGAACAATTTTAGAAATTCAAATGAACAACACAATTGGTTAAAACAGAAAAAATGATAAAAAGGCATCATAGCCCAGCACTCACAAAGCTGAAAAGTCAATTGTGAAAATATATTAATTTACTTATTCAAATACTCTTCCGCCTCAATATTAATGTGATGCTTAAATTAATTATCTATTTTTTTTTTAAAATAAAGTATCTCTCTATGGCTTAATTAAGAGGCATGAGACATATCCTAATCACAGATTAACACCTCTGTTCACTTCTTTAAAGCTTACATTTAAATTACATAGGACAAGATGAAATTTATTGCAAGGTTTTCGTTAAAGTTACAATCTGAGAGATTAGTCATGCTCGCATGCAGGCTTACTGTGTGTTATGATGATGTTTTCATATGTTAGATGCATGACACAACAAGACGTACACCACATGCTGATCAAGCCAACGTATAAATATTTAAAAAAAAAAAAAAAAACTATGTGGAACAAAAAGAAAAGATCTCTGGATTCCTGTTCATGTAATTTTTTTTTTCTTCGTCCATGCAACAAAGTAAGTGGTATTCTAATAAGGCTAATTAAGTCACTGAAATAATTTAAAAAAAAAAAGAAACAGCTGTAACATTGATGATAGTGGTCAGTGCAAGGTGTGCAGAGCTTCAAATAGTGAGAACTAAAAAATCTCAATCTAAACCAACTTTACTTGTCCCCATTCACTGCCTTCACCAAATATGTTTGTGTGTTTTCCTTTTTCAAGTCAACATTCACTGCTATTTTCAGTGGTGAGACTATAACTAAAAGACAGTTTTGTGAACAACAGATACGAGTGAATCATTCAAATCTCTAAAAGGGTCCAACCATGGAAAAACAATGTCAACATTAAGATAACTCATTCAAATTTTCAATCGTCAATATTTATTTTCATTTAAATGCTCTTTCTGTCATAAACACTTTTTTTTTTTTTAAAATGTATTTTTAGATGAGTAGCTAAAGAAAACTCACACTTTTAAAAAAAGTTCTAAACAAATGTACAATATACATAACCTTGACCCTGAATAAACTATTTTCAACTTCAGTTTGAACCACCATGGGTTTCTAAAATCATTTCGACTTGAGACTAAACATTATTTTTATGAAAGAAAGTTAGCAAACAAAATTTAAATATTCTCCTTAGTAGCATTACTATTATACTTATTATGCAATCGCAATTGCAAGGATGCGGAAATGTAAAGTCTTATGAGGAGTTACAATTTTTTTAAATCACTTTGCGAAGAAGCAGCATAATGTGCATTTATTAGCACTAATATAGATAGGAATCTACTTTGAGATATAGATTAAATTAGTGTATTCTCTACGTTTAAATCATTATTTAAGTAAAACCTAATTTGCTACTAAGACAAAAAACGTTTTATGAATTAGTGTTAATTATAAACCAGTGTCTATTATATCTTAAATTTATCTTAACTCTTGAAAAAATAAATAATGCTGCGAGTTTAGTAAGCCATTTTTTTTAAAACCTATTTAAATGATTTCTTATAACATGACAAAATTAAATATATTTCTACAGTGTTAATCATGAATAATGCAAGAATTTTTTTAAGAAGACATATTTCAGTGCTTAATGAAGCCTGTGTGGAGAATAATGCAATTGCTATTATTATTCAAAAACTATCCATCATCCACATCTAGTTTAAGGTGAAAATTCAGTCCTAGTTCAATAACTTCTCAAGTGACAACTACTTATTGTGATCTATCAGTGCTCATAATATAATCGAACAACAAGGGGGAATACCTTTGATTGAGTGTCAACTTGGCTACTGGAGGTCAGTCTGATTCTGCTTTGAGGGGGGGGGGAGTTGTACCAAACAGATGGTAAGGTTAAATACAGGTGGAGCGGGGGGGGGGGGTGGCGCAGACAGAAAAACAAACAAACAATAATCCAAAAAATCATCATAACATAGTAAAATTATTGTTATGAAAAAAAAAAAAAGCAGTCTCTTCCCTGAACAAAATTTTCATCACAACAGCTGGTATTTACTAAGATACTAAAATAAAATGCGGAGGCAATATGTATTTCATTTTGAGGTTATGACGCAAAAGACTGAAAGTGTTAGTAAAATTGTTGTTTGTCTGATGGTCAATGTCACAGGGTTGGTGTGCTGTTTTAGTCAGTCCTAGATCTAGACCCGGAGTCGAAGTATTGTTGTCATTGCCACATATGTCTTGTTGCAGCATTCTTTCATGCTGAGAAACTGGAATTTTAATTATCTTAGGAACTTGCCGATTCTGCATATTTTAACAATTAAGAGTGCGAAAGGAATTTTTAATTTACTCAATACTTTAAAGAAAATCATTAACAATATAGAATGCCTATTAACAGAAAAATAACAACAAATGATGTCAATTTTCGTATTATGGCACAATTAAAATCTTCTTTCACTTTACCTGGTTATAAAAATTTTTTTTTATTTTAAAAAGAAATATTTTAGCCTGAATAAAATAAATTCTGTAAGAATCTTTTAATAGAGATGACTTTATAAAAAAAAAACGTATTCATCTGCAATGAGTAGAATTAAGAGAAAAATATATGGAAGAAAAATAAAAAAGCCGGCAAGTATGCACAGAAGCAAGTATGCACAGAAATGGAGACTTGTATTCTCTATTAGATAAGACATAAATATTGCAACATTGTGTTAATGGCTAATACAAAAGATGAACGTCTGGCTAATCTTTGATTAATGATTCATGCATGTCACATAAAAAGCTTCCATATGATTAGTCATCTATTCATGCAAAGCCTTTCCTCTTTTATTTTACATTTTTAACTGAAAAACATATTCTTCTCCTTAATCACTGGGAATTTAATTTCTAGAGAACAGTTTTAGCCAACCACTTCATCTACTAAGTAAAATCATTTTCAGCACTAGAGAAATTTTTTTTTTTTTATTATAAAGTGATAAAGATTTAATCGTATGATGATTTGAATATATAACAAGCACTAAACACAGTTATTAATTAAAGTTTCTGAAAGCATCCTAAGGCAGGCTGCAACAATATCAAAGTCCTACTCCAATCCCCTGCCTGGAGGTCAAAAGATGTAAGGGAGGTCACCCCAGTTTTATAAAGAAAAGTTGCCCCGCCCCCCTCGACCCATCTGCAGATACATATATAAAGATATGGAGGTATATACCTTGAGGCTACATCAAAGTGTCTCCCTTTGGCTTTACTGCGGCCACCTCTTTCTCACCCTTTTTGGGGGGAAAAAAAAAGAAAAATGTGGACAAAAGAACACAGGTGAAAAGTGACACAAATACATGTAGGGCATGTTCAGGTGGTGTGCTCTGAATACAAGTGTGACTCAAAGAAAAAATGGTAAACAAGAAGTTAAAAAAAAAAAAAAAAGCTTCCGTTGCATGTGTATTATGTACAAATAAATAGAATCCCCCAAGATGCAGCTGAAAATTCAAATATATATTTTATATGAAAAGATTTAAAGGAGAAAAAAAAAATTTAACAAGATACCACTTTCACTGGCCCTCTAACTATCTGCTGGGTTTTCTTGGGTTTCTGGTAGAAAAGTTGAGAAAAAACAAATCAAGTAAAGAGCCCAGAATAAAAACAAATTTACAAACAGTTTGAAACCCAAGTCCTTGTTCAATATATATTTACTTTCTGAACGTATGGGCTTTTTTTTTTTACATTCAATTTTCAGTAAATTTAAACATTCAAGCTCATTGTTAAGTTCCTATTTTTTTTTTTTTTAACATTTACGGTGCTCATTCTGTTATTTCTGAGAAATTAGTGGCAAATATAAAACAACATCGGTCACGTGTGCAGGGGAGTGAGTAAGTAAGAAAATGTACAGGGTTTTTAATAATCTGCATCAGGTCAAACAATGGAACAATTAAAACAAACATTTTAAGGTGAAAACAAGCTAGATGCACTGGCACTCATAAAAAAAAAATGTGGAGAAGGAAAAAGTTTTCAAGTTTGTTAAAAAAATCTGACATGGAAAAAATTGCATACAGTGTATAAAAATGCATGAAAATCACGACCAAAAACAAAGCTTACTTCTGTCTACACCCGACCCCCCCCCTCCCCCAACGCCAATACATAACAAAACAAGTATTTCTTAAAGAGATTAGATATATCATTTCAAAGTTTAGATATATCATTTCAAAGTATGCAGATAAACAAAACAAAATTTAAGAGTCTAAGGTGGGAGAACATTGTTTTCTGTTGTTACTTGTTAGCACAAGGTTGCCTTTTAAACATTTTTCACATATAAGGCTTTGAAAAATTTTGGTCTTAATTAACTAGAAAACAGGATTTTATAAAATAATAATTAGGGCACTTGGTGAGGTCACAGGATTTTTTTATAAACTCCCATAAAAAACTATTCAAATTGGTTAAAGAAAAAAAAGCAAAGAAAATTTCAATGTTTAAAAAATTCCTGATAAATTTGTGAGGTGTTAAAAAAAACAAAAAACTGTTGGTTAGTCAAGATTTTGGTAAATAAAAATTTTACCCACTAGAACACATGTCAGACCCATACTACAGTATCTGAAAACACACAACACCCATCGTTTACACTATGCAAGGGTATTACCGGTTTTAAAACCATAATGTTTCTTAATTGACAGCCAAACAGATGCCAGCTTTACTAAGCTGTGAGATTATGTTACAAATGCAACCTTAGGTCATGTTTTTACAGCAAAACTAGTAAAACCATGATTATTTTTTACAGCAAGAATATATATAGTTGTTCAAGGCATGAGGTCTTTAGCTGATATAGTTAGTTTAACTAAAAAAAAAATTATATGGCAATGTTCTAGATGGCCTGTCACATTCAACTCATTAGCCCACTATTTAGATTTAATGGTAAATTTACATTTATTAGGACCATAAAGTGTTTGTACACACCAGCGGTGGTGAACCTTTTGGGGGGGGGCCACATGCCCTAATTTCAATGTCCAGTGCAATTGGTTTCATTACTATTTTTGTTTTATTTGCATGTTGCCATTAAACGTACACAATTATGTCAGGTATCACATTCAAGCTTATTATTTTATCAGTAAATGGTAATCTATTTAACTGAAATTTGTGAAAAACCCAAACAAATTGCATTAATTTTTGTAAAAGCGGTTAAGTTTAATAATTAGTAGCTCCCATTAGGAAAGGAAGAAAGCAGCATGTTTTTTTTTCTACGAGAGCCTTGGTAAAATCTATGGCAAAGCTGTTTTCTGGTTTAAGTTAACTACTCAAGCAATGTACATTAGGAGAAACCATTCTCACTGACAAGTTTCTTTTGTATCGATCATTCTAAAAGTTAATTGGCCGTAAAAACTATATTTATTGGTACATTTAAATGACTATGTTAAAAAAAAATTGCCAGAGTGCTAAGTAACTGTAACATGAAATACCCGTTCTGGATGATTTATTAGGGTGCAAATTATTATGAATAACCATCCTAAATACCCTTAATAACTTACCTACATTAGAGTAAACCTAATTTAAACAAATTTTAACTCGTACATATCAAAACGAACAGTTAAAAAAGAATTGTACAAAAATAAAAAAAAAGTATATTAAAAACTATATTTACAAAAAAAAAAAAAATTTCATTGTAATGTATAATTTTTAAATTGAATTTCTTACCATTTCTGAAACTTCGGCAGAAACTTCTGTGACTGTCATTGCTGTTACTGTTGTGGCTGAAGAAGTTGTACCTGTTGAGTCACTATTGTCGCCTCCTGATGTTAGCGATGTGCTAGTTGTCGAATATTGAACTTTCACTTCCTGTGATGTTGTAACCACTGTGTGTCCAGACTGAGGTGAAAAAGAAAATATTTGTACAGGAACAAAATCATACATGATTATCAATATAAATGACAAACTGAAATAAGTATAACATATTTACACGTGTAATCCAGTAAAGAAATAAAGACCAATGAATATTGTTTCAAAATTATCATTCCGGAAAAAAATATTTCATTAAAAACCTATTTTGGCCGTTGCTGGCTGATTTCTATTTAGAACAAACTTATTTTACAAACTGAAAGGCAACACTAAGATGTAACAGTATATTAAAATTATAATTAAAAAAATACAGGATTTGATTGGTCGAAGAGTTAAAGAGCAAGTCTGTCAACAAAAATTAAAAAGTATCGTCAAATTACAGTTTTTTCCTCTCTGCTAATGGCAAAGTATTACACAAACCTGTAAATCCTGCGCATTCGACATAACCACGATGTCAGTGTATCCAAGCAGGGGTGAAGGTGAAGGCGAGACAGCACCAGCTCGCAATTGCCGCTTGCCTAGTGGCCTAAAGTCAGGTGAATCTAAACCTACGGCATCTAGAGGATTAGTGCTACCCAAATCTGTGAAGAAAGGTAATCAAACATAAAGGTTTGTTAAAGAATAGTAAGAGAACAATTAGGGAATAACTACAACGAAATATGAACCTTTAAACATGTATTTAATAAAATTAACACGGCTGCCTACCCACAAACTGCTCACATTAAAGCATATGGTAGTAAAAAAAAATCACGATTGAAAAGAAACCGTTTGTATTCTTATACAATAACTAGGACAAAAAAGAATAATTGAAAAAAAAAATGTGATGTAAATTGATTTATTGATATTCACAGGAATCGATACATTTTAAAAGAAAAAAATAAAATTTAATTTCACTGTGTATTTTCACAAATAAAAAGTAAACAACAATACTGGTAACTGATGATATGACACTAAAAAAAAAGCTAATCACTGTGTGCTAAAGGTTTCAATATTAAAAAAAAAAGGCAAAATTCATCACGATTCGAGGTGGGTGGGGAAGGGGGAAAAACAGTTAATGCTAGACAAACAGGATTTGGGCATGAGTGAGGAGGGGGGGGGAACTATATACCAACACCACACAGACACCACCGTCATGCCACCAGACCATGACAACACGATATTCAACGCCATCAATTTAAACAAAAAAATAATTTCGCAAAAAAAGGAGTACAACAGAGCTGATGTATGTTGATTCAAATTACTGTACAAACTAAACATTATCTGCTCTTTAGTTAAGCATCAAATATAAAAAAAATGACTTGATTCCACTGTGAATTTAAAATATTTTTACTGGCTGAAATTTTTTTATAAGCTTTTTTTTAATTTCCCATGTACTTTTTTTTTTTTTGGCCAAAATTTATTCTTGTTTGTTAAAGAAAGATGTCAGCCAGCTGTAAGACAAACATTTACATAATTGTTGGATTGTATAGAAAGAAAAAATACATTCATTTACTTTGAAAAAAAACAATGAAAGCTCATTGTAAAATTAAATTACAGATAAACAACACAAGGAAAAATTTCACACAATCACTGAAAAAGCTTAAAAAAAAAAAAGGGGGAAAAAAAAAAATTTATCGGTACCAAATTTACGAGACAAAACAAAAAATTTGGGAGGAAAACAGCACTAATCACCCTTAGTGCAGGTGGTAGTGGTGGCAGTGGTGGTGGCGACGTCCGGTGAAGTGCTGGCGAACAGTGCTGGTACTGGTGATGACGAGTGGAAGACACTGAACGCTGAAGATGAAGGCGGTGCAACAGCTGCTGGGGCGAGCTGTGTTCCAACCGGGGCTGGTGGTGCAGCCAAGGCCTGCCTTAGAGACAGGTGACAAAATGGCAGGGTGGTGGTTATGGTGGAGGAGGGTGGTGATGTGGCGGGGTTAGGAAAAACGGTAATGCAGCAGCATCTGCTTTCAGCAGTGCCTGATTGGTTAAAAATAAAAAAAATAATCATGAACCCCAGAGAATTTAAAAAAAAAAAAAATGACACGCGGTATTTCAAATATTTCACTGTACGAGTACAAACATTTGACAAGAGACTCTAATAAAAATAACGTATGTTATCTCACAAGAGAGTGACAACTAGAAAACCATGTTAGGCCCCAATGTGATGAGTTAATTGAGAAGTGATGAGTGTCCAAATGACAATATGCTAAGTGCTGGCAACACAATGGCCCTTAAAAAGACAAATCCACACAAGAACAAGAGTTACCCTAGCCTTTAATAGCCAGTGATTTGGATTGGTAAACCAATTCAAAACTGTTTTCATATGATTGATAGCCAGAGAAAAAGAGGCGTATTTCTGTTCAACAGTAACAAGCAATTTTTTAACTATCAAATGAAATCTATCTCGGATAAAAAGGTATTGTAAGATAAATCAATTACAAACAGAAATCTGGCATGTGCTTTATCAGTAATTATAGGTCACTGTTATTATGTGAACTAAAAATAAAAAAACGAAGCTAAAATTTTCAAAACTTGTGCAAAAAACATAAAAGTAAACTGGACTTTTTTAGTTAAGATTGTACTGGAAAAAATACATGGATAAAACAAAAAAGGGGGTGATTTCAAATACATGTCCAGTATGCACTTGCCCTGACTACAGCATTAACGATCTTTACAATCAGAAAATTATAAATACTTTTCATAAAAGAGATTCACTTCAAACCCCCGCCTCCCCCACCCATAACACGGTGTCAGATTATGAAACTAACCATGTAAAACAGCGAAGCAAAGTAATGATAACTTTTTTTTCTGTTCATAAAAGAAGATCACAACACTTAGTGCACATGATTTATTTAGCATTCTGGGAACTCAAGTTACAAAAAATCTATATATAAGTAATAGCAGTGTGGGTTCTGCGTTAAATCAAAAGTAAAGAATGAATACAACAGTTCCATTTTAAAATCATCAAAATACAGTCATGAAAAAATCGGATATGTCCGAAACCAAAAATAACCCAGCCTACTGATCAAACCTAAGGGAATATAACTCTATGCAAAAGTTTTTGCAGGTGCAGCTAGTATAAAATAAAACACAATGTTTATCTCTTCAAATGAAGTGACTACTCTTTTGCTTCCAATAATACCGTTTATAATATCCTTCGCTACCAATAATACCATTTTAAAATGTCTTTTGTTACCAATAATACATTAATTACAATTATTTTGTAGACACATATTTCTGGCAGACCATATGTGATCTGATCCCATTAAAATATGACTTATTTCAGTAGTTTACAAAAAAAAATCTTTTTATTTTCTAACTGGTGATCAATTCACGTTGCCCCCAGAGTGTGCATCTGGGTAAGCAGATGCCAATATCAATAAGATCCAATATTTGATGTTTCAAAAACTTTTTAAATGTAGTTAGTTTATCCAATAACTTTCATTAATTTTTTTTATTTTTTTTTAAATGGAAAGCTAAAAGAGTATGCATGAGCATCCTGTAATAATTTACATAAATGTTCCAATTTAACATCGAAATTTTAACGCACAAAAAAAAAAAAAAAAAAAAAAAGATAACTGCATTTAAAAATACATTTTTGAAAGTAATAACCTAAGAAATTTTATAGATATAATTATATATATACACCTAAAAAAAGGTATTTCTTATGTTCCCAGAATACTACTAATTGAGAAAAGACACTACACATACAAATGGTAAGTTAGTGGTGCTAATCTAAAGTACCCATAACATCACTGGAGCAGCTGGGACTAGAGTTGGTAAAACTGGGCGTGCCTTCTGTGAAATCCGTGTGTGTGGGGGTGGACTCAGACAGGCTGAGCGGAGGCGAGGCGCCACGCTGGCCGTAGCCGCTGCCCAGACCCCGCAACGATGCTGTGGAGGCAGTGCCAGCAGAGAGAGCATCTTCACTGGGGTAGGTGTTCAGGTTGAAAGCTTCAGACCTGGTAGAAGATTTAAAAAAAAACAAAAACCAAAAATGAGCGAATACCTATGAACTTTATTTGAAATACACTGTGCATAGATTTAAATTTCCAAAATGAAAGCAGCTAAAAAATGTGTCATAAGTAATAGACTAACTTGGACTGAATTTGTTGAAATGACCAACATGTATTCACTAATATTTTTAATACATTAACTAACAGGTGATGGTTATTTTATTTTTTTTTTTAACCCAATCACAGCCTGTAAGTTTAGAGGTAAACATGATTTAGGATTAATTTTACTCAAACCTGATCTTTTTCCTAAAAAGAGTTAATAATAAAACAAACAGATGTTCTATGTTAGATCATTAAAAAAAAAAAAGCATATTCATGAGTTCTATCCTAAGGAACTAAATGTAATGCTCGTTTACATTTTCCAATCCAATCCTTTCAAACTCCTCAAAATAGGATTATTTACTGAAAAATATTGGTCTAGACACAAACAAAATGTATCATTTAGTGTTATTACGTTTTTGCTGGCTGACATGAGTTAATTCACTGATACAGCTGAAGTTGTAAATTTTAAAAACGATTAAAATAAATGAGTTCAAACACACCATTTTTTTTTCTATCCACTACATGTGATTATTTTTAAATATTAGTAATTTACATTAATTAAGATGCTATTTCAAAAAAGATTTTAGGTTTTAGGTTGAAAAAACAAAAGAACCAATTAACGACAACACTTAAATATCATTCCCATGAGACAGTTCAACAATGCACAAAAATCTTATCTTGTCACTGAAAAAAAAAAGGGGGCAGCAACTGTTTACAACCTAACACTCTCCAGTTTAGAAAAAGGATTATAAAGGCACCAGCATTGCAATAACAAGATCTAAAAAGCTTCTAAAAAAAATGAAAATGAAGCAGATAGAAAGATCACACAGTTTCTAGTCCACAGCAGCATTGTAAACACTACAATGGAGGAAACTACAGGTGCTCTGACACGTTATGAAGAAGACTTCTTTCCCTTGCATCACTAACAACAACAAGTAGGCATGCCACAGTAAAAAGGGTTTTTTTTTTGTTTATTTCTGGTTAGGTGGTTAGTTCAACATAAGTAAACAAATAATATTTAAGCAAAAGATCACCCACCATATCCAATTTCTGAAATTACAGGAAAGGAAAAAAGAAAAAAAAAAATCTTTTTGTCTTCTTAAAAACTAAAATTAAAAAAAAAATTGTAGTAACATAAATGAATCTTAAAAAAACTGAAATGGTATTTAGTAATTTTTTGAATTGGGTTCATTGAATTACAAATCTCCATAAAAAAAGAATATGTATGTATGAGATAACTTTTTTTTTTCTTTGAAATTTTGAGGTGTAACTGCTACGTGGAGGGCATAACAATATACAATTTTCGATCTAGCTAACTAATTCAAAGATTGTAATGATTAAAAATTTATAAGGCTTCTATTTTTGTAGCCTGTCCCATAATAATGACAATCTTACAATCAAGATGAAGGGTGTACAATAAAAGATTTCCTAAAGAAGCACATTGACAACAGAAAAAATACTGGCAAGTCAGACAGCTGAGAGCATGGGGACTTACTTCTTCTGCCTGGAATTCCCATTAACATTGTTACTTCTGGGTGAAGGTGAACGATTAACATGGCTTGACGGCATGTGAGAATTTTCAGGAAGTAAATCTGGTTTACCTCCAACAGCACCGGTACCTATGTGAAAATAAATTTCTCCATCAGCATCAAACTTGGCTACAACAAATATCAACATACATCACTAGATAATGTATAATTTATATAAAGGCGTAATCACAACTGAGTAATAATTCAATATAAATTTCTCTAAATAAAAACGTGACATTTAAATGTAGTTATTTTTAATCATTTTTATTTAAAAAAAAATAAATAGAAGCTAGCGTGACTGTACTGTTTGAGCCGGCAATAAATATGAAGAAAATTTTATAATAGCACAAGATGGACAAGATAACAGTAGATTAAATTTAATTGTTTTTTATATAATCATAAATCATTGTTATGATTGCCATTAATCTGGAAGACGTAGTTATCCATTTTTAATGTTCATAATTTTGCTATACTACCTAAACATATTTTTTTTCAGTGAAAATTGTTGATATATTTATATATACTTTGATAGTTTTTTAAAAAGATAAACTTGATTTTTTTAATATACTGTAGATGAATAATTAAGAAAATTTCTCATTTTTATATATGATGTGCAACATGAGAAATAAAATAACAGAAACTAAAAAAAAAAAAAAAAATTTGAAAGTAATGCAGGTAGCAGAAAAAGGACCAATGAATATTTATTTATAAATACACATACTTATAAAAAAAAAAATAATAAGACTTTTAAAATTTCGGATGTAAAGGTATGAAATAAAATACCCAGTGGTAGTATTTAGAACAGAAAAGATAAAGAAAGGTTTTAAAACCTGACCACACTATGGAATAAAAGTCATGACACTCGTGGATTTAAAAAAAAAACAACCAAAAAACAAGCAACCAAACTTAATTATCAGTGACCAAAATAAAAAAAAACAGTTCCGCACCGGAAGGAGCTTGCTCGTCTGAGAAACTTATAGTCCTGCCAGACCGTTCTATCTTAACAGGCACCACACTGCCTTCTGGTTGGTCAGGGAGTGTCTGCTGCCCTTTGGATTTGTTGACCAATGATTTCTTCTTTGAAGGAGAGTGTTTGAGAGCTTAAGATTAACAGAAATATTTCTATTATTAGAGAAAGAACTTTGAGGAGGAAAAAAAAAAAATGTCTGGCTTAAATCATTCTGAAATATCTGAACAAAATCCACAAAAATATTCCGAATTTTTATAATTATTCATTGTTACTGTTGTGGGACGGGTGGCCGAGTGGTGTAGATACTCGACTGTCGACCTGTGAGTCCTGGGTTCGATTCTCAGTGAGAACCATGGGAATTTTTCCAGGTGAATTGTGTTTCAAAGTCGACCCACAAGTACACCCACCTTTAAATGGGTACCTGACTTAAGTTGGGGAAGTAAAGGCGGGTGGGCGTTGTGCTAACCACACAATCTCTTTATATGCTGAGGTTATAGAAACAGATGAATTCTACACTTCATCTGTTAGGGCTAAGGGAACTTTACTTTTACTGTTACTGTTATCTTTATGCAATATTATTTAAAAAACTTGCCGTACAATGCATCGCGCAACTTTCTATCATGATTATTTTTTTTTTAACAGAAGATATTTTCGGGACCTGGTCTGAAAAAATTTTTTTATTGCACCCACGCTTTTCTTTTATTCTCCTTTCTTTAAACATTTTTTGCCAAAGATGCGTTGTCTAAATTGAGTTCTGAAATCCAAGTAATGATTATAGATAATTTCCCCAATAATAATGGGGTGTTCACCTTGTGTATTTCACACAAATGTTCTCTTTTTTTTTTTCTCTGTATTGGTCAGAGTTACCAGAGCAAACCTTAATAAAAACTCTAAATTAATTTTTTTAAATCTGCTTGGAAAAAAAAAATCAATATCGACTGTACTTGACCCCCACAACCTGTTGTTATACCGAGATTAGTTGTCCAGCTTGACCCGTTTAATCAACTGTGACAAAAAATAAAACCAACCAAAAATTTTTTGTATTTAAAACCCCCATGACAGCAGAAAATTTAAAAAAAAAAAAAAAGTTACACTACATGTAATCATAGCGAAACAATTATCTACATAAATGAAATCTAGATTATACAAGTAGCAGATATAAAAAAAAAAAAAGATAAAAAAAAGAAAATTGATATTTTCAAAAAGCGAAAAGTTCTTTAGAACTTATTTATAGTAAAAAAAAAATGTTTAGAGTAGATGTATTGCAAGTTTAATTAACTTTAGAAGCTTTCCTGAAAACAAAGAGACTAACCTGTTGGAGTCTTTTTGAACACTCGGGTAGCATGATACTGTAGAAACCTCTGGGCATAATAGCTCGGCCGGTGTACAGATATTGTATCCTGACAGAAGGGAGGCAGATGATTTAATTTAGATTTTGTTTACTAAATTTATTAACTCCACTCTTATGGAGTATCGCATTAGTTTGTGTGAAAGGAGCATTTCGGCAAATAAAGGTGCACGGTAACAAAGAATAGAATTAGAACATAATGAACAATCTTGATTTTAAAGTTACTGTAAAGCTCTTAGCAACATTTTTGGAAGTTCACTAATAAAGGAAGCATGTGTGTTGAGCAGAATAGTAGATTATAGGATGTTAGTGATAAACATGTCATCCTTTCAGGGAATTTACAGCAAAATTTATGACATAATCTATCTAAACTTACACGTTTTACAAGTGATTATCTATTTTTGTGGCTACGTGCAAAAAAAAAATATATGAATGAATTCAGCAGTTCAATTATTAACAGAAAGTAATAAATGAATTAACTCTGCGCATCATACAATTTTCCTGGCATTTAATTTATTTGAATAGTTTCAATAAAATATCATTTATATAGTTGAGCGTTTCCAGGATGAGAGCCAAAAATGTTTCACGAAACACACTAAAAATAGATCCTTGCATTTAGTTATTTCTAGACCATGGACAGCTCCAGTATCTTTTCATTTCATTTTATCGTAATATTATTCTACAGATAAAATTATTCATTCAGTTTTTTTTCTTAATAAATTTAGTATAAAAAAGATAAAAAAAAGAAAAGAAACATTTTCTGTCTTTTTTTTTTAAAAAAAATAAAGCAATCTATTATTGTAAATAAAAATGCCACCCGTCATCTCAAAAACCTTGCAAGCTTAAAAATAAGCAAACCAAAGAGGGAAAAGCTAAATTGCAAATAGAAACGAAAAAAATTACCCCGTCAATGACTATGGATTTCATTGTGTGCTCCAATCTCTTCTTTAAACGGAAAGACTGGAGTATATCTATGATGCCCAGATAAATTAAAAGTCGCTCGCCCTTGGCGTTGCGCGCTGGAATGCCACCGGGACTGTTAAAAAAAAAATATATATATAAAGGTCAAGCATCAAAAAATTCTAAGCAAGGCTGAATAAATGAAAGTGAAATATATAATGCATGGAATGATTGAATAATAGACATAAGTAAATATTATTTTTTTAATAGTACTTATTACAAAAAAGAAATATAACTATTCGGTCCAAAGATAAAATAAACACCAGTGTTTAAATTACAAGGGTAAACTACTATCTATTATGTAGATAAAAGGAATAAAGAATCTCAGCAGACATTTTATAAAAAAAAGAAAAAGCAAAAATGAGAAAAAAAAAATTTGAAAGCTATATATCCAAAGCTTTACACATTATATTTTTTTTCAATGTGATTTAGATTGGCAGAAAAGTACAGGGAGAAAAAAAAATAATCATTTACTTAATTCAAATACAACACCAGTGACCTGATTAAAACATAATTTTTTTTGTGTGTTAACAAACGTGTCTTTCTGACTGAAAAGGATTAGTGATGCATATACATTTTTTTTTTCCATGGCACATCATTAAGGAAACTCTCAACAACAGATTAATAGCCTAACATTTAGATTATAATAATCAGACAAACTCTTTTATAGTCTCAATACTTGTGTACCTCAACTGTAACAAAACAATGAAAGAACTGATTGGACATTGTAATGAGATACAGTTAAGACCACTTGGAATATGACATTGTTATGAAATATAGTTAAGACCACTTGTGATTGGACATTGTTATGAAATATAGTTCAGACCAATCGTGATTGGACATTGTTATGAAATATAGTTCAGACCACTCGTGATTGGACAATGTTATGAAATATAGTTCAGACCACTCGTGATTGGACATTGTTATGAAATATAGTTCAGACCACTCGTGATTGGACAATGTTATAAAATATAGTTCAGACCACTCATGATTGGACATTGTTATGAAATATAGTTAAGACCACTTGTGATTGGACAATGTTATGAAATATAGTTCAGACCACTCGTGATTGGACAATGTTATGAAATATAGTTCAGACCACTCGTGATTGGACAATGTTATGAAATATAGTTCAGGGGCCACTTGTGATTGGACATTGTTATGAAATATAGTTCAGACCACTCGTGCTTTCTAATTAATTTTTTCTAAGGCATAAGCCATATAAAGAAATTCTAGGTCAGGTTGGTGAAACACTTAGGCCATAGTCAAACACAGTTAGTACATGTATATTTATTTCATTGATGCAAGGCAATAATGAATCTACGTTCCTCAAGTACATTTTTTTTTAATATAACTTCTATAATTTTTTGTTGTTCTATATAAGCGCATAAGAAAAAAATAGTTCATTAAAATGTCGATTGACAGAAGGGATGTTACTTTAAGCTTCAAAAAATGCCGACCAAAAAAAAAACAAGCAATTAAGCCTGTTCCATTCTGAACACAGGACGTGTTAGCGCATTTTCATGTTATGTATCAGTACGTTTGTTAGCTTTCAGTAAATATTTGTAAATTTTGGAAATGTTTATAAATTCAATTGTGTAATGCATATATCTGTAAAAAAAAAAAATATAAAGACGTTTCTTTATATTTGAAAAAAAAATTATTTTCTCTTAAATCTAACTACAAGTGGTTTGTGGTTACTGAAATAGGACTCATAATTGAAAACATTCGAAATTGTAGTCATTTAATCGTCCGAAAACTCCGTCAATTGTTGCATAGCTCTGATACTTTCAATTAAAATCAGAACACAAGCTTACTATTTCATTTGATGAGTTTCTTAATAAATCTTGGTGAAACTACGTGCTGCAGTATTTCGCACCAAATGAATGGGTTATTGAACGTACAAGGTGTAGAATGGGGCCATATATATAATATATAAGCCCCTTATGAGCCCTGAAGCCCGGTCCTCAGAGGTCCTATCGCAAAATGAACTTTTGATGTACACATGGCAGGCCAAGACCTACAAAATGATATATACATCATGGGTCTAGGACTTATGGTTGCTGAGATATGTGGCGCTCCTTTGTTAATATAGCTTATATAGTAAAAAACGGTACTTTATAAGCCCCCTTTTACGGCCCTCAGAGGTCAGATTGCGAAATGAACTTTTGATGTACACATGGCAGGCCAAGACCTACAAAATGATATATACATCATGGGTCTAGGACATATGGTTGCTGAGATATATGGCGCTCCTTTGTTAATATAGCTTATATAGTAAAAAACGGTACTTTATAAGCCCCCTTTTACGGCCCTCAGAGGTCAGATCGCGAAATGAACTTTTGCTGCACACATGGCAGGCCAAGACCTACAAAATGATATATACATCATGGGTCTAGGACTTATGGTTGTTGAGATCTAGGGTGATGACGGACAGACAGACAGACAGACAAAACGGGGACAATAGAGCATTTTTTTCGAAAATGCTCTAAAAAAATAAATCAATTTCCAAGTTGTAATGTGTGCAAAAGCTTAAAAGGGTTTAACAAATAACATGACGTAAGGTTAAATTTGTACAGTTACTCAGTTCAAGGTTAAACTTGACGTTAGTTATAAACACACAGCTGCATATACACACACAAGAAATGTTAAGTTAAAAAAAAAAAGACGATGCAGACAAACAAATAATTATCTTATTGCGGTATATCTATATTCTAACACTTAGAATTAAGTAAATTTCAAAATAAGTTTAGAATCTAACTATTCCAAATTCTGATATTTAATTACTCTTTTTTTTTTTAAATATTTGAAATGGGATAATGTCATAATTGCCAAAGCCTTAATGTCTGGTTTCCAAGATACAAAGCAAAAACAAATTTATAAAGCTTTTTTTTTTTGGCTAAGTAGGTAACAGATAAAAGAAGTTATAAAAATTAAGAGAAAATTAAAGTGTAACATCTATACAAACATGTACATATGTGCATCAAGCATGAGTATATTAGTAATCAATGATGAAGAAATAATTTTTCAGGATAATAGTTTGACTGGTGCCAGCTAGCGTTTGTAATAAATCGTTAAATATAATTTCAATGACTTGCTTTTGGATATTCCATCAAAAAATTTTTTTTAAAAAAAAAATTTGCAATTAAGGTACAAAAAATCTAAATGAATAAAAAATAAAAATACAGCATTTTCTGCAAAACTTCTAGCACCTACAAAAAGTTTCAAAGATACTTGCAAGAAAATATCAAAAGGACCAAAAAAAAAAAAAGCAAGATTGAAATTGTTTTTTTTTTAAAATACAAGCTGTTATTGAATATTAGTGATTATGTCACAAGAAATTAAGAGAAAAAAAAAAGTATACAGATATATGCATAAAAAAAAAAATCTTGGTTGAAGGTACCACAGTGCATGCATACCAATCTGAAACATGGGAATTGCTCAGCCAATGGGGTGTTTGTAAATCTGATCTGGAAATAACACAGCCAATCAGTGAGATTTTTTATTATAGCTTTAAAAAAAATGTTACACTTCAGGTTACAAAACACACCACCCCCACCTCCTCACCCAGGGTTTGTAAAAAATGCTGTTCAAAAAAAATGTAAGAAAAACATAAATTTACTTCATTGAAATTTTGTTTGCACTAGTTTTATGATTATTCAGCTAAATAATTCTTGACCATATTAATATTTAAAGATTTTAAAAATAAACTCATGTAATAAAAAAAAATGTTAATAAAAAATAGTAACAAAATATAAATAAAGAAAGTTAATTTATTAAGTTTAGTGAATAAACAGATTTATGGGACTATTTAATCAACAGTCTCATGAGCAAAAAAAAAAAGTAATCAATAAAAACAATCAATTTATGATTATTACGTAGATCCCATTTGACCTAATTCCAGTATCTAATGGATGTTAGATAACAATTCAATAATTTTAAATGAGGTCTGACCATTAAATTTTGGAAGGCACAGGGGGAGACAAGTAGGATGGTGCACACTACACACTAAACATCAAGAAAGGAAACTTAAAGCAAAACAGATATAAGGGGGAACTTATTGGAAAAAAAAAATTGACAATATTGAAATCACTGCAAAAATTTTTTTTTTTTTAAATTACAGATATTGTACAGAATAACTTCCACAAAAAAAAAGAGGCCATGAAAATGATAACACACACACACACACAAATTAATTGAAACATATGAATAAAACAGGAGATTAGCTCCCATTGGATTTAGAGGAACCAATGCTAGAAAAATAACTTATTGAGAGACCATGCCATGCATGTAAAAAAAAAAACTTATTTTGATAGTGAGCCCAAACACCGTGGGGGAAGAGAGACAGACAGCACTATACACACAACCCAAGCTGAGAAAGTTAGAAAGTGAACTTACGGAACATCTTCATCCTCATCTAGGTCTTCATTTAAGTCAGTCACCCCCTGGATGGACTCCATTGGAGTCGAATACTGTCCGATTCTAGTTTTGAAAGATTTGCCTCTGTGAAGCGAATTGCGACCAGCTGGGGGGAAAAAATAATTACGACATCAAAAAGATTTATTTATAAATTTAGAAGCTCAAATCAAGTTCAATAGTAGAGAAGTGGAAGATATAAAAAAAAATGGAAGATAAGAAATTTTCAAAGCCAGTGAATCATCAGCAATGTGTAAAATATGAAAAAGAAATACATTTAATAAAGAATTTTAAACATCCTTTAACAAAAACTTTTATATACCAAACAACTCATTTTAGTTTATACATATCAAATAAAAAAAAATGTTTTTATACAAGTTTTACACATTTTAATTGACCAGCTTACAGTGATCTTTGCTCCTGCTGTCCGTCCTGTCAGACTTGGACATTGAGGATCCCAGGTGATCTGTCTGGTCATTCTGTTGCATTGACTGCTGATGTAGCTGTTGCTGAAATGACGTGATGTAAAAAAAAAATTTGGTGTGCGTCAGTGAGATGAAAACAGTTACGGAGATATAGGACTGGGGAAATGTTTAGTTTCTTCATACATCGTATAAATTTACATAAACTATTGAAATTACCATACAGGATTTAGTGAGTAAAATTTTTATTTTCTAATTTGCAACTGATTCTGATAGTTACGAAACCCTTTAAAAGATTCCTAATAATGTCTTTTGATGTACATGATATCAAAGTAAAGGGGAGGCTGTTTGTGCGATTCTTGACTTTCCCATTTAATCTTAGCTGCCACAAAATGTGCCGAAAAAAAAAATTTACCAGATAACAAATAGACGGGTAAGGTGATTAACAAAATAACCAAATGCAGTAATAAGGGGGAAAAAATGTGAGGCCCGGCTAATGTTTAAATGTTGTAATTCACATCTTAAGGGTGGAAATTATAAAAAAGAAAAAACTATTAAGCAAAGAAGAAAACCAAAAACATTTGAAAAGATGAAATGTGATTTGAACATTAAAAAATCTTGTCAAAATGTGGGAAACACATCAAAAAAAATAAACAAAAAGGCATACGATTATAACTGAGTATAACAATGAACAATTTCTAAAACAAAGCTTAGACATTCTTGTTCACAAAGAAATAAAAATTGAGAGCATCAAAACACCTAATATTCAACTTAATTTAAATTTGACCAAAACAAAAACAGAAGCCTTAACAAGTAGAAGGATGAGAACTCATAAAAAAATCATAAACAGCATCATAGGATTTGATCTTTGACTTATTTACCCAATAGAGTTTATTAAACATTGTGTTGTGGTACAGCTGTGATTCATATTCCATGATTTGCTTCTGCAGAATGATTGCATCAATATATATATATATATATATACACACATACATATATATTATATACACATGCATAGGTATGTTACCGGCAATGGGTGTAATCAGGCATTCCAAAGTATGCTCAAGCAAGGTTTCAAATGGGCCAACAATTTTAATCGTTTCCATTGGGCCAACTATTTTAATCGTTTCCATTGGGCCAATTTTTTTCTTAGCCATTTTTATCAAATACTTATCAATGATGTCAAAGAAATGTGGCTTGGCCTACGAAACTCGCCCATATAGCATTTTATAAATTGCTTGATTATAAACATTGCAGGCAACATATCTATAAAGATATATATATGTATATATCTTCTAAGATTTATCTTAAATCTAAATTATTTTCAACATTTTAAAAGACAAGAGCCTTTGGTTTGCATTTTATGTTTCCTAAATGTAACAAAAAATCTGTATATTTAAAGTCATAAAATCTGAATACATTTTTACAATTGTTAAATCCAAAGCGTAGCAGTAAAAAGTAGCTATCTCGATCCATGCTGCTAATACTTATGTTATCTCAGTATATTAATGATGTTAGTCCCTTGTAGAGGTTTCAGTGATTTGCTAATGCATAAAACGCTACAATACGAGTTTAAAAAATGAAAAAAGAATTTGCACTGAAGAAATAAACCGAATTCTCACCTTCTCTTTGTTGGCAAGATCCAAATTGTGTATGCCTACAAGTAAACTGTAGTCCATAATCTTAAAGCTCTCTAAGACCTGAAACAAGAAAGGTGTTATTTTAGTGAACAGAAACAAAAAGAAGTGGGGGGAGGAATCAGAAATTATTCTCTGTGCAACATTTAATATTTTAAAAAAAATTTATCATCAGAAAAATAGGAATATTTCAAATCTTCCCCTTTCGTAACTAAATTAACACCATGGATATTACTTGATTAAACGCTAATTATTTGTATAAAAAAAAAAAAAAAGTTTTGGTAATAATCAGATGATTTTTTTTTTTTGACATTTAGAGATCAGACGGGAAATCATTAATCATAGAGCTCTAGTCTATCCTGCTTTTGCTTTATTTAGCTTGCCTTCTCCCTTATCAGGCTGGGTAGTCGAGAATGTAAGTCATATAATCCGTAACTATACAGTGTAAATCCATTCATACTAGTAACAGCACCACAACATCCATCAACTTACTCGACAATCTCTCTGTAAGGTCTTTATGAGAGCATCATAGGTGTCTTTTTCTAACTGCAGACCTTCTGGGTGATTGTCGATAAAATCTAAATCCTTCAACGTCGGAGAGCCTTTGGAGCGCTCGTGCTTGGAGGCTTTCCTTTTGTAAGTACTCCCTTTCATGTCATACTTTTCATGTAGCTTGACCGTAGATGGAAGCAAGTTGTTCATCACAGTAAATCGGATATTTTTCCCACTGCACTGTAATGTAAAAAAAAGTCATCCATTGTGGTAACAGAACTGCTAAAAGTAACAGTAATGTAATTAAAACATTTTTTTTTTTAAATCACTAAAGCGACCAAATTAGAAAAAAAGAAAATTCTGATCGACTATTTATATAAAGTAACACTTCGCCAGCAAAAAAAAAAAAAAATGAATGTATCTATAGATAAAACAAGTTTTAAAATTAATAAATATACATGTACATGTATTAAAGAAATATGAGAATGTCTGCTCTTCATTTTAGGAAAATAGTTCACAAAACTGAAGTAAAGCGAAATATCAGAGTACTTCATACTAATAGAACTGCAAATTAATTTTGATATAAATATGACAATGGTTGTAAGTGTCACAAGCATCTAGAGGGAACAACGCCAATATACGTTCTTTTTAAAAATGGGGGGGAAAAAATTTCTTTAAATTTGTACTTGCCTGGTAGCAATAGAGTCCATAAAATTTAGGCAGCAAAGTTCTTTTATTTTGACTTATATTCTGTAGATAAAAAAAAAACGAAATAAAAAAAGCAAATTTCATTAATAAGGTGGCAGCGTATGACCAATCAATAAATAATGACTCAACGCTCAATACAGACAAAGAAATTATATAATTAAGATATAAAAAAATATTTATAATTAGTGACTGAGAATAATGATCTCCACCAGGAATGGTTTGACGCTCCTGCTAATCAGCACTGCTTCACTGCCATTCGATCTAGAGGCCGCTAGCATCGCTGAGCTCATAAATTATTAGCAAGAAGATACATGACTTAATGCCTGTATTAATTGTAAAGAAAAAAAAAAAAACTATTGCTGCTTCAAAAAACATATCAAAGAGCTTAACCAGAAAATATCCCGGCAAAAGCTTCTGTAAAAATTCTGCCTCTTTATGTTGCACTGTTTTGATGATGAACTCGTCATCCTGAGTCAGGTAGAATATACTGCCACTTGCGCCAGGGTTAGACAACTCTTTCAATGGCTCATCACATAGAGATAACTGAAACAATGAATGACAATATAATTGAAGTTTATTTGTTAGCAGAAATCTTGACGAATGTCAAAGACAATAGAATTAAACTTTATTTCTAGGAGAAATCTTGAAGAATGTCAATGACAATAAAATTAAACTTTATTAGTAGGGGAAATCTTGATCAATGTCAACGACTGTTTATTTTTTTTTTTATATATAAATATCTAATATCAGGTGTTTGAGCAACAAATTCTCACTAAAAAGCATATTTTACATTTTAAGTCTTAAAATGCCATAACATATTTAAAATTGATTTCCCCCCTTGCATTGAGGTAGGCTTTTTAGGAATTCCATCTTCAAATGCTTATATGACTGATAGCATACATCAGCATGCTTGTGTTAAAAACAGCAGTCTTAATAAAAAAAAAAATCAAAATTCCCACTTTAGTCAATTCAAAAAAAAAAATATATATATATATTGTATCAAACAATGGATGGCTCAGGAGATAAAAAAATTTAGAAACCAACCATAGGAAAATTGAACTGCGTATTTTTCAGTGACGTTAAGGGTCTGACTTAAAGAAAAAAAAGGGTCCAGAGATCTCCAAAAGAAGGAATATTTTTAATTCCCTTCATGGCCCTAACGAGCCAAATGGGGCAGATGAAGTGTAGAATTCATCTGTTTCCATAACCTCGGCATATGAAGGGATTGTGTGATTAGCACAAAGTCCAGCCGCCTTTACTTCCCCAACTTAAAGTTAGGTGCCCATTTTAAAGCTGGGTGGACTTGTGGGACGACTTTACACCAAATTTCACGTGGAAAATTCCATGGGCCTCACCGAGGATTGAACCAAGGACTCTCAGGTTGACAGTTGAGTATCTACACCACTCTGCCACCCGTCCCACTAAAAGAAGGAATAACCATCTCAAAACTATCGATACAATAAAATTAAGGATTCCAGAGAACAAAGCGATTTTAAAACATACCATGAAATCATCTGGCTGTATTCCAAACAGGTCACGAAAATAGCGAAAGGCAACTGGGGCGTATGTTTTAAACCGAAAGTCACTGTAATGATGCGCTGGGGTCAGATTGCTTCCTTCACTGAAAAAAAAAATTAGATGAAGATAAGGTTTTGAAATAATCGACAATGAGTGAATAATGTACAAGCTAATGATAAACTCCACTACCCAAAGGAGGAAATATGCTAAGTGTATGCAGTGTGAGCTTATTAAAAGTACCATCATTAAAACGGATCACTATATGAAACACACTTGCATGTGAAAGTAAATCTAATGGGACAGTTAATGTTATATTTGTTGAGTAAAAAAAAAATAATGCTTAAGGTTAATCATTTTACCCAGGAAAAAATACGACCTCCACCACACCAAAGTCTTGCATGAGGACATCTCTCTCTGGTTTAGATGACAAGCCGCCAACACTTTGACCGATGCCCAGTTGGATGGCAGCCATCAACTCTGACGTGGGTTTCTGAAAAGACAAAAAAAAAACATCAAAGATGGCAATAAGTTAAGTGATATGAATTTCATTTACTTGCCTTAAGTAACTATATAACTATTAAAAACATGTTCAAAAGATAACTTTACTTGACCTAATTTTAATACTACAACATACAAAGTTTTCCTGGAATTACAAATATTACATAAAACCCACTTTGAAAAAAAAAATGATTGTCAGCCAAGCATGACAATATGATACAAAGATACAGAATGCAAAAACTGCAATAAAAAAAAATAGTGCACGCTTTCTTTATTAGTCTAATGACAGTTATATTCTAGTAATGGTAATAATAAATACTCTAGCAACAGTAATAAATACTCTAGTAACAGTAATAAATACTCGGGGAACAGTAATAAATACTCTGGGAACAGTAATAAATACTCTAGTAACAGTAATAAATACTCTAGTAACAGCAATAAATACTCTAGTAACAGCAATAAATACTCTAGTAACAGCAATAAATACTCTAGTAAAGTAAAGTTCCCTTCTTAGCCCTAACGGGCCATCAGGGCAGATGAAGTGTAGAATTCAACTGTTTCTATAACCTCAGCATATAAAGGGATTGTGTGGTTAGCACAACGCCCAGCCGCCTTTACTTTCCCAACTTAAAGTCAGGTACCCATTTAAAGCTGGGTGGACTTGTGGGACGACTTTGCACCCAATTTCACCTGGAAAAATTCCATGGGCCTCACCGAGGATCGAACCCAGGACTCTCAGGTTGACAGTCTAGTATCTACACCACTCGGCCATCCGTCCCACCAAATACTCTAGTAACAGTAATAAATAGTCTAGTAACAGTAATAAATACTCTAGTAACAGTAATAAATACTCCAGCAACAGTAATAAATATACTCGAGTAACAGTAATGCCCTAGTAACAGTAATACTCTAGTGACAGTCATGCTTTTTCATGCTCTCATTTCAAGAATTAAATTATTTTCGGACTAGCCGCCCAGAGAAATGGCCACAAGATTAGATGTAAAAACTAAAGGGCAGCAAGACTCACCACACGTTTCAGCCACTCCTGAAGCCAGACATCCTTGTCATCTAGGTCTGGGCCACTATCATTGCATTCCTGCTCGTAGTAGCGCTTGATGTCATGGATTTGAAACCAGACATGCTTATCCACACCAAACCCGAATTTATCCATTTTATTTTTGCGAAATATGAATTTAATCGGAGAGATCCCGGAATGGGGACGAAAACAGAAAGTCACATTCTCTAGGAAGATCACAGCCTGCAACCTACTGCCATATCAATCTTAATCAGGCTGCAACCTCCATTGGTGAAGTTGAGTTCAGATTGTCTGCAGCACTTGAGAAACCAAGAGGATAGCGTCCGATATAAAGAGAGCATCTTGAAAACTCAAAAGCTTGACGTCCATCATATCTTTTAGAATTAAGTGCCATATTTAACACAGCCTCACACCCATTCATCGGAGATCCCGCATTATAATATGAGGTTGTCAAATCACTAAAATGCCCAAGATGTTAATACCATAAGACAATTTTAATATGCTAGAATTATGAAATATTCAATCAGAAACACAGATTTGCAAACTAGGCAAGAAAAACAACAATTCAAATCAGATCAGAAGAACCAGTTTTGGGAAGAACCAAAAAAAAAAAATCACACACGGGCCATGTCACAAATAAGTGAGTGCATCTCTTAACATTACAAGGTAGACGCAATCATATCTGCCCACCAATTAAACATCCTCTAACAACAGCCAAAACTTACTGCTTAAAGAAACAAATGATCTCCATGACAAGATGTAATAAGGGGGGGGGGGCGCGGCTGCCATTCATTACTCACACACAAATACAGCACAATAAGCGAGCAGGTCTCAACAGTTTAGCGAAGGGTGGAGGGGGGGGTGAGTGTTTTAATTTCACCTGTTTTCAGTAGCCACAGCACACACACACACAGCACACACACACATGGTAAGAGATATGAGAACAGAAAATCACACTCAAATATTTTTTTTAACTTTTTATAATATTAAAAAAAAACCTAATTAAATCCAGGCTTTGCTAATTGGATAATTTAAATCAGTATCTAGATTGTGTTGAGAATATTATCTAAATAATTTAAATCAGTATCTAGATTGTTTTGAGAATATTATCTAAATAATAGATATGGAGTTTTTTTCAAGTTAAAGATATGAAAATGTTGATTATTTACTTCCTCTTTATATATTAAGGTGTTTCTAGATATTTTTCATCTATTTCTGAATAATTATTCAGGAATAAAGTCAGGAATTAAGTTGACAGCCACGTTAAAATGTAAGATGAAGGGATTATACCACCGACCATAAATGAGATTTATAACAACACAGCACCTACAAAAAAAAAACGGCCCTGGCATCAGCAACATTGCTCAGATATATGTAGTTCACCCCACCCACACCCACACACACACACAAACATCCACCATCCACCACCACAGCTGATCATTTCTAACTTTGCTCATCAGGTAAAAACCTGAAAACATAATTCTTAATGATACACCAGGTCATCTGGATGCTCGGAAAAACAATGTTCAATTAAATGTCACCATGACCTGCTGTTTTACGGCCGTTACCTTTACCTCCAGCTATCTCTCTCTCTCTCTCTCTATTGTACTTTCCATCCCTAGTCTCTTGCGCCTCCCACCACCCCCCAACCCACCCACCAACCCACCCACCAACCCACCCACCAACCCACCCACCAACCCAGTAGCTAATAGAAAACGTTATCCGATATCTGCTTTTTTGTTGCTCACATCACAATAAAGCCAGGTTGAAAAAAAAAAAAGATAAACAGGCCGGGCGACGAATTTCCTGCCGGTAATGTAGCGATGAGAATTAAATGTTGCCAGAAAAGTTTTTAAGACCAAACGCAAAAAAAAAAATAAAAAGTAAGACAAGTCAGGCACCCATTTAAAGCTGGGTGGGTTTGCCCGGGCCTGGACATATATACACACCGGTTCTCATCACGACCCTCGGGTCAGAGGCGTACCTAGGGTGGAGGGGGGGAGGGTTCCTAATTCGAGGGGGCAATTTTTTTTTACATTAAATACTAAGTACATAGCTGAAGCGCAAATAAGCTAACTCTTGCCAACATGTGTCTGGGACGGGTCCCGAGTCGAGAGACTGGGGGGGATGGTGAGGCAGCTGGATCAGCCACGGACAAACTGTTGCCCGCGGGACAATTTAAAACCGACCCTCGGCCCGAGCCTTTTATGTTATGACGTATCTATTTGAATTTAGTTCAGAACATGTCAACACACTGCGTCCATCTGCTGCCGTTAGTCCGACCCGCATGTCAAACTTGGCGGCCCAGTAGTGGCCCGTGACTCTATAAAAATATTGCCCACCCTTGAACTGGATAGTAGCAGTAGCTGTACAATTTTTTTTTCAACCAGAGTGATAGAGATAAATACCTAAATAGATAAGAATTGTGTCCCCCCCCCCCATCCAAGCCCCCCCCCCCACACACACACTCCCAATAATATTTAAAACACACATTTAAAAAAAAAAAATGAAAACACAGCTATTTCCAGTGTACCAGATCCTGCCTATTAACCCAGATGATCCTCCAAGCAGATCACACAATACGGCACGAGACTGTCACACACACACACACAAGGGACGAGACGAACGCCTGGCACAATATTGTTGTAAGAACATTTGTTGGATAACAGTGCACCGGGGGGGGGGGCGCAGACTTAAGGTTTGTATTTGTACACAAGAATAATTTTAAAAGAGCTACAACAACAAAGGCTATTGAAACTCCTATTGAAAATGCTTTTTAAAAAAACTGATTTAGTGAAGTTATTATGTCATTAAATTATAGAATTAAAAAAACAAACTTGGCTCGTTAGGAACTCGAGAAGAGCAGCATTTGGCTGGAGATAATATCGACAGAAGAGTATGGAGATAAAAACAGAGATGATTAGATAGATAGATTGATAGATTGATAGACAGACAGACAGGCAGACAGACAGACAGACAGACAGACAGACAGACAGACAGACAGACAGACAGACAGACAGACAGACAGACAGACAGACAGACAGATAGATAGATAGATAGATAGATAGATAGATAGATAGATAGATAGATAGATAGATAGATAGATAGATAGATAGATAGATAGATAGATAGATAGATAGATAGATAGATAGATAGATAGTGTCAAACTCCACTCTCCACCAACAGGACATGGTTTGGGGGAATCATTAGTTTGTTTTCATGTATCCAGTTATATCAGATCGTTCCATGTCAAAAGACATAACTTTTTTTTTTTTAAATTTCAGCTTTCGCCATAATAGATTTGATCCATCAAGTTAAATCAGTGCACGCGGAGTTGTTCAGGGCTGACTGATGCAGCTGGACTGTAGATAAACACACACACACACACGTGACAGCCAGATGAATGAAACAAGCGAATCGACCAGGTCATTCAAAGATGACGTAGGTCACGGAATTCAGGGAATGTGAGGGCGGTTACATCCCATAGCATGACCGACTTTGCCCCTCGTTGACTATGTCTCTAACACTACCACAATAATGTACACAGTATATATGTTACGGGCTCTTTTGTAGATAATCAATAACCACAGTGAAACACACAAATAAGTCAACACTTATTTATTTGAAATATAAAATAGTACACTTTATTAACAACTACTCGTGACTGCACGACTATCTCATACAAACTCTAATCCAACACTCTATCTATAACTAAATTAAACTTCTTTCTCGATTGACTGCTCGCCCCCGAATGTCGAGGGAAGGGAATAGGGGGAGGGGCGTTTCCGACATGAAAGCCTGACTCCTGGGTTTTCTCTGAGTCCGGTAGGGCTTTGATCTTGGTCAGTGGCCAAAGGTGCGAAGTTGCACCTTCGTCCAGCTAACGTCCAGCTTCCGAGCGCCTGGTAGCTTTGATCACGCTCTGCTGACCACAGATCTAACGGGGGTGGGGATGAGGGTAACATAACATGGGGTAGCTGTGATGGTGGGGGGGGTGCGATCGTAACATCTCCCTCCTTGTCAGTAAGCATGATGCAATCATGCAAAATAAAATAAACATCAAATTGTATCCTGAACAAAACCAAAACTAATTTAACTTAAAATAATACAAGTATAACTAAAAAACTTTAAACATTTTCATACCCGTAATAAGATGATTAGCATAAAGAGAAAAGCAAAAGTTACATGTTGATTGACAACTATTGTGTAGGTAACAAACTTATAACATACGTTAGAATCTCAGCTCTACAACTTGTTAACCAACAAAACGTGACATGATCCTAAAACAGTTTACCTATAACAATTGTATCATTTGGTCTACAATACCGTATCTTAAGTCTTATGATCCGTAATGTCATAATATACTAGATATTTAATCTACCTCATGGCGAATAACCATCAATAAACAAAAATCAATTTACTATTATAAATACATTCCGAAATTTTACATTAAAAAAAACGTTTCATTACACAGTAGATGTAATTAATTATGACAGATTAGGCGAAACAATATAAACAAGTGCAAAAATATATCCAAAATCTTATTAGCCTCCCATAAATAACACCAATCACTAGCTACGTAATCATGATCTATATTGAACAAAAAAACATCCAAAAGCTACCTAATGTGAGGAGTCATGTGACAATCACTAGTTATCACCCAACATCTATACAGTGAGAAAATATATCTATCTTACGAATATTTACAACACAAAAATTATTATGTAAAACCTAGGATGGTAATACAAGTTACATTATGCAATTATAGATTCTTCTAAAACAAATTAAATTATTGTCAACATTTAAACAAACAAAACGATATTTCAAATACACATAAAATCTTCAATAAAACACTTTAAATAATGACATCACTTTTACAAACATTAACCCTTTCTTGTACATCACTAATCGAGATATCACATGGTCGAGAGTCAAACTATTTTACAAAATGTTCTCGCCAGTTGCTATTTAAGTCCCTCTCTCTGCAACCAAAGAACCCATACTTTGATTGTCTCTTTTGATAGAAATTATTATGAAACTCATTATTTTTAGGTCTAGACTTGAGAGTACAGTAATGATCTTGGTAATTGGGACTAAAGCCTGACGCTACCCTACTGCTACTATCTCTGTCTTCGTGAACACGTCTGTTATAAAACCTGACATTATTAATGTCATAGCCTCTTCTACCCTCATTATATTGTGTGTCATATCTACCCCTACACCGAAAAACATTTATATCACCCTGCCTAGACTGTGCGATCATTGCCATATTATTCACACAATTCCCATTCACGCAACATTGCTCTCTCACATCAAACTTCCTTCTAATTATATACTCACACTCACATTTGCGCTGCCTACCTCGCTCTACGGGTATGTTACGATTATAACTGTTGTTCTTCCTTACAACTATTATTCTACGAGTCTGATACTCAGGTTTAAATCTCCTTCTCTGCCATTGATCACATTCTCCCGCTGACTGACTTAGACCAGCTACAGGTTTACTAACACGCACAGGAAAAGTTGGTTTTTGTTGTGGTGTCTTCCCAAAATGATCATTTTGTTTACAAACAGGCTCTATAACAGGGAACTTTATTCTATCACATTTCTCCTTAATTATTGTTCCATCATTACTACAACTTTTGGTCGGATTACTGACTTCTTCAATAAATTTAACTTGACCAATGTCCTTTTTTACATCCTTGATCTCAACTATTGAGCCCACTAAATCTATTTTACTAACCATGGCCTTCAAACCCTCTTCTATTTTAGGCTGTGATGCGGCGATTGAATCTATCGATTCTAATTTGATCAGGATACTGTGTAACAACTTCTCTACCGAACCTAGTCTAATTGACAAGTTGTCTATTATTAAATTTGTTTCTAGTATTTCATCTCGTAATCTCTCTCTGTTTTCTAACTGCACATTTACCTGTTCTCTACTAACTCCTTCATCCTCTAACGTCAACTCCTTATTTGTCACCTGTATTCTATCAACACTCTTTGACCTCTCAATTTCTTCGTTATTTCCCTCTAATAAATATGACCCTATTATCGGCTCGTCATCTACTAATGGCAGATTTTTCCCTTTCAATTGCCTCTCGTGAAATGCCTTTGCAAAATCTTCTCCCGTAAGACCCAAGCACCAAATCGTTTCAATTTTACTACCTGAACTTGGCATCTTTTCTAATCTATCTTCCCTCTCTTTATTATTTGTCTCTATTACCCAAGCTTGTAAGTCATCGCCAGTATACCCAAGGGCCTTACCAGTTTCTATCAAAGCTGCCAGATTTTCCATGGCACTGTAAACAATATTCACCAGCAAATAGAAATAAGTAACAAAAAAAAATTAACAGAAGATCGCCACTGCTAATTAAAATCAATAGTGAAATAAGAACAATGAACTTAAATAAATGTTTTAGCTGTTCCAGGTAAACCTATTTTAACCTCCACTGTATTTAACAAAAACGAAATACAGAATTTTACCAGGAACAGTGAACAATTAAGTTACATTAAAACAATCTTACAAAAATTCTAAATAAATACAACTTATCTGTAGATCTTCGATACTCCGAACTTGATCCAATGAATAAGAAAGATAAAAATAAAACACGTGTACAGTCCGTGGCTCTAAACAATAAATGACAATATCCTGGGACCACTTTTAAAAACACTATCAGTTCAACAATGTTAGTTTACTAATAACTTCAAATCAGCAACATCAGCTATGTCAGCAACCTCAGATACGTCGGCAGCATCAAATACGTTGGCAGCATCAAATACGTCGGCAACAACAGCAAACCGCAATGACGTGCAATATAGCAGTAAATGACTTACGTACTATAGATTGCAGTAAACAGTATAGTACTATACGACTATTTCATTAATTAGACAGTAACCTCAGCTTAACAGCAATCTCGGTTACACATCAACATCATCAACAGCAACCTCGGTTACATATAAACATCAGCTCAACAGCAATCTCTGTTATATATAAACATCAGTTTAAAGGCAAAAATGAACTATTCAAAACGTCGACAAGACCAGTACTTTAACTGCAGCCTACTCAGCAACAATAACTTCTATCACAGCTGTACGACAAGTTAAACATTCATGCCGTAGCTCACTTATATCCACCGAAGAAAAAATCACAACGTCGTTTGCATTGACAGCAATTTTCACAATAATTCCTTACTCCGCAGTCACGAGTTCACGTCGGAGGTGCCATAAATGTTACGGGCTCTTTTGTAGATAATCAATAACCACAGTGAAACACACAAATAAGTCAACACTTATTTATTTGAAATATAAAATAGTACACTTTATTAACAACTACTCGTGACTGCACGACTATCTCATACAAACTCTAATCCAACACTCTATCTATAACTAAATTAAACTTCTTTCTCGATTGACTGCTCGCCCCCGAATGTCGAGGGAAGGGAATAGGGGGAGGGGCGTTTCCGACATGAAAGCCTGACTCCTGGGTTTTCTCTGAGTCCGGTAGGGCTTTGATCTTGGTCAGTGGCCAAAGGTGCGAAGTTGCACCTTCGTCCAGCTAACGTCCAGCTTCCGAGCGCCTGGTAGCTTTGATCACGCTCTGCTGACCACAGATCTAACGGGGGTGGGGATGAGGGTAACATAACATGGGGTAGCTGTGATGGTGGGGGGGGGGGGTGCGATCGTAACATCTATATATAAGAATCTCAAATTTGGAAAACAATTATTAGAAGGTGATCTCCAATTACCTAAGCAGGTATTAATCTATTGTGGAGGATCGGTGGAGGTGTGTGTGGGGGGGGGGGAGGGAGGGAGGGGAGATAATGTGACGATGAGAAGGGTACGCTACCATCAAAAGTATTTCGTTATTGTTTATTTGTTTTTTCCCCCTGAGGGTGGTAAGATGGTCTGCCTTTCAGGAATTTTGAAATTGTGTCTTTTGGAATACGGTCCAATTTCTTTGAAACGGCACCAATCCACCAGCAAATTGGATATCCCACTAGCAATGGATTCCACCAACATTGATCAAATACAAAGATGCTTCCAATATAAGTTTGAAAACGTTTTTTTTTTTCCAATAATTTATCAGGAAGATGTTTCCAACTGAATGTCCAGCGTCCAGACTCTGAAGATCCACAACAAAATGTCTCTGAAATCAGGTCACAGCCTGTGCACTGGGTATCGATTTAACTCTGAAATCAGGTCTCAGCCTGTGCACTGGGTACCGATTTAACTCTGAAATCAGGTCTCATCCTGTGCACTGGGTATAGATTTAACACTCGACCCGGACAGAGCACTTCAGGACGTTCACACACTTTCTCGCCGATTTGTCCCCCCCCCCCATTTTCTCACTCAGCCCATCACCTGACACTTAGAAACTTAATTAACTTTCAGGGCCCTGGATAATTTGTGCTTAGTCTAGTCTTCAACAGTGTTGCGAGAAAGTTTTGAACCAAAGTAGAACGAGAAACCTTAAAAAAAAAAAAGTAGCATTAAGTAGCGCAGACATTTTTTTTCTAAACCCGAAAGATTTGTTAATACATTCTAATTTTGCGCTACTTACAAACTTGTTATGTAGTGCATGGCCTCGAAAAGAAGTCGGCGAAATTAGCGCAGTCTGGCAAATCAAACGCAACTAACATGACATGGCCTGGGGGGGGGGGGGCAATTGCGTATCTAGTTGGGGGGGGGCGTTTACCCATTTTTAGGGCACTGGTATAGGGCGGCGTTTTAGGCGTCTGCATCGGGCTCCACAATCGCTAACTACGCCACTGTATTGGAGTCAGCTAGACACGTTTGCTTTCATCCCCCCATTCTATTTCATGGCGGGAAATAACAGGAGGCGGGGACACTTTTTTTAAGACACATTTTTTTTTACGACAACGTAACGGGGGGGGGGGGGAGGGGGGGGGGCTGGCGTGTTGCTGTCGATCGTCAACTGTTGTTATTATTATTATTACTAGCTGCACCCTTGCAAAACATTTGCATAGAGTTAAATCCCCTTAGGCTTGTTCGGCAGGCGAGGTTATTTTTTTTTTTTGGTTTTCGGGCAGATCCGATTTTTTTTTCATGATTGTATTTTAAACTGGAATACCGTTGTATGAATTCTTTACTTTCGATTTAACGCAGCGCCCAAACCGCTATTATTATATTATTATTATTATCCACTGCTCACAATGGAGACATTGGCATGTGTACGCCCGCCAGCACACATTTGTCAGTCAATTGTCCCGGGGGGGGGGGGGAACAATCGAGAGAGAGGGAAAAAAAGTCTAACAATAAAAACCAACGTGACACTTTTTTTTAAAAAAAAAGCGCGTGACTCCTAATGAATAAATATGCGCATTACATGAATAAAATTTAAATATATATATCCTATCGTTTTTAAGACTTCCACCGTGGCAATGAAAAAAAAAAAACAATCAAGAAGACACGACCGTGTAAAATAACCGGCGATGCCGGATTTCCCCGAAAAAAGCAGCCAGAAATAGGTTAAATGATATCTCGATATTTCCCTATACAGATATATCGAGATACAAAAAGTATAGCCAACTCAAAGACATATATAAAAAAAGATCTAGATCCAGGTAGGAATTAACTAAGTTGTCAACAATAATAATAAAGATGATAAAACAGTTTCCAATGAAATAAAAAGCCCAACTCGGCACCCTGCAAGTCCGTAGAATGGGGCGCCGAAGGCGATGAACACATTAATTCAAACATTGCTTACAGAGGCGTACATAGGGGGGAAGGGGGGGTCCTAATTCGAAAGTGCCCCCGGGCCCCAGCTTGAGGCCCCCCCCAAAAAAAAATTAAATTTTAAGTACATGATCTCATGTCATGGTGTCAAATAAAAAATGCAGGGGCCCCAAAGAGGCCAAACCCCGCGGGCCCCCCAAATCCCTAGATTCGGCACTGATTGCTGACCATGCAATATATAATAACGTTCTGCTGGCCTAAGACAGACAAAAAAAAAACTAACATAACGGTTAATGAAAAAATGGAAAGTGACAGATAGTGCAAGGGTCGGCAACCTTTTGAGACGAAAGGGCTAAAAGTTGTAATTTACAATTTCCTCAGGTTTTAAAGAGCCACTCAAAATTGTTGTTCCAATATATTATGGTATGTGATTAGGCCGCAACCTGACATCGAAACAGCCGCAACTTGGCATCGAGAAAGAGCCGATGGCCGTTCGCGAGCCGCAGGTTGCCGACCCCCCCCCCCTAGAGTTAGTGTATTGTTTTAATGTTATCTGGTGCGCACGGAGGAGAAAGAGAGGAAGTTGTCGGCGTACCGTTATTATAAAAATAAAAACAAAAAACATGTTCAATCATCACTTGGGTAAGCACAAATACGCGTTATGATTACGCACGAGGCAACGTGTACACACACATCTCTAGGAGCCTCGTGTCAATGGCATGTGTAAACACAAGACTAATGGAGGCTGACAGCCCTGCCCCCCCCCAGATAATATCTCGGTCAAACCACGCCCCCTTTCCAGGTCCGTAATGTAGATGACGTCAATTATTGTTGTTGTTTGGGGGTTTCTTTTGTTTGTTTTTTTAAACCGCAGTCGGCCGACACACCCTGTTCATTAATCTTCCACTGTAAAGTCTAGGACTAGGTAACACACAATAACATGCCATCACAAACCTGCAAAATATACACACACACACACTCCCCCCCCCCGGTAGTCATAAGAAAAATGAACTGAAAAATTCGATAACTGAGCCACTTATTTCGCTTGTTAAGTGTCCGAGGTCAAGGCATAAATAGGCTCATATTTAAAAATAATTCAATGGGGGGAAGGGGGCACAAGAATCCGAAACAGCAATTTTGGAATCTAGTTTATTTTTAGCCACAAGTGGGGGGGGGGGGTAAGACACACACACACACACACGGAAATATATGGGGGAAAATGTGATATTATCTAACCGTATCGACCATCCGTGTCATATCTATATCTATATATATTTAATGGCAGATTCAGGAGAAACCAATGTTGCGAAATAACATTATGTAAAGGAAAAAAAAAACAGAAGAAAACCTAGGAAATGGTTTTTGATTTTTTTGTCTTTACGTAACTGTGACTATTTATAAAAAACATTTTGCGTTACCTTTTGCGTGATACTTCAAAGTAATTGTCACAACTCTGGGTTTCAAAGACGTGGGGGGGGGGGTGCCTATTTCCAAGAATAGCTAGTGGCGGGGAAGGGGGTAAACATTGCCCCCCCCCACCCCGAAACATTTCCAACAAAAATAATAAGACGGTGGGTGGTTTCAAAAAAATAAAGCACGTGTTGTGAATCATAGCTTTAAATACACGAACAAATAAAAGGGCTAATGTTGGGCACCCACCTTCACAAGGATTCGCACGTCGTTAAATATACGCAGGGGCGCCGAGAGCCCCAGGGCAGGACATCATTGAGGGCCCCTTGATAAGCAATGAGTCGTGAAAAAATGGACATGGTCGAGTCGGCCGGGCCCCCTGGCAATGACCCCCCTCTTTGTGCCTGAATATACGCCAATGATGGGGCCACTACGAATAACACATTTGTCAACACACACACACACAATGGATCAAGACGCTGGGCGTGTTGTGTTGCAGTCTGCATGCACTGGTGAAATAATGCAGCGGTATCGAATAAACAAAACAATTCAATATCGATACAGACTGGCGCTTGAATCCTATTGGGGGTGGGGGGCGGTCAAAAGAAAAGTGAAATGTTTGATTTCCGCTTTTTAAATTAATGAATGGTCTCATGAGAGCCACGGTGAGATTTACAGCTCCTCTTGAGTTTGCTTGCGTTTTATTATTAGGTTGAAATGAAATCGGTGATTCATGTAAACAAACAACAAAAAAAAAAAAAGCTTTCCTGGCCAGATAAAGTGAGGTTTAAACCTCACAGCAGGGGAGAATCGCAGCTGGTCATTAGCGGTGATGGGACGATGCCGAAATTTGTGTACATATTTCGAAACAATTAGCAACTCAAAAACTTCCCATTCCGAAATGTAGAGCTATTTGTGTACAGATTTCGAAACAATTACCAACTTAAAACTTCCCATTCCGAAATGCAGAGCTAACAGGTTTTATGGAATGTTAAAAAAAAATAGAGAATAGAATGGTGCCCAAATAATGGGAAAATGTGTGATATGTGTAGCTCACTACTTAGTAAAATGCAAATGGTAATCACTAACGTAAGATTAGACAAACGCTTGAAAATTAGTGACCGGAACTTGAACTTAGACCTATTGTACAAGGCGATCAATTAAACGGGATATTCCCCCACAGGTGTTAAGACGGGCCGAAATTTATCTCTAGGACCGTAACATTCTTTACTTTAAATATTCAGTTATCTTTAGCACCGTAACATTCTTTACTTTAAATATTCAGTTATCTTTAGCACCGTAACATTCTTTACTTTAAATATTCAGTTATCTCTAGGACCGTAACATTCTTTACTTAAAATGTTCAGTTATCTTTAGCACCGTAACATTCTTTACTTAAAATGTTTAGTCTTCCCTAGCCCGTAACGTTATTTACTTTTCTCCAAAGAAACAATGGGCTTATCCTGCCAAGGACTGCACACATTAAACCACAGAAGCACTTACCTGGACAACCCGAAGAAGACACCCCCCCCCCATGTTAGTTTACATACTAGTGTGAGATATCTGTCCCCCCCCCCCCGGGCACACAGGTTTGCCCAGAGACGCGCGCTGCCGTTTTTTTTGAAGACGCCTCTCAGAAAACTCTCCTCACATATCAAGAAACACTTTCCTGAATCCACCTGACGTGTTCCACAATGCGAACATTAAGTAGAAAGTAAAAAAAAAATTAATAAAATAAAGTAACACGGCCGAGAGAGAGAGAGACTGCCATGAAATAAATAGATCCGCAGGTGAGCATGTTCGACAAATCACACTTGGTCTCCAAAAATCGCTAAATTCAATCAATCAATTTGATCTCCGCTTCACATTCAATCAACAGAGCACGACACTGGTATTGTTGAGCCGGCAACTTGGGAATACGACGTGCGACGATCAAGTGAAAAAAAAAATAAAAACAGCCCCCCCCCCCCCCGTCCCAACCCCCACACCCCCTTAACGTCACTATTTCCGCGTGGACGGGAGGTCAACAGCAACAGTGTTACCCCAACATAAAAGCCTCGAGTGTGTTTATTCGACCGTCACGGGGTGATGGACCTCGACGCGAGCAGCACGTGGGCTCGAGACAGAAACATGCTTGTAAAAAAGTGTGCCCCCCCCCCGTGAGTGTGTGAGAGTGAGAGAGAGAGGTCACGTTGTAGACCAGCGCGCAAGCCGCATCCCCCCCCCTCCACCTTTACATATGTCCGTCACGGTCCACAGATAATAATAACCATTCAGAGCACTCGCGCGAGGTTGAAGCGTGCACTGTTTACAACTCACGTCAATCCAGGCCATTGCAAATGACCTAGCTGCATTGTGTCCCGATCTGGCAATTACAGATTAGGCTATTAGAGGCTCTGTGGACAGATGTAAAAGTGGCTACAAACAAGTGTGCGTACTGTCGACAGATGCAAAAGTGGCTACAAACAAGCTGCATTGTATCCCGATCCGGCTATTGCAGATAACCTAGCTGCATTGTATCCCAATCAGGCAATTACAGATGACCTAGCTACATTGTATCCCAATCAGGCAATTACAGATGACCTAGCTGCATTGCATACCGATCCGGCTATTGCAGATGGCCTAGTTGCATTCTATCCCAATCCGGCTATTGCAGATGGCCCAGCTGCATTGTATCCCAATCCGGCTATTACAGATGACCTAGCTGTATTGTATCCCAAATCATGGCGTACATGAAGCCGTATAATATTACAACAACAGTGTGTGGGTCCGTAGATTTGAAAGCCGTTGCCTTGAAGTAAGTGACCTGTTTAAAAAGCCACATAAACAACGTACTAAAGAGAGATTACGTTCCGTATGAGACATGACCGTAGCATATGGCGTCCTTTTATTTACACATACAATGAAAAGAAAAGCTGGGGGAAAAGGGGGGGGGGGGGAACACAATAGAAAAGTATTTATAGCTCTCGCATTAATTGGCGTTCTCGCGCCGCTCGACCCGTCCATGTTTGTTTACAATTATCCTCGGGCTGAACTTTTCATCCAGACACCACCACCCTCCTACCCCTCCCCCCCACTTCACGTCGGGTGTTGGCTTCGTCATCACCATTCCGCCAACATCACAAACAGACGACAGTAAACAAAAGAAAAAATGACACACATATTGGACTTTTGGAAAATCTCGGCCATAAGCTCCGAGCCGGGCTCCATGTAAAGGAGGGGGGGGAACGCACGCCCTCCCGCCCCCCCCCAAGTGTACAAGAACGAGGAGAGAATTCAGTTGGGGGAAAGAGATTACATTGATCAACAAAACACATTGCCACAACGGAAGACTTCCTTATTTTACAGCAGCAGCTGTAACAAGACATTCTAATTTTAAGAAATGAAAGTAAAGTTGATATTTGCAGACCCGTTCTTAAGGACAGACCCACGCCCCAGAGGCGTACTTAGGGTGGGGGGGGGCAAAAATATTATTTTTTTACATTAAATATTAAGAACATCGTCTCGTGTCATGATGTCGAATGTCAAAATGCAGGGGCCCCCCAACGAAACCAAACCCCCAAATCCCTAGGTTCGGCACTGCCCCCGCCACCAAAGTAACTCAACTGCCTTCCAATAAAAAAATTCCTTTCAAATCTGAAGCTTAATGGGCCCCGACACAAACACATTAGGGCACATTTAGAAACCGAACAACGGCTTCTGGGGAGGGGATGTGGGTGGAAGATTACGTGCATGTCAATACCACTGTTGGCAGTTTTGAAGCAGTCTAGGCGGAGTCAAAAGGAACTACATGCACACCCACACACACACGAAACAAAAACATCGTCATTGGGAAGAGTCTGGTCGTGAAGAGGGTGGGTGGTGGGGGGTGGCGTCAATATAACAGATCGATGGGACCATAGCAGTAAGGCTGGCTGGGGTTTTGGGGGGGGGGGCAATTAGGTGAGCATCTACTCTCGCCACCTCAAAGCTAACTACCGGGAATGAGCGGGGGGAGGGGGGTTATGATCGAAAGAAAGAGGATAGGGAGATATGCCTGCAATACATAAACTGTATACATAGATGGGAAATACCGTGTGGAAAAAGGAGGGCGGTAGAGATATACAAGGGTACGGACAGGATATTAGACGCATTAAGTGGCGATTAGCAGGTGTGAGTACTGTGGACAGAGGTAAAAGTGGCTACAAACACGTGCGAGTACTGTGGACAGTGGTAAAAGTGGCTACAAACAAGTGCGAGTACTGTGGACAGTGGTAAAAGTGTCTATAAACAATTGTTAGTACTATGGACAGAGGTAAAAGTGGCTTTAAACAAGTGGCAGTACTGTGGACATAGGTAAAAGTGGCTACTAGCAAGTGCGAATACTGTGGATAGAGGTAATAGTGGCAACATAAATGAGGGATATAAAAAAAATGTGACGTATTTCAGTAACTATTTTTTATAACCATCTTGCCCCGCGTTTCTTGAAAGACACGTTAAAACAGAGCAGGCCCGGTCGGGCTTTTGTTAAGACTAAGAGCCTGCGAGGCGATTGCAGGGGCCGTGACATGTAGGATAGCACTTGAAAAAAATAAAATAGCCACGCCTATATATGTCATCCTTATGAAGTGAAACCTAGTGCCACCGGGTCATCTGTTGTTGTTTTTTTTGAAGCCAGGACACATAATGGATTTGTGTGACCAGCACAAGGCCCAGTGCCGAACCAAGGGATTTGGGGGCCCCGGGGGGGCTTGACCGCTTCGGGGGCCCTGCATTTTAACATTCAACACCATGACATGAGATAATGTTCTTAATATTTAATGTAAAAAAATATTTTTGGGGCCCTCTCAAGCTGGGGCTCGGGGTGCGGGCTTTCGAATTAGGACCCATTCCCCCACCCTAGGTACGCCTCTGGCCACCACTTAACTTCCCCAACTAAAGTCAGGTATCCATTTAAAGCAGGGTGGGCTAGGGTGACTTTCAATCAACTTTCACACCGGACCTGGGAAAATCGCCCCAGTTCTCAACGGGGAATTGAGCCCCAAGAAACCACTCGACAATGCATCCACCCTGCTATATGATCGGCGCCTCTCTAATTAAATGTGATCTAAACATAAGGAATGTGACACACATCGCATCTCAATAATTTATTATCCAGCAGCCCACAAACTGTTGTCTATTCGCACTGTCTAATATAATACAAGGGTAGAATCGACAACTGTTGTCTATTCGCACTGCCTAATATAATACAAGGGTAGAATCGACTACCGTTGTATATTCCCACTGCCTGACAGAGTACGACAACAGTTAAGTCGACAACTAACCCCTTTCAACTGATGTTCGCCCCATTAAAATAGTAATAATAAACCTTCTCACCGAAAACAGTACCACTGAACCTGGTTAGAAAAGATGTAATCACAACCACGGTATGGCCCAGTGAGTAAACTTATAAAATGGAGGGGGGGGGGGGTGACAGATCAACAAAACGTTCCGTAACAATATCCTGAGAATGAAAGAACATATTTACACACACAAACAGAAATGAATGCAGACCGGAGGGAAATAATAATAAACAGCAGCTGCAGCACGGCAGTTGTGGAAGCACACACACTAACTCCCTGACGGGCTAATTTATTTACGTTATTGACAGACAGCACTGACAGTCAATGGGGGAAAAAAGACAAAGCCTGTCAGACACACCCATATCCTTAAGCTGTTGATGCATTAGGGGGAGGCGATGAAAGTACAATATGCGGGGGGTGGAGCGCAATATGCGGGGAAAGAGGAGCACAATAGGTGGGGGGAAGGGGAGCACAATAGGTGGGGTGGGGGGGCGCAAGAGTATATCTGATACATTTTTCACGCCCCCTCCCTCCCTACACAACCACTAGACTCTGATCTTACTTTACTCACATACAAACCTGGGAATGGGTTGGTGAGCCACCACCAGCAGCACCACCCCTCCCTACCCCAAACTGTGACCAACTCAACGCAACTAACACTAAAAGTCACGGGGTATAATAAGGTCACAAGACAAGAGCATGCTCTTCGAGAAATCCTGTAGGAGAAAAAAAAAACAGCTTGATAAGGGTGGGTGGCGGAGGGGGGGGAAGATGTCGGACAGTGGGCTAGGCGTGGGGAGAGAGAAACTCTACACATACACAAAATCACACATTCCGCAGCGGTGCAATAGCGTGCGTCGTCTAATTTCTCTTTTTCTTCTTCGTCTCAATAACTACTAAAAAGAGAATATTGTGTGCGCAATAAAAACAAGCAATTAAGCCTGTTCCATTCTGGACACAGGACGTGTTAGCGCATTTTCATGTTATGTATCAGTACGTATGCTATCTTTCAATAAATATTTGTAAATTTTGGAAATGTTTATAAATTCAATTGTGTAATGCATATATCTGTAAAAAAAATTTATAAAGACGTTTCTTTATATTTGAAAAAAAAATTATTTTCTCTTAAATCTAACTACAAGTGGTTTGTGGTTACTGAAATAGGACTCATAATTGAAACCATTCGAAATTGTAGTCATTTAATCGTCCGAAAACTCCGTCAATTGTTGCATAGCTCTGATACTTTCAATTAAACTCAGAACACAAGCTTACTATTTCATTTGATGAGTTTCTTAATAAATCTTGGTGAAACTACGTGCTGCAGTATTTCGCACCAAATGAATGGGTTATTGAACGTACAAGGTGTAGAATGGGGCCATATATATAATATATAAGCCCCTTCGGAGCCCTGAAGCCCGGCCCTCAGAGGTCCTATCGCGAAATGAAATTTTGATGTACACATGGCAGGCCAAGACCTACAAAATGATATATACATCATGGGTCTAGGACTTATGGTTGCTGAGATATAGGGCGCCCCATTATTAATATAGCTTATATAGTAAAAAACGGTGCTTTATAAGGCCCCTTTTACGGCCCTCAGAGGTCAGATCGCGAAATGGAAAAAAGTCATTTCTTGGCAGGCCAAGACCTACAAAATGGGTCTAGGACTTATGGTTGTTGAGATTTAGGGTGATGACAGACAGACAGACAGACAAAACGGGGACAATAGAGCATTTTTCTAAAAAAAATGCTCTAAAAATTGCAATTTTTTTTCATAAGTGCATTCTTAGCGCAACCTTACACAGACTCAACAGAATCATCCACCATCTCGCTAGACAGTGCGGTAAGGTAAGTTTTAACATTGATATTATAATGTTCTTAACATTCTCCCTTTCTTCAAATGTGGATCGCGAAAAACCGAACTATTGTTTACTTTTGTATCTTTTTACGTTGGGTCGCGGGATAGAAAAAAAGGAAGTCTGACACACACGAGCACAGGGAGGGAGTGAGAGAGGGGGAGAAAGAGTGAGATAGAGGGGGGGGGGAGAATGGGAAGGAAGGAGAGAAAAAACAGAGGGGGCAGAGACGCCCCGACCCCGCCCCCGCCGCCGCAAGGTTAAATAAACCTCTTCACCGGTTAACGGGCGAAATGACGCCAGTGACGAGCATCGGACGTCAGCAACGTGATATTTTGATTCACACGACGACTAAAACAACAACAACAACAACACTAGATATCTACACCCCTATCCCGTCCCGGGGGTGGGGATGGGGAGGTCCTTTTATTTTGCTATTCCTGTCACATCGATAATCCGACTACGAAAGGTAGTATCGACCTGACACCAATTGTTATTTATTTTACTTTGCACACACCCACCCCCCCGCCTTCACTGTCTCCCCCGTACCCAGTAATGGCCGAGTCATCCAATAACAGATCGTTTACTGTCAGTAACCACTCGGGGGTTGTTGTGGTATTCTTTTTTTTATAATCTTCGCACAGAGAATAAAAGAAAGTAGAACATGCCGAGTTAAAAAAAAAAATAAAATGACACAGTGTGTTTGAACTAAAATCAATTAGTCACGGAGACGCGGCGTTACATGAAGTCGACTTACATACAAACATGTCGTCGAATTTTATGTTTATGTTGTATAATTATTATTATTATCATTACTAGTTGTACCCTGCAAAACCTTTGCATGGAGTTTTATCCCCTTAGGCTTGATCGGTAGGCTAGGTTATTTTTGGTTTCGGGCAGATCCGATTTTTTTTCATGATTGTATTTTAAAATGGAATACTGTTGAATTAATTCTTTACTTTCGATATAACTCTATGCAAAAGTTTTGCAGGGTACAGCTAGTATAGTATATTTACACAATATCGAAACAAAGCAGTAGCATCGATAAAAGTGCGCTGGCGATACACGCGGCACAATAAAACAACAACAAAGTTTCACGTGAATGAAACAAAAAAAAAAGGGATTAAGTATTAACTAAAAGTGGACAGATAAAACTAAACATACACCTAAAACATACAGCTTTTGAAAAATAATTAAAAAAAAAAAAATAAACATATGTAAACCGTCAGCTAAAGTGTTGAACTGAAATTTATTTAGTTTTAAGATACAAGTACTTCCAGAAGAATGAAAACGAAAATCATGTGTATAGTAAAAAAGGGAAAAAGGCACACAACACGTTGAATGTGTTACACATCAAATAAAACAGAAATCGGAAGGGGGCGGGTTGTAGTGTTGTGTTATGTAAACAAACCAAATGACACGTGGCAGGTGTACTCTCTCTTTTAAACTCTCATACCTGCATTCGTTACCGATGTGGGTTGCTTCAAAAATCCCTAATTAATTAATTAAACGCCGTTATTAATTTCACATGTTGTGACGAAACGGCGATGGGCGAAATGTTTGTCTCGCGGGCCACATTGGGTACGTCAAACCGACCGGTGAGGGAAGGGGGTAGGTCATTAGCAGATGGTTGAGAGTTCACATGAAGTGACACTTTTAAGGTGGTCCATGGGCCATTTAAGGTTTCTGCTAGTTGTTTTTTATATTTTTTTTTTATTTTTTAAGCTACACTAGCCATTTTTGGCACATGCATACAACATACCAATTAATGAACAAAGAAATAAACAAAATATATAAAAAAAAATTATTAAAAAAAATATGTGACTTTTTGGGGTGAAAAAGTGTAATTTTAAGACATTTTCAAAAATTTTCAAAGAACCAATTTTAAAAATCTATTATAGATATCATAAAATAACTTTGCACAAATGTTAATGAGTGTGTTTCAAACAAACGTCTAATTTTATTTTTTTTGGGAATATTAAATAGAATTTTTTTAATAATTTTTTTTCTTACATACCCCCCCCCCCCCAAAAATTCAACTTTTTCTCAAAAAAGTTACACTTTTTGGTGGGGTAGGTAAGAAAAAAATTATAGTGTAGCTTAAAAAAAAATAGAAAAAACAACTGGCAGAAACCTTAAATGGCCCATCGACCACATTAAATCGTAAACGTCCTAACATAAGAAGGTGGTGCCGTGTCTTCACTCGGAAACGAGCGACAGGCCGCGGGGGATTAAACGGTCTGGGTGGGGGGGGCGGATGTGGCCCGAAGGCCCACTGGCGGCGGAGCAGGGGGGCAGCGCCCCCCCCTAAAACTTTTAAGGCGCCCGGGGACATATGTACCCCCGCCCCCCCAGCTACGCCTATGTTCCCTCCCTCTCTCTCTCTCCCTCCCTCCACTCTCTCTTTTAGGCATGACTGTAGCAAAAAGATGACAATTCCGATGAATGAAGTAATGGAATATAATAATGTAGTAAGTAATGTGATATTTGGTTCCCCGTACCGATCATATTTATAGTAAGTTAGCTATGTGGGAGAGAAGGTCGTAAAACCTGAAATCGGGGTAAAAGTTTGCCAATTTTCATGTCTTTGATATCCAAAATAATTAATTACAATTGCAGTACCCTTTGAAATGGAACGCAACCTTTAAGAACCTTCCCCATGTAATTTTGTATACGTGTACCAAATTTCACGTTATTTGGTTGTCTGGATCTTGAGTTTTAAGGGAACAGACAGATAGACAGCAAATGCGTCTTATAAGTATAGAGAAGTATTTCCATCTACCGAATGACGGCAAATGTAATTTTTAAAGAAAATACAATTATTTATTATCTTTTCATAAATTACTTTCCGGTTTCAGTTTCATGTTCATCATTATTCATGATAATTATCAGTAATTTTCTGATCTAATTTCACTATTACATTTGTAAACAAACTGACATTACGAATCAGTTGACGACAGAAGTGCTCAATGTTCATTTTTATTTTTTTAATATATTATTTTTTAATAATATCAATTAAATACTTGCTACAGAATTACTAAATTCTATTATTGAATTAAGGGGGTAAAATATGTCTGTCGGTCATATTTTGTCTTGCCCCCCCCCCCTAAAATATTTCGTTCCGCCGCCGGTGCGAAGGCCGGAGTTATCAATACCCAGTAATGGAGAAAACAGGTGTCAGGATGTCCAAGACGAGACCATGCACGATGGCAATAAAGGTTGTTTCTTACTTTCTTGATTACCACAAATAAGGACAACGTGCCAACAGGTCGCTGACCAATCGGAGGAGAGCCACACTTTGCACTCTTCCGATATGATTAGAGAGCACACAAAACAATGTATCGAGATACACGAGTTGGTGGAGTAGAGAGCACACAAAACAATGTATCGAGATACACGAGTTGGTGGTAATATGAAGAGGCAGCCTGGAAACATGGGGAGGAGGAAAGAGCTGAAGGTACATAAGTAACAATGTCATGGGCGGAAAGTGTGTGTTCGCTGTGTGTATCGCCAAAGTTGACAAACTAAGTACTGGAGTCGGTGACGGTTCATTCGCACCAAACAAAGGACACAACAGCACCACAGTAACTTGCCTACACACACACACACGCCGAAGACATTGCACGGTTCAAGAAATAAATAACATTCAGACATTCATTCACATTGTAGGTAGAGACAGTATGGATCAGTGACTCCCACACTGGACGGGATCACGGACACACACCCTCCCACCCACCCCCCGATTGAAGAGGGCGACAAATCATCAGCGATAACTCCCTATCCCATTCACTTCAACGTGTGCGAAAAATTAACGTAGTGCCCGATTCCAGGTCGCAATGATTCAATCGGTGAAACTATGTGGAATGCCAAATTTACCCCGAGATCGCGTCAGGCATCTTGCACGTGTATTTGGTCCTGCCACAACAGGAAACGCGTATGCCGAAATCAAACTAGGGTGCTCAGGTAATGAAAAAACTAGGGTGCTCAGGTAATGAAATGTACCAGTCTCTCTTCCATCCCGCTAGTCCATCCCGGAGGCCCAATCATGACCCGTTAGTAGGCTGTTGTATCCTGTTCGTGTTAGGCTGTTGTATCCTGTTCGCGTTAGGCTGTTGTATCCTGTTCGCGTTAGGCTGTTGTATCCTGTTCTCGCGATCCTCTCCATTTAGCTCCTTCACTTCAATGCCGCTTCCATTCCATTTATATTAGTTCATAATCTGATGCCCCAACCCAGGCCCCCCCCTAAACCCCCGCCAACTGCAAGGTTCACTGGTTAACGGCAAAATGACGCCAATGAGAAGCATCGGGCGTCAGCGGCGTGATCTTTTGATGCACACGACGACTACAACAACACCAGATATCTACACATTCATCCCGACCGGGATCTGTCAAATTTAAGAGCCAGTTGTGGCCCGCGGTTCGAAAAATCTGCCCATCCTGCCACCAATGTACTGGGTGATTTAAAAAATCAAAAATATCACGCCGTTAATCAACTGTACAAGAGCTTAAAGTCTGGGCACAAATATGCATGCCGAACTCCCGCTAGAATCACACATTGCCCCCCCAAACCCCCTATCCCTCCGCAAGCCTGCTACAAAACTTTAACGAAATAATTATAGGAAATAAATGTATAACAATAACACAAGCAATACACAAATTGTATCTTATCGTCGGCGAGTTCTGTCATAAGGACACAACGCCGGCAGGAAATCATCAACACAAGCACAGAACTCATGAAAGGAGACAGCCACGTCACACAAGTCAATACATCCATGCCATCGTAAAGACTAGTGCCAGATGATTGGCATCGGCAGATATACCTATACCTGACCCCCCCCTACCGCCGCCGCCTCATCAACCGCCGAGTGACGTTTAAGCTGAAATTGTGCAATCCGGGCCACATGGCAAGCGCGGAAATATAAAAAAAAACGTGTGATTTCTGGAATAGAGTGGGAATATCAGAAAAAAAAACATTATATTAAGCTAATGACACAACTTTTCCCGCCAAAGTTGACGGTAGATACAGATCAAGTTGATGGTAGATACAGATCAAGTTGACGGTAGATACAGATCAAGTTGACGGTAGATACGGATCAAGTTGACGGTAGATACGGATCAAGTTGACGGTAGATACAGATCAAGTTGACGGTAGATAGAGATCAAGTTGACGGTAGATACGGATCAAGTTGACTGTAGATACGGATCAAGTTGACGGTAGATAGAGATCAAGTTGACGGTAGATACAGATCAAGTTGACGGTAGATACGGATCAAGTTGACGGTAGATACGGATCAAGTTGACGGTAGATACGGATCAAGTTGACGGTAGATACAGATCAAGTTCGGCATTGTAAAAAAAAAAGACCTCAATAAAGTTACATGATAATGTACAAGACAAGCTGATATCTCGCGCCCCCCCACCCGCCCCCAAAAAAGGAACTTCCTGATCTAGTCTGCTCTATGCACTAATTTGATAAAGAAAAAAAGATGTCTAAACGTACCCGAGATAAAAAGCTTTCTTGGTAAAAATTTACTGCCGCAAACATAAAATAAAGTGGATTACAGAAATATGGGGGGGGGGGGGGGGAATATACCCAGCTTAACAAATGTGTTACAACAAGATAAACAAGAGTTATTGTCTATCACTCAAGAGCGTACGCTCGCCTGGTGGTGGGGTGTCTGGAATTCTCTCAAGACAGGAAATTGCACAATGGCCGCGCCGCTACTGCGGGGGATGACTGTTCTCCGCGATAATTTTTTTTGTATCTATTTAAACGAACCGAACTATTTCTCCCCCCCCCCCAAACCGAGATCACTCCGCCAATGCGACCACTTTCCGTTGATGGCAAAACAAATGGTGTCCCACAACAACAACAACAACAACAAAAAAAAACAACCAGGCTGGGTCTTGGGTTCACGGGGAACCTATGAGTAAATGTGGGGCCAGAGGCGTAGCGAGGGGGGGCAAGGCAACATGCGCCCGGGGCATTTTACCTTTTTTAGCGCCCCCCCCCCATTTCGAAAACCATATAATAGTATATGTAAAATATACCATTTGGCGCCCGTGAACCTCAGCGCCCGGGGACATATGTACCCCCCGCCCCCTTAGCTACGCCTCTCTGTGGGGTTGGTGAAAGGGGGTTGTTGTGTGTGTGGGGGGGGGCGTAGACAAAACTACCTTCCGGAACACTCTTAGCACCAGATTTAATACAAAAAAAATTATATACTGGATGGTGGGGGTGGTAGTAGGTACAAGGCCCTGTTGTTTGCCTCTAAACCCGCGGGTCACAACCGGCGGTACGCGCGCACCCCAAGGAGCAATGGAGAGCTTATACGGGGGCTACGCAGAAACGTGTAATTTTCGTTTAAAATCGGCAGGACATACGTACGCACCTTCTGGGATACTCTCGCGGGGAAGGGGGGAAGCTTGAGGACCGCTCTAAACGGGGCGCACACACTCCCCCGTTACGAAAGGCGAAATATTAAACAAAAAAAAATAAAATAAAAGTGACGAAGGGGTTTTATAGGATTAACAAGGAATACACGAGTTAAACTGGAAAATTGGGTTGGGTGGGGGTGATATGGTCAAAGATAAAAAAAAAAGACCTTCAATGCATTCAAATTTCTAGACGTCAGTGCAGCATGTGACATATAAACTTTAATAATCATTAATTAGACGCGCGCGGGATATACATGTATATATATAACACACGCGAGAAGCCAAACACGTGTGTACACACAAAAGCCAAAACCAGTGTTTTTTTGTGATGCCACTTACTAGATAGGAAATCCTGTATAGCGAGACATAATGACACCACAGACAGCAACAAGGCCGTGGTGGGAATGGGTGGGTGGGTGGGGGGGTCATGCTCATGAGAGGGGCGCGAGAGCCAATCCATGTTGAGTGTAGATGGCACGATTCCTCGCTATACGGAAATGCGCGGTTTAATTGCCTAATCGGTCAGAAAATCGTAACGAATTCGCTACAATGCTGCCCCTGGAGATAACGACTCGTCCGTACACGGGGAGGGGAGGGAGGGGACAAGCTCAAACGTAACAGAACATACAAATGTTTCGTTAATTTTCCTCACAAAATCTGTTTTAGCCCACTATCAGTTGCCGCGTGCACAAACACACACACACACCCTTCACATGATCAGAGGGAGCAATTCTGAGGACCACCTACCAGACCACACGAGGGAATCATCGGATGCACACAAGGCAGTGTCGAATGCACAAGGCAGTGACGCTCTATGGCCCATTTTAACAGGCTCAATGCAGACACACCCGGTGATACTTGGGAGGGGGGGGGGCGCTAGACGGCTGCGCCACTGGGCTGTCCATAACAATCGCTCAGCTTAAGCCCCCCCCCCCACTAAGCATCCATTCTCGTGATGTTATTTTCTGGGAGCAGGTGGGGGGTGGGGGCAAAGAGAGAGGGGGAAAAATTACATTCTCATGGGTTTGAACATAAATCGCTAGTCACCGACATCACTGAATGTTAAGACTGTGTGGTTTACAGGACACGATAAAACTCCTCACCATTACAGCATCATGAAATTAAAAAAAATATTAATAATTGGCAATTACGTTACAAAATAACTATACGCGGCCGATTGCAGCCAGTGATAAATGTGTTCGGAGCAGCCATTCCGACATCAAGTGTGCAGTCAGTCTCAATTATCGCCGTATTATTATTATACGGAAAATCCCTAGAAAGACATGGTAGTCATATGTCACAGGCGAGGTTATCAGTGCAGGATATACGTATAGGCTACAAAAGCTTAGCTCCCCCCCCCAATAGTTGTCCGAGTGAACAATTGTCATATATACTTCAATATTTGTCACTGACATATAATATATGGATGTACACATGGCCCCCACATCTCAAATAGCTTAGGGCCTTATCAAGTCTAAATCCGGCCCTGGTGGTAATATTGAATATCAACAAACCAATAAAAAAAGACTTGATTTTTTGCCTACTCCTACTTATTTTACTTAAATTCAGTAAGTGTTTGATACCTTAATTATACATACACACACACACATATATATGTATATATATATATGTATATAGATACAGTCGATTGCGCTTAATTGGGACATATCGGAACCGAGGCTTTTTGTCCCAATTAAGCGGCTGTCCCAATTAAACATACACATTTACTATTGGCTTCTTCATTTGGTTCCTTTGAGATTTGTCCCAAATAAGCGGCTGTCCCAATTAAGCGGAATCCACTGTATATATGAAATAGGAAAAAACCAATGGCGGATGAAGTCGCCTCCCCTTTTAAAGGGGGCGGGGAAGGGGGGGAATAGATGTCAATGGCACATATCTTCAAGCACGTGACCGCTGGATTGGGTGGAAATAACAAACATGGCTTCGTGATCGGCCCACAGTTCGTTAAGTAAGCAACACTCAAAGAAGGTTTAGAAATGGCACAGCACGGACAACAATCCCACCCCCCATCACAAGTGGGCGGTAGTGGAAAAGGTCAGTGATGGAAAGAGGAGGGAGGGGGGTGTGGGGGGAGGAAGGTGGCGGGGGAAGAGCCAACAGGGAATACAGTGTTTGACCATATGTGTGGTAAGTCAAGCGACCTCGGGCTAGAAACCAAACACAGAAAATTATTTTTTTTTTGTTTTTAAATTAACAAAAATGCTGCACATATATTTGATACATCATCCTGATTAAGTGGCCAGTCTGAAAGTAAACAGCAGGGCTGTATCTATCTATTGCTGCTTTCAATATAAAGACCATTGAGCTGTCCATTATATCTAGTTCTACTTTTCAATAAAGACCTGTAACAATACATCACTGCCAATATAACCAGGTATAGTGAATAAAATAGTTGGGGGGGGGGGGGAACCAGATTCATCCACCTCTGGCGGATTAGGGCCAGCAATACACGAGGTCTCATGAGGGGTCACATTCAAGTTTGTATTATTTTTAGTGAACAAATATAGGGGGCAAGTTCATTGTTCAAATCCATGTCTTTGGACCAACATCAGCCTATGTTTTTTTTTTCATTTGTTGACTTATTTAAAACTACCAGTCCAAATAATAAATAAATAAAACGAAACAGGTGGAGATAAAAAAAATCACCGGGGACTAAGATTCATTTTAACATATGAGACACAACAGTTGTTCACACACAAATACAGCTTGTTAACAGTATACCCACTCACAGAACTTCATTTCAATTTATCAACAAAAAAAAAAAAGTAACAAGAATTTAAGTGCAGCAGTACACTGTTGCATGCAAAAAAAAAATGACCAATAAATTGTTGCATTTTATAGAACATGAATACTGACATCCCTCGCTGGACTGAGACCCACAAACCATAGATGAGGACAAAAGAGAAAAAAAAAAGAACTGGCAGAGGAAGGAACCAATGAGAAGAGAGAGCAGCAAAGCTGTTCAACAGGATGCTGGAAGAGGGGAGTACAAACTGGCAAGTGAAGGGAAATTACAGAGCACTGGTTGCCAAAACTTTGCACCCCAAAATTTTTTTTTACCCTTTCCTAAGAACCTCTTTTCGCCATCTCTGGACTTGCAGGAGAGTATGGTGGAGTGTATGTGTGTGAGTAAAGACATAGCTGATGCTGTGGCAGGCAGTAAAACATTTTTTTTTTAATTTTCAATCCACATCAGCTTTTTTTTTAAAAAAAAAAGACAATTCCAAATGCAACACTAAATATCAACTGGCTACATAGCATCCCTAAAATTCATAGAAAGCCCAAAAGTTCTGCGTGTGAACAGCAAAAAGGGGGGAGACGGATGCTGAATTAAGCATACAACTTGAACTGTATTATTTTTGTTTTTTCTGCACTTAACTTGGCAACCAACTGGACAAAATGAATCATGGGTAAAAGTACTGGGGAGGAGGGGGAATGGTACTGACCTTTTTATAGGAGACAATTCCAGACTTGTCCACCCTTCTATGTCCAATCTTTCTGTCCTTGTCCCGTACTGAATTGGACATTGAGTTGGCCTAAAAAAAAAAAGAAAGACATCATAGACGAAATAAATATTGGTACATTTAAAAAAAACTGTTGAAAAATGTTCGGCATAAACTTAGTCTTCTCTCGCTTATCGTGTTTAATCCGTACCGAGACTTCACCGCAAGAGAGTGAAGAATGTGAAGGTGAAAGAGTGATCTGGCATAGGAAGGTTGTATATACAGAACAAAATAGAACACACACATGAATAATTCTGGCATCTTAGCTCTCTAGACATGTTTGAATCATTAGTAGAAAATTTTTTTTTCAATCAACATTAATTAAACCACAATTAACTTAATAATGAAAATACTGCTGGATTGATATATCTGTCGGTTGTTAAACTTTGTGTGAGTTGGTTAGCCTTTGCCTAATTCAACTTAAGTAAAGACAATAGGGCAGATAAAGTTTAGACCATGACATAAAATGGGATTGTGCGGTCAGCCCAACACCCTGAAGTCCCTAGCCAAAGTCAGATACCCATTTAAAGCTTGTCTGTACTGACTGCGGATGGCAATAAAAGAGACTTTGACTAATGACTGGGCAGCAACTTTACAACATTCCTTAATATACAGCACTAAATATAAACCACTAAAACCCTTTTCTTACTGATATTACTAAATAGATTTCTTCTATCACTTTCCCTATATAATTTAAAAGTGTGATAAACAGTGTCGATTCTAATGCTTTTGCCCCTGTCAGCTGCATTTGTTTGTATCAAGTGACTAACAAAAAGAAAAAAAAATCAGATCAATAATGAAAAGGCCTTGTATAGAAAAAAAGTCCTACTTTGACCCCAACTCCAGAATTGGAAAGCTTTGGGGGGGGGGGCACCACACGCCCAACATGTGTAAAATGCACTGTCAGCTCCCAACAGTACCCAGAGCAGACTGAAGGAACTCGCAAAAATGTTGTTTTTTTTTAAAAACACAAGCAACTTAACGGCAGACAAATATATAAAAACACTATTACTAATAAATTTTTTTCTTATACTTTTGTAAAGATATTTAGTTCAGTATATGGTAATTAGCCACGCATTTATTAGTATGATATAATGTGAGTTTTTTTTTTTTACTTTTTAGTGCATTTTAAAAAAAGGTAATTTTTAATTAGGTTTTTTTTTATTCTCACTTCTGGTTTTTTTGATAGAAGTACACTTTAATAAATTTTAATTATCTATACAAAAGTCTATATAAAACGAACACAAAAATCATCTTTTGCGCACTGAAGCACCGGTACTTTGCATTTATTTTAATGTGATAAACTCAAGGTGAATATTTCTCTCTATTATAATACATTACAAAATCCATGGACTCAAAAATATTAAAATTATGTATTCTCATGTAGAATTTACATGTATGCCAAATCTAAGCCTTCTCACTGAATAAAACAAAAATCACAATTGAGCTGTAAGATTTGAGGACAAACCCTACCGGAAAGTGAAACTAAATAAAAGCTTAGAAAAGTGAACAAGCTGATTCAAATAACAAAGAAAATATTTTCTACACTGTAAAACTAAATCTTACCTCATTTCTGTTTTCATCATTTTCTGGAAAAGAAAAAAAATAAGAGAAATATTATATAAATATATAACACATAAATACATTTAAAAAAAACTAATCGACAATGGCTTAAAAGTGCATAAAAATAATCAATACGTTTTTTTTAGCCAGGCATACTAGCTAACCTCTTTCAACATCTAATTCCCTGATCAACAGAAAATTCTAAATCTTAACAGAATTAAAACTTTAGGCTCCGTAAAATACGCCCAACTTGATTACTAGAATTAAAAAAATGTGACATGAAGAAAGATTTCTTAAATCCCCCACTAATACAATCATTGAAGAAATCATGTAGAAGAGAATTCTAGTGAATGCCCTGGACTTTGGCCAGGTCTAGACAAAGTCCATAAATCCATCCAAATTTTTAACGAGTACTTGGTATCCTTAGTATGTTATTTGGGGAAAAGTTAAAGTTGCTGGGCGTTATGAAAGCTACACTATTCCTCAGCATGTGGCTTAAAAAAAAACATAAATGTTTCACCTGTTTTGATGGACTCCATAGGTTTACAGATATTTATTTTTCTTTCTTTTTATAGTTTAAACTTATCTCAAAAAAAAATATTATCACTTCCATACCTCATCTAAATGGCACAATAAATTTAAATTGAGGTCTAATTATTCAGAGGTTAACAATAAACTAGACATACATTAGTTTAATAAGTCTGTTAAACTGTAAGACAGGCTCCAGCAAACTTATCAAATGAAAAAAAAAATACAATGTAAAATTATTTCTGAATGCTGGAAAACTGTTACAAACCAGTATGAATCCAACAGTTTACAGCTACATAACACTACCAGGTGTGCAGTAATTAAAAGTTAATTATTTAATTTATAAACAGAATTTATCTAATGACCCATCAACAAACATTTATGACAAGCTAACTAATTTATGTTATATAAATAACATGATTCTTTTAAAGATAATCCAGGTTTGAGGCAGAATCCACGCATTCAGATTAAACAATATACAAATTAATAACGTTTGAATGAAAAAGAGGAAGAAAAAAACGATGGAAAAATAGTAATACATTTATGGTCACAAGTTAAAATTTTCATTAATCTAACTTTATATAAACCCTAACCATTTAAGATACATATAGCAATTTTTTTCTTAAATTATGTATTCATGATTCAAAACATGTAACAATACTTTTAAAGGAAAATTATTAAAAAATTCTAAAAAATGTAAAAATAAAAATTTAATGTAAAAAATATTTTTAAAAGAATAAAAAGAACTAAAATATCAGTAGTGAATATCTGCATCAAACCTGGGCAAAAGCAAACTCTTATGCATAGATTGAAATGGAGGTAAGGATTAAGGGGAAAGGGAATGATGATATCTTCGATTGTGAGAGATTTTTCAGTCAAGTCTGCAAAACATGTTTGAAAAAAAAAAAAAAAAGAAATTGGCAGATGCACAAGAAAACTGGCCCAATATATTTTATAAAAATTGGCATTGATGTTATTTACAGTAAAAATTACTTTTGTTACTGTCACTTTCACTGTAATAGTCTGTCTAAGAAAAGAAATTTTTATTTCCTATTTATAGATTGGATCTTAAGTATAGAATATACATATTTTTGTTTTCCTAAATTATCAACAAAGTTTTACAACTGAAACGGCAAAGATAATGAAAAATGTAATGTTAAGATTTAATCAGGCAGCCAATTAAGTAAAAAAAACAACTTTCAAAACCAATATTGCAAGTAAGTAAACCATAAGTCAAATGGCCATAGACATACATAGCAGCATTACTAAATTTACTATCATTGTAAACAATAATTTTTTTCTAAAAGATTTGCTCAACAATAAAAAAACTAATCATTACACACTTTAAACGGTTTATAACAAATATTTGTATCAATCATCTCCAACTATTTCTGAAATAAAAGATATTTAAATTTACGCTATATATAAAACAATTTAAATAAGTAATTTTTTTTTTTCATATTTATAAAAAAAAAAATTATTCCCAAAAAAAAGGTGATAAACCCAATTACTTCATGCCTTGAACGGTAAAGAAAGAGTTTTCGTAAAAAAAAAAATTATGAGCCTTTAATTATTGCCTCTTTATATACAGTTTATGTTGTATGGGTGTAAATATAGCAATGAAAACATTTTGTGCCACAACACTAACAGGATGTTCATAAAAAAAAGATGGTTATTTAGTTATTATTAATATTGCCTCTAGACTCCAGATTTTTTTTAAGCATACAAATAACATATTTTTATATTAGAGATAACACTGTGTTAATTATGACATCTTCATCGTTCACATTGGTCTGATTGGAACTATTTCAAAATAGTGCTTATTGATGCTGCCTAAACATTTTAGCAATCACATGTCATGGTCCTAAATGTTCTGTTATATCAATAATTATTAATAAGACCAATAAGGACAGACAAGGAAAAAAATTGATGCAAATATTAATTTCAATTTTTGTAGATAGGAACATAAAATATGCATAATTTGTAAAAATAAATATTCTTTCTTCTATAAGCAATAAAATAAAGATCTGACTTACATGGCTTAGTAAAAGTAGCCTACTAATTTAGTAATTAAAATCACAAATATTTTTAATTAAGGGCATAACTGTGCAACATTAATAGTTACTAAACAATGAGAACTGTATAAATGATACCTAGACTTGAGTAAAAAAAATCATCTAGAACAATTGTTTTCATTAAATCATCTATTAAACATAAATTATAAAAGAAAACACCCATCAATGACCAAGACACACTTCATAGTGGTTAGATATCACACACTACAGACAAAGCAAGTTATTAATAAACCGATACAGCAACAAATACTGTCGCCTATATGTATATAAAGTTAATTTATCTGCAAGAATAAATAACGAGACATTACCATCGCCTTCGTGGTCGTATTCTTGGCCGCTAAGGGGTTCCGATGCATGGGAGGCCGAGTCTGACAATGGGGCGGCTGTGGCCATTTTGCTCGCAATGTAGTATTTATTATTTGTATTTCAATCAGTCGAAAATAAAAAAAAAATCACTAACGAGATAATCCAAAGGGTAAAATAATATTTACTACATTGTTTAAATATTACTAGTGTTAATTTTCTTCCCAATGGCTATTCTACCGTCACTCCCTAAAAGATAAATTCACACAAATTTTGTATGTTGATTTCAGTAATTTCATTGCGCATGTCCCGGAAGAAAACATTTAGGAACCACAACTTCCGCATTCTTTTTATGCCCATTCTTTGTTACTAAAAACACAATTCTCTACCAAATATTTTCGGTCCTTGTTTTAACTTTTTTTTTTAACGTGAACGTTTGATTATTGACCAGTAAATAAGTCTTAACTTATTTTGATGACATCTTGGTATCTGAAATAGAACACTTGGTAATGAAGCGCAAAGAAATGTGTTCTTATTTTTCTCAGCAAAAATGCTATGCAATAGCATAGCATTTTTTAATATATAAACGCTATAGGCCTATATAAAGGTATTCTTTAATCAGTAATTATATAAGCTGGTACTCGGATACTCCATGGAGACTTGCATAGATAGACAGGACTTGCAGCTAATGTCATCTCCTTAGAGCAGGGCCGCTTTATCAACTAGGCACAGTAGGCACTGTGCCTAGGGCTTACGGACTTTTCAAGGGCTTACGAAAGCCAGAACATAAAGTGAAAACAAGTTCAGATTGCCAATAAAATTTAAATAGTAAATTGTGCCAACCAGCAAAAATCACAGTGATACAGTATATCACTAACCACACTTTTTATCACACACAAAAAAAGTAGAACATGATTTTACTGTGCTCTAATATTGTAATGCGATATAGCGGAATACTGTTTTACAAAGGATTCAATAAGATGTTTCGACTTTCTGGCACCATTCGCTGCGGTATTAGGAAATGGCGTTAGCTGTAAGTGGTCATTGTCATTCCGATATCGTTGATGATGCAGTGCAGCGGTTCTCAATCCTTTTTGCCCGCTGTCCCCCCAAAAAGTAGCGAAAGTTTGTCCGCGGGTTACCCCTCGCACGTTAAGCTCAGGAATGAATGTACTCACTTTCCACAATGGAATGGCACTTTTATGCTGATGCGTGTACCCCTGCATAAAATTTCCCCGTACTCCTTAGGGTACGCGTACCGTCGGTTGAGAATTGCGGATGTAGTGCATCATAGAGTCGAATTACTCTTCATATTAAGTTAGCTGGTAGTCACATATTTTTGTGAAATTAGCAATGAAAAGTGGATTTTCTTATTAGGCCCCTTTATCAGTAACTTCGGGTACACTCCCGGCAGGGTCGGCCTTACGAATTGCGTGGCCCAATTTAACGGATGCTTGCGAGGCCCGTCTTCTAATTTTATTTTTTTTTTTACAATAATAGCTATTACTATTATTGTTAAATGTAAATTGCGGGGATCCTGACAGGCATGGGCGTATTCATGCCCTCCCCTACATTTTGAAAAAATGACATATAAGAGGGGGGCATTTGCTCTCCCCCCTTACATTTAAAAAAAATGTCATAAAGTTGTTATTTGCCCCACCCCCTGGAAAATTTTTGCCCCCCCTTCCTGGAAAAATTCCTAGCGACGCCCACGCTGACAGGCGCGGGGCCCAATTTGGAGCAATCGGTCGAATCGGCCTAAGACCGGCCCTGAGTCCCGGACTAGGGGAAATATTATTTTAGCCACCCCTTCCCCCCAGTGGCGTAGCGAGGAGGTGCAAGAGGGCATCATGTTCCGGGCGTGCTACTCACAAAGTGGCGCCAAATGGTATATTTTACAAATAATATTATATGGTTTTCAAATTGGGGGGGGGGCGCTAAAAATGTATTGTGCCCCGGGCGTGAGTTAAGCTCGCTACGCCAATGCTTCTCCCCCCCCCCCCCCCCCGCGATAAAACTTTTTAGCGGGAGAAACACCCGAGTTATTTATTAGCTATGCTACTAATTGTTGTATTAACTATTCTAGAATCTGTAACAGGAAATCGTTATTTTTTTTTCTTTACGTACACTCTCCTCCCTCCAAATGATTCTTGGTCATTTTTTTAAGGCGTAATTGACCTACTGCTCCTGTCTAAACAATAAACACATCTAATGCGGATCTGCGCAGTAAACTGTTGATAACTCATAGTTCAACTTTGATTCCTAGTTCCCTACGGTTATCTCAGGTAATTTACTATGTTGATTTAAATTGTTCCTTATCTGTTAAGGAGTTATACGGAAAGTGATGGGGGTAAATGAATAGACGTATGGGTTAAATAGCCTAAATAGCTGTATTTACGTTGGCCCATTATTATTATAAATGTTTTTGTTTTCATTATTATTGGCACAATTTTTTTTTTAAATAATATAAACTCTGTAAGCTGTTGAAGTTGTTGTTTTGTTCTGTTTGTTGTATTGGAGTAAATAGATACAACAATTGTTATCGTTGCCCCTGATATTTTAAATATTTGTCATTGCCCTAGAGCAGGGGTCGGCAACCTACGGCTCTCGAGCCGCATGCGGCTCTTTCGATGTCAAGTTGCTGCTCTTTCGATGTCAAATTGCGGCCTTCCAGTTCCAAGCGCAAATAACAATAATTATTATTATTTTATATATCTAATCCTAATCAAACACGATTATACTGAAACAAACAATTTTAGTGGCTCTTTAATTAAAAACTGAGAAAATTGTAAATTATAACTTTTGTTTCTTCCGTCTCAAAAGGTTGCCGACCCCCCTGCCCTCTCTCTCTCTCTCTCTTTGAACTCTCTCAGTAAACTGCGGGCTGAGACTTAGTCTCTTAGAGCCCGTGAGATCAGACTTGCTGTGTCTCTCAACATCTGGAGACTGCCATAAAGCCCGATGGCCAGCAAGCTTCCGGACTGGTCCACCCTGTGGTCCGCCAGTCCGGGGCACTCGAAAAGCAAATGATCTGCCCTACAGTTATTTATAAAGGTGAGTACACTCTGTTAGGATCGGGACTCACAGCTACCACACACACCTGTGAGATAAGCCTCTCATCTGTAGAGTTTGAATCCTTCTGTCTCACTCATAGGGTTGCTATGTGGGTTAGGGACATTATGAGAGCCCCAGATGGGGCTGAGATTGATTGGGGGAAAGCAAAGGCGGCTGTGGTGGTGGGTGGGGGGGGATCGGTGCTAGCCACCAGGGTCGGCCTTAGGCCGATTGCTCAAAATTGGGCCCCCCACTTCTGGCAGGGGCCCCGCAATTTAAATAGTTGTTATTGTAAACAAATATATAGAAGAGGGAGCCTCGCAAGCTTCCGGCCCTGATTTGTGAGACAGATGGCCGAGTGGTGTAGATACATGCCATGTTGACTTGAGAGTCCTGGGTTTGATCCTCTGAGAGAACCATGGGAATTTTTCCAAGTGAAATCTGTGTCAAAGTAGTCCCAAATGTCCACCCAGCTTTGAATGGGTACCTGACTTCAGCTGAGGAAGTAATGGCGGCTGGGCGTTGTGCTAACCACACAACCCTTTCAGATGCCGAGGCTATAGAAACGGATGAATTCATCTGCCCCGATAGGTAACTTTACTTTTGTGGTGACTGGCCTTAGGCCTAATGTGTAATGTTAATTCAGCCCAGATTACGGCCAATGATAAATACCGTTAGCTAGTATCCTGAAACTGCCTTATTTGCTGTTAACATTTGAAAATTGAAATAAACAAAAAAAAAAAACAAATTAAAACAGAAATACAGAGTCAAATTAAACATTTATTAAGTATCATATATAATAATACTCATTTCCAGTGTGCGTTAAATCGAGAGTAAAGAATTAATACAACAGTATTCCAGTTTAAAATACAACCATAAAAAAATCGGATCTGCCCGAAACCAAAAATAACCTAGCCTACCGATCAAGCCTAAGGGGATATAACTCTATGGAAAGGTTTTGCAGGGTACAGCTAGTATGGATTAATAGCAATTTCTTTAAACGGTGGAAAGTTTTATTACAAACATTGGCAAATTGAGAAAATACAATCACTCTTTCAAAAATATATTATTTTTAACAATTTTTGTCACACACAGAGGTGTTCTTACGCTCTGGGTTCCTAATCAACCATTTTCTATGATATTTTGTAGGCTGAGTCAAGAATAATATCAAATATCATCAAAATATTTACTGGTACGGCGCAGTCCTGCCTGTCGATCTATCTGTTATTCTCTCAAACTATATCTGTCCAGGCCCGTAGCGTGCGGGGGGGGGGGGAGAGGGGTGCCCGGGGGCCGGCCCTTGCGTTTTGTCTGCCCCCCCTTGCTTATTTGTTCTACTTAGTAAAATGTATTATTACCTGGCCCCCCTGCTATTGCCTGGCCCCTGCTGTAGAATGCCTGGCCCCTCCTGTAGAATTTTCACGCTACTGGGCTGTATCTGTCATTCTGTCTGAATGTCTGTCTGTTTGTCGTTTTTTCCTTCCGTCTGTCTGCCTGAATGTCTTTTCCATCTATTTGGTTTAATTTTTTTTTATGAGCCTGCCTATCTATCCATACATAGTCTATTGTCTCATCCGTCAGTCTGCACGCGGTCTGTACCTGTCTGTCTGTGCATCAATCAATGCGCCTGTCTCTTATCAGACTGTGCCCTGTATCCAGGGGCGAATTTAAGGGACAGGCGCAGTGCTTCAAGTATGAAGGGGCCCCCCAAAGAGCCCAATTTAAAACTATCTATTTTTCTAAAGGGCCCCGGGGGCCTCAATTGACATCAGCCCCGGCCCGCCCGCTGTCTGTATCTATCTATATATATATTAACACTTGACAGCCACATTCACTCCCTGCGCACATGGAACAGCTTGTCCCTCTTGATTTCCAGTTTCCGCCTCTCGTAGCCCACAATGAGCTGGATGTGTTCCACGAACAAACTGATCCCCCACAGCATCAGGGACAGGACGGCGAACAACTCGACCATGAATATCACCTGCTGAATGGAGATTTCCCTGGAGTCTGTCGGTTTGGGCAGCTCTGAAAGAAAATTGTTGTTATGGCTCCATCAAATGGCATAAACATCATACATATTTTACTATATAAACTGTCTTTTTTCGATATGTGAGCCCCCCCCCCCCAGCATTTTTTGCTGGTTGCGCCACTGTTCTACATATTTAAGTGCGTCAAGCATTGGGTTCGGGGGGGGGGGGCGTGATAGGGAATATCCGGTTAGTAAAAATATAAAAGAGACCCTTTCATTGCGCTTGATCCCTTTGAATAGCAATCGTGTCAGCAGCCAATGGTGCATGACAATATTACCGCAACATCCCAGTTGTTATTTGTTTGTTATTTTTTCAGAGATGGGGGTGGGGTGGGGGGCTGGTTGTGTTACGGCCCTTCGTTGGAGCCACTGCGTGTCCGTATATTATTGTCGCTTCTGTATACTCGTATGTTATAAAAAGTATTGTATCTGGACTAATGTGTAATGATTGTAATAAAGGAGATGAGCAGCCTGCCACGGTTCGACAACTTTTTAAGATTTGACTCGATTTTTTGTACTAGAGGCGAGTATATTTCACGCTGGCTTCCCCTGAGCGATCGTCTCCTATTCTATGCAAAAATAACGACTTAGTTACATTTGAATATGTTTCTGTGTGTGTGTGTTAGTGTGTATGTGTGTGTTTATGTATGTGTGTGTGTATACAAATGTACAGTAGCTCACCTTTAATTGGAATTTGTTTCCGCTGTACCCTTGAGTCGGTGATGTTCACACACAGCAGTGCCTTTCCCTCCAGGCTGTTATAATGACAATATTCTCGTAAGTTGCAAATTGCAATGAAGTCATACATGTGATAATGACAATATTCTCGTAAGTTGCAAATTGCAATGAAGTCATACATGTGATAATGACAATATTCTCGTAAGTTGCAAGTTGCAATGATGTCATATATGTGATAATGACAATATTCTCGTAAGTTGCAAATTGCAATGAAGTCATACATGTGATAATGACAATATTCTCGAAAGTTAGTTGCAAGTTGCAATGATGTCACACATGTGATAATGACAATATTCTCGTTAGATGCAAGTTGCAATGATATCACACATATGATAATGACAATATTCTCGAAAGTTAGTTGCAAGTTGCAATGATGTCACACATGTGATAATGACAATATTCTCGAAAGTTAGTTGCAAGTTGCAATGATGTCACACTTGTGATAATGACAATATTCTCGAAAGTTAGTTGCAAGTTGCAATGATGTCATACATATGATAATGACAATATTCCCGAAAGTTAGTTGCAATGATGTCACACATGTGATAATGACAATATTCTCGAAAGTTAGTTGCAAGTTGCAATGATGTCACACATATGATAATGACAATATTCTCGAAAGTTAGTTGCAAGTTGCAATGATGTCACACATGTGATAATGACAATATTCTCGAAAGTTAGTTGCAAGTTGCAATGATGTCACACATGTGATAATGACAATATTCTCGAAAGTTAGTTGCAAGTTGCAATGATGTCATACATATGATAATGACAATATTCCCGAAAGTTAGTTGCAATGATGTCACACATGTGATAATGACAATATTCTCGAAAGTTAGTTGCAAGTTGCAATGATGTCACACATATGATAATGACAATATTCTCGTAAGTTAGTTGCAAGTTGCAATGTCACACATGTGATAATGACAATATTCTCGTAAGTTGCAAGTTGCAATGATGTCATACATATGATAATGACAATATTCCCGAAAGTTAGTTGCAATGATGTCACACATGTGATAATGACAATATTCTCGAAAGTTAGTTGCAAGTTGCAATGATGTCACACATATGATAATGACAATATTCTCGAAAGTTAGTTGCAAGTTGCAATGATGTCACACATGTGATAATGACAATATTCACGTAAGTTGCAAGTTGCAATGATGTCACACATATGATAATGACAATATTCTCGAAAGTTAGTTGCAAGTTGCAATGATGCCACACATGTGATAATGACAACATTCACGTAAGTTCCAAGTTGCAATGATGTCATACATGTGATAATGACAATATTCTCGTAAACCACAATGATATTATACACGTGTGTATTCGTATATTAAGCGTGTGGTTTTTATTTGTCATTGCGTGTGAAAAAAATGTATTAGAGCGCTCGGATATCGACCTGAAGATCTAGGATCGAGCCTTGAATCTACACACCTTGGAATAAGTACACGACTCTTATATAAATTCTTCCTCTTTCTACTTTTTCTATAAATAGCCCAATATATATATATATATATATATATATATATATATATATATATATATATATATATATATATACAGCACAATGGTTATTTTTCATCTAAACTAACATTGAAAGTTTCACCAGTGGTTAATTTGTTTAATCTTTCAAAATTTATTTTGGGTATTTTTAGTTCTATTGCTTTAATTTGGTTCTATTGCTCCTTTTTTACCTGCTAGCCGAAGTATCGATTCTGAACTTAACTATAAATACAACATCGATACAAAGACTTCATTTACATAACCAATATCAAGAAAAAATAAACATAATAAAAAAAAACCTAATGTGTACACAGAGGCGCAACTAGACCAAACTTTCAGGGGGGGGGGGAATCACTTGTATTAAAAAATCACATTATTTATATATTTGTATTTTATTTTAAACAAATTTTGGTCTAATCTTTTAATTTTTTTATTATTTCGAAGGGGCAAATGCCCCCAATGCCTGCCACCCCCTAGTTGCGCCACTGTGTGTACACACAAAGACGTAACTGTGGCAGCGCACCAAGTGGAACTTGCCAGCCAGGGGCGGCAACTACAAGGCGCTGATACAAGGCGGCATTTTCAGAGCACCAAACACGCACTCTACCGATGCGCAGACCTACCCGCAAGAGACATTTGTCCCCTTGACTTCTGAAATAATTTTGATCTGTGTGAAGTTGTTCGACATCAGCAACTCGTCATCTCTCTGGAAATACGAAATTTTCAAGTTGATTTTTTTTATTCCCTACGACACACAAATATCGAACGACAATCAAGTCAATATAAACAATCAAGTCCATATAAACGCAACACAACTAAACACTTTCATCAGCAATTTTAAATTTCGTACCCATATGGAAATGTTAGCAGTTGGCTTCCCCATGTCCGGCATGTTCTTCACCCGGCAGTGGAGTAACATCATCCCGTTAACAGAGAAACTTCCTGAGAACTCGATGTAGCCTCCAGGGGTGGGCGGCGCTACGGAGAGAGAGAGAGAGAGAGAGAGAGAGAGAGAGAGAGAGAGAGAGTCGTTGAAAGCGTGGGGTCAATTCGTTATTGTAATGGAGTCCCCGTGTATGGCTTGAATGGACTGTCCGCGCTCTACGGAAGGTCAAAGCCCACAGGCGTCGTCTGAATTAAACACGTAACATGTCTTGTGCAGATCACGGTCGGTGACCTATATATTTCACCTTCGCAAAAAAAAAAACAGGTTTCGGTAGTTGACACAAAAAAGCAGGGTGGGGAAAGGGGGGGGGGACCTACAAACTAGCCGAAGCTTCAGTTAAGAGGGCGTCTGTTCTGCAGTCATCACTCTCAAAGGAAGCCGCCGCTGAGCAGAGAGGAAGTAGAATTTATAAAATGGCTGAAACGTGTTACCGTGTTACCTACCACTGCTGACTGAGTTTATTAATTGTTTGCTTCCTGTTTTATCAGCGGGTTATAGTTTTTGATACGATCAAGTCAAATATTATTACACTGTACCCCACACCCCCTCACACACACACACACACACACACACATACAGCTGTAACATAGTTATTGAAAATACCCCCACCCTCCGGGCGAACTCTGACAATACGGCCCCATACACGTGCCAAAAATACATAAGCACCACAAATGCCGCCCCCTGGGATGTGGCAATAAGTGTGACGCCATGGGCAACCTCTAGTTGTTGGGGTGGGGGGGGGGCGGGCACCAACAACACTTCATGCCTTAAGACCGGGCAGCGGACCGGTCCGTGGTGAGAAAAAGGTTGGGGACCACTGCCAGCTCTGTTAGATGTCGCAAACATGGTTTCCAGCTCTGTTGATGATTAATTACCCAGAAATTTCTAAAAAAAAATAAACGTGAAATATTTATGAAGCTATACAAATTTAACATATAATCACAATCTTATATTTAAATAAAAGGTGGGGAAAATGCAGATTGATATGATATCATTTCCTTATACTTATACGGCTCAAAACAATATCTAGGAATTAATATAAATTATTCAGCTATCAGCCCTGTCCATTCCAGGGGAAGTGTTCAAAATGTGGAAATATGGGAAGGAAATTGTGACACGTAAGAAAGAAAAAAAAAAGTCGCGCCTGGGCGAATCCAGTTGTAAAAACGGCACCGTACAGTGGGTCTCGTTCATGAGCGATAAGTTTCGAGTTAAGAAAACGGTTCGAATCTCAATGAACAAATGTAAACAACGATATACAGTGTAGACCAACAAAACATATAGCACAAACACTCACTAGTCACTATGAGGTTAGTTCTGGACACCAGTGAGTAGTTGTTGAAGGTCATGTTGTAGATGATGGGCCCGGGGGTGGTGGTCGTAGTGGTCGTGGTGGTTGGTGGTGGTTGTGGTCGTCGTTGTTGTCGTCGTTGTCGTCGTCGTTGTCGTCGTGGTGGTCGTCGTTGTCGTCGTGGTGGTGGTCGGGGTGGTTGTTGAGGTGGTGGTGGTGGGTCTGGTTTTCATGGTCGTCGTCGTCGTCGGCGGCGGCGTCGACGTGCTGGTGGTCTCGGGGCTCCTCCACCACTCATCCGACGGGCGGCTGCTCGACGTCAAGGCCGTCCACCGGTGGGGGTCACCTGAAAAATAAAGGAAGGGCTCAGAGATCATCGTTCCATTCTACCCTAAACCTTTAAAATCATAAACGCAGGGCCGGCCTTAATGAATGAAGTCGATTTCTCCCAAAATCGAGCTCCCACATAGAAAAAAAATAAGGAAGGGTAGAGTCGCGCTCGCGTGTAGTAGTAGTAGTACTCTAGGCTTGTTGGGTCCTTGCATCAACCCGTTAACCTGCGCTGCATCTGAATCGTTACTGATCGGGACCTCGCACGTTCCTAGGCCGGCCCCGATCCCAGGTATCCAAATGGCCATTCTACTTACATTTAACAAGATGACACCTCAAAAGCATTTTTTTTTTTTGAAAGCAATAAATTCTAATGTCAAGTCAAGGCTAAAGAAGATTACTATACATATACACAGGCCCAACGACAGAAATTTCGAGCCCCTGAGCAGGTCTATCGCGCCCCCACCCCTCCCAAGCTGATAATATTATTTTCAAAAGTTCATTGGCCAGCTCAGTCCGGGCCCCCATAAAAACTCGCACTAAAACTCGCCGGCACCTGGGCATTTGCCCCTCCCCCCCCCCTCTCGGCGGCACTGCATATACAGCAAACACTTTGGACGAGTGTCTTTGTTTAAGAACACGCATCGAAATCAATGAAATACAGTGGATTCCGCTTAATTGGGACACCGCTTAATTGGGACAGCCGCTTATTTGGGACAAATCTCAAAGAAACCAAACCAAGAAGCCAATAGTAAATTTGTATGTTTAATTGGGACAGCCGCTTAATCCGGACAAAAAGCCTCGGTCCCGATGTGTCCCAATTAAGCGGAATCGACTGTATTTAAAAAAAAAAGAATTTCACCTACCTTTTGTTGAGCCGTCATTCTAAAGTAAGAAACATTTGCACAGTTATATAATGGAATCACACATCTGCCTGTCTAGTCATATATTTATCTATCTTTCTATATGTATTTATCTATCTGTTTTTTCAATCTGTATATTTTTACTCGTCATGTATTTCTACGTATGTTTTTCTATATGTTTATCGGTCTAACTATTTGGCTATTCAATCCGTCCGTCCGTCTGTCTGTCTGTCCATGTACCCATTTGTCTATCCATATGTCAATGTGCCACGGGAAGACATGCATAGAAAATCATGAAGACAGAAAGAGAGGCATTAAAATGTCATGATATGTTAGCACTAGCACCTCATGTTATCATCTCACAGAGAGAGACAGAGAGAGAGAGAGAGAAAGAGAGAGAGCGACAGAGACAGAGAGAGAGACACACAGAGAGAGAAAGAGAGAGAGATAGCGACAGAGACATAGAGAGGGACACAGAGCGAGAAAGAGAGAGAGAGATAGACAAAGAGGGAGAGAGAAGGAGACAGACAGATAGATAGCTAAATAGATAGATAGATAGAGAGAGAGAGAGAGAGAGAGAGAGAGAGAGAAAGAGCGACAGACAGAGAGAGACACACAGATAGAGAAAGAGACACACAGATAGAGAAAGAGAGAGAGCAACAGAGACGGAGAGAGACACAGAGAGAGAAAGAGAGATAAAGAGAGAGAGACAGAGGTAGAGAAGGAGACACAGACAGACAGATAGAGATAGAGAGAGAGAGAGAGAGAGAGAAAGAGAAAGAGAGAGAGAGAGAAAGAGCGACAGAGACAGAGAGAGACACACAGATACAGAAAGAGAGAGACAGAGAGAGAGAGACAGAGGTAGAGAAGGAGACACAGACAGACACAGAGAGAGAGAGAGGGAGAGAGAGAGAGAGCGACAGAGACAGAGAGAGAGACACACACAGAGAGAAAGAGAGAGAGACACAGAGAGATAGATATAGATAGATAGATAGATAGAGAGAGAGAGAGAGGGAGGGAGAGAGAGAGAAAGAGCAACAGAGACAGAGAGAGACACAGAGAGAGAAAGAGAGAGAGAGCGGCAGAGACAGAGAAAGACACAGAGAGAGAGGAGACACAGAAAGATAGATAGATATAGAGAGAGAGAGAGACACAGAGAGAGAGAGTGAAGGGGCACTTGTACTTACATTTAGGAAAATATTAATGGATGACCTGAAACAAAAAAAAAAGTGAAATCTATCATTTGAGACAGACAGATAGATAGATAGATAGATAGATAGATAGATAGATAGATAGATAGATAGACAGATAGATAGACAGATAGATAGATAGTACACAATCATCTACACACAAAAATCAAGCCATTATCTATTCACATACATCACAAGTGGTCCTCAAACTTCAACAAAAAGTCTTTTTCCTGGTAATTAGACTACACTCAATACACTTCATATATATATAGGCTACATCATTTACTTTCTAAAGTAACCAAAGTACGTACGGTACTTCAAAGAATGTCATGGACAGCTCTATTGGCCTCGAGTCCGTGCACTGCAGATTGGACATGACCAGCCTCGGGAGGCGGCTGCCGGTACTGTTACAGTAAGAATACTCCCTCTTGTCAACCGCAAACTGACCCTTTAAAAAACAAGCAATTAAGCCTGTTCCATTCTGGACACAGGACGTGTTAGCGCATTTTCATGTTATGTATCAGTACGTATGCTATCTTTCAATAAATATTTGTAAATTTTGGAAATGTTTATAAATTCAATTGTGTAATGCATATATCTGTAAAAAAAATTTATAAAGACGTTTCTTTATATTTGAAAAAAAAATTATTTTCTCTTAAATCTAACTACAAGTGGTTTGTGGTTACTGAAATAGGACTCATAATTGAAACCATTCGAAATTGTAGTCATTTAATCGTCCGAAAACTCCGTCAATTGTTGCATAGCTCTGAAACTTTCAATTAAACTCAGAACACAAGCTTACTATTTCATTTGATGAGTTTCTTAATAAATCTTGGTGAAACTACGTGCTGCAGTATTTCGCACCAAATGAATGGGTTATTGAACGTACAAGGTGTAGAATGGGGCCATATATATAATATATAAGCCACTTAGGAGCCCTGAAGCCCGGCCCTCAGAGGTCCTATCGCGAAACGAACTTTTGATGTACACATGGCAGGCCAAGACATACAAAATGATATATACATCACGGGTCTAGGACTTATGGTTGCTGAGATATAGGGTGCTCCATTATTAATATAGCTTATATAGTAAAAAAAACGGTGCTTTATAAGGCCCCTTTTACGGCCCTGAGAGGTCAGATCGCGAAATGGACAAAAGTCATTTCTTGGCAGGCCAAGACCTACAAAATGATATATACATCATGGGTCTAGGACTTATGGTTGTTGAGATCTAGGGTGATGACAGACAGACAGACAAAACGGGGACAATAGAGCATTTTTTTTTCGAAAATGCTCTAAAAAATTGTATATATATACTTTATAATATGTAAACAAGACAGTCCAATAACACATTATATACTTTATAATATGTAAACAAGACTTAGTCCAGAAGTTTCAGTTAGGGGGGGGGAACTCTAGCCCAGTACAGTAAACAAGAGTCAAAGCGAATTATTTGTGCTAAAAATGTAAACAAAACATATTGGTTTGTGGTCTCATTCGGGTGGATCTCATGGATTGTGTCTTTTTGGTGGATAACATGTGTGTCGTCAGAGACGGATTTCACGGCGGGCACACAGGGGGGGGGGTCGCTCTGGGCCCCGACTTCTGAAAGGTCCCGCTTTTTTTTGTTTTGTTTCAAATGACAGCAGGCTTGGTTTCATATGTGAGATTTCTAACACAAGTTTTCAATCGTCGGTAAAACATAAATGCAAGATTGGTTTAGTTTACGTTTTTGATTGTCACTCTTACTTTGGCCAGATATGTTAAAACATTGTCATCTTTTGATGTATAAGTGTTAACGTCTGTATAAATGTCTGTCTGTCTTTTCACGTTAAAATTTCTTTACGGCTTGTGATTTTTTTTTTAATGGGACTGTATAATTATAAGAAATATTTTTTAATTAACCCAAAAAAAAATTTTCTTTACAAAAATATGGTCAAAGAGAGATAGCCGTTGAATTATTTTGAAAGACTTCCCTGTCGCAGCTATCCTAGTCTCCAACCCAAATGTTTGCAAACTACGCATGGAAAGAGCACGCGCTACAAAAAATAAATATGGTCAAAGAGAAATAGCTGTGGAATTATTTTGCAAGATTTTTTTCCAGTCGCAGTTACCCTAGTCTCCAACCCAAATGTTTGCAAACAATACTTAAAGCTGAAAGTTTGATGCAGTAAGTGCTTGTTTCCGTTGTTAGCCTGACCTAAATTAATTTCAGTGACAAGTAAAAGTGGGTAGGCATTGTACAAGAGATACAATCACAAATAGAATATTGACTGCGGCCATTGAAATCATATATCAAATTCTATGCCATAAAAAAAAAAGTACCTGCCAAATTCTAATTGAGTACTGACGCCCACGCATACAGACTTACCGATTCTTAGATGAGTACTAGTGCACAAGTTAACAGACTTAGCTTCATCACTTGCAAATGTGCACTGATGCACACGCATACAGACTTACCTCCCCACTTCTAGATGAGTAATGGTAGACATCCATACAGACTTACCTCCCCACTTCTGGATGAGTACTGGTAAACAGCGATATCACACTGCTTATCAATATGGCACTGTTTCTCGTGCTGTTTGATCAGGCCTGTCCACGTCAGGCGAAATGGTTTGAACTTTTCCTGCATATTGAAGTTTTGCCTTATGAGAAATCCCTATATATATATATATATATATATATATATATATATATATATACAATCATTCAATAATAAGGAAAGTATTGTTGTCTTAAGGAAAACCCCTTTTATATATGTTTAATTATATGGACCATAACTCTTCACCTTCTTGTCATCGAAGTCCCAGTCAAGCTGAATACTGCCCCCTGTACACATGTATAGCTCAGGGGGAGGTTTACGTGTGAAGCCTGAAAGATGGGAGGACAAACTGGGTTATTTACAATATTCAAACTGGGTTATTTACAATATTCAGAGGCGTATCTAAAGGTGGTTGCGCAGGGCGCCGGGGTCCGTGTGAGCAGAGCCGTTCTAATTGCTGCAATAGGGGCCCTTTCAAGTATTAATCATGATCAATTCAGATGCACAGAGGGCCTCGACAGGTAAATTTGCCTAGTGCCCCCCACCCCAACCAAAATATCTCCGCCCATGACCCACAGTTAAATAAGAACGGTTAAGCTTGTGAAGGAACCCTCAAAACTTTCCTCTTTTGAAAAAAAACCCAATGTTTTTCTTCCTTGACTGAGGCCTGAACCAACGTTTATTCCACCTCTGAAAATTATCATCAGCCATGGGCAAACTACGACCGGCGGGCCGCATTTGCCCCTTTCCCCCCCCCCCCCAGACTGACTGATCTGGCCCGCCACTCGTTTTATAGTTAAGAACAGCACTAGCACTTCATGATATCAAAGCACTAGCATCTCATGTTAGCACAGCACTAGCATCTCATGTTATCACATCACTAGCATCCCATGTTATCGCAGCGCTAGCATCTCATGTTATCACAACACTAGCATCTCATGTTATCACAACACTAGCATCTCATGTTATCACAGCACTAGCATCTCATGTTATGTTCGCTCATGTCAATACTCCGTTCTTCTACTCTTGGTTCGTTCAAATATAACCGAGCCCAATTGGGCTTTGGGTTCCTTTACAAATGTTTGAACAGTTGTTCTTACCATTTGGTTTCTCGCAATCTCTTTGAATGAGAGATTACAAAATATTGTTCTATTTTAATTATTCAGAAGGTACTTACCAATAATGTTAAAAGTTTTCTGGCTTTTAAGCTCTGCAGCTTTGCAATGGAAATCTTTCTGGTCAAGAGATAGTAACATGTAACAAACCAACAAAAAGTCTATCGGAAGAAATACTATTTTAAGGAAGATTTATAAAAAGTTAAGAAAATAATAATTGGACAACGGTCGCCAAAGGCAGTTGACGTCTTGATAATGAATTTTGGGGATTTGAAATAGCACCACAGTGCATACAAGTTTTATTTGCTACTTATAGATGTGCCATGAGCAAGACACTTTTGTCTAATTTCTGTTCATCACAGCAATGTTACCTCTAATTTTTCTGAGGGCTGTGCGCGCGGCTATTAATATTGATTTGTGTGCAGTGTAACAATATATTGGCTGACTGGGATAGAATACGATCCTTATTGAACACACATAATACGATCCTTATTTAACACACACATAATAGATCCTTATTGAACACACATAATACGATCCTTATTGAACACACATAATACGATCCTTATTGACCACAAATAATATGATCCTTATTGACCACACATAATATGATCCTTATTGACCACACATAATATGATCTTTATTGACCACACATAATACGATTTTTATTGACCACACATAATACGATCTTTATTGACCACACATAATACGATCCTTAATGACCATACATAATATGATCTTTATTGAACATACATAATATGATCCTTAATGACCATACATAATATGATCTTTATTGACCACACATATTATGATCTTTATTGAGCATACATAATATGATCTTTATTGAACATACATAATATGATCCTTAATGACCATACATAGTATGATCTTTATTGACCACACATAATATGATCTTGACTGGGGCAGAATACGATCTTTATTGGTACCGAATGGGATCCTGACTTTGATAAATTACGGTCATGGGATACTATATAGTATGGCTGGGATACTATAAATTATGGCTGGGCAGCCCCGTAGCGTGAACATTCTACAGCAGGGGCCAGGCCAATAGCAGGGGGCAGGAAATAAATGTTACTAAGTAGAGCAAACAAGCAGATGGGGCCAGACAAAACGCAGGGGGGGGTCTGGACCCCTCACCCCCCCCCCCGCACGCTACAGGCCTATGGCTGGGATACTATAGATTATGGCTGGGATACTATATGATCCTAAATGGGACAGATAAAAATCATTATTGGTACATAATACGATCCTTATGACGTAATACAATCCTGACTGTGACAAAAATACGATCATGACCGGGATATTATACGATCATTACTGGATAGGACAAAATACGATCATGGCTGGGACAGAATTCCTGACAGGAATAAGTAAAGCATAATAATAGTTGAAGCATAATAATAGTTGAAGCCTAATAATAGTTGAAGCATAATAAAAGTTGAAGCATAATAAAAGTTGAAGCCTAATAATAGCTGAAGCATAATAATAGTTGAAGCCTAATAATAGTTGAAGCCTAATAATAGTTGAAGCATAATAAAAGTTGAAGCCTAATAATAGTTGAAGCATAATAATAGTTGAAGCCTAATAATAGTTGAAGCATAATAATAGTTGAAGCATAATAATAGTTGAAGCATAATAACAGTTGAAGCCTAATAATAGTTGAAGCCTAATAATAGTTGAAGCCTAATAATAGTTGAAGCCTAATAATAGTTGAAGCCTAATAAAAAGAAACGCCGCAGTACTTCTGTGTGATTGATTTTTTCTTTACCTTCAACGTGATATTGACCTCCTTGATGTAGTAAAACATTCGGAAAGTCTTGGCGCCAGAAGACTTGTTGGAGAACTTTCCCAGGCATCCGCAAGCCCCGTTCTTGATCTCTACGGGCCTGTTGCAGTAGCGATAATCATCAGCATTCACCTCGCACAAAGTTATCTAATAGGAAGACATTGAAAAATAACAAAAACAAAACCAAACACGGACAGCGGCAGAATTGAATAGTGACGTCATATTTTTAGCCGCTAAAGAAGGAAGAATGAGAGAGAAAGAGAGAGAAAGAAAGAAAGAGAGAGAAAAAGAAAGAAAGAAAGAGAGAGAGCTAGAGAGAGTGTGTGTGAGAGAGAGAAAGATAGTGAGAGAGAGTGAGGGTGAGAGAAAGAGAGCTAGAGTGAGAGAGATAAAGAAAGACAAAGAGAGCTAGAGAGAGAGAGAGAGAGAGAGAGCGCTAGAGATAGAGTGAGAGAGAAAGAGATTGAGAGAGTGGGTGTGAGAGAGAGAGAGAGAGAGAGATAGAGAGATAGAGATAGTGATAGAGATAAAGAAAGAGAATGAGAGATAGAGAAAGAGAGCTAGAGAGAGCTAGAGAGAGAGAGAGAGTCCTACGTGATATATCAATGCACTATTACCTCGCTAGATTCATTCTTAGAAGTAAAGGAGACGTTGTTGCCGACAAATTCAAACCTGGCATACCTTGTAAAGAAAGGATTGAAGTCAAAAAAAAAAAATAACAAATGAATAAATCCCAAAGTCTGTTTAAATTGTATGATATTCAGAATCAAAGACAAATGTCAGAGCCGTTTGTATAGGCATGAAAGTTAGGCGACTGTCTAAAGAACCCCACTTCCCCTCCCCCAGTAAAGGGCGTGGAAACCCTTCATAGTACTTTTATGTTTCCCGTAACCCCATGTTACTAGAAAATCTCTTACATTCTAGCAGACCCATGGGCGTCGCTAGGAATTTTTCCAGGGGGGGGGGCAAATAACAACTTTATGACATTTTTTTTAAATGTAAGGGGGGGGGGGGAGCAAATGCTCCGTCTTATATGATATTTTTTCAAAATGCGGGGGTATTTTCCCCCCCATGAATACGCCCATGAGCAGATCCACACTGCTGAAATGATTAGGGAGATAAACATGTTTCTTTCAGAGCCGTAGCTAGCTGACGTGGCGCCCAGTGAGGGATACTTTTTTTTTGGCGCCCCCCCCCTCTTCCCAATCTGAAAAGTACAAAAAACATTTAACAGCACTCTTTCGACGCCCCCCTTTTCTAATTAGGCGCCCTGTGAGACCAAACCGCAGAACCCTAACCTAATCTTACGCTGCTGGTAGCTTCTATGTCTCATCTAGAGGCGGGTTTCGCACAACACGAACCTGACATTGCAGATCAGTAGATAGGGCTGTGTATCCAGTGCGTGGATATCTTCCAGCTCAACGTCCAAACAGTTCAATAGCCCTGTTTAAAAAAAAAAGGAAGGGAATGGGGGGGGGGGGGAGTAGAAATTCAGTGGGGGCGAACCCTTTTCGGGGCCGCGTGCTCAAAATTCAACCAAAAACTTCCTTATTTATAGCAAAGTACCAACAATCCAATTAAAATTAAAGTTACTGATATTGTAGTCGCGTGCCGACTGATGAGGCTCTGCGTGCCACCTGTGGTGGCGCGCGAGCCATAGGTTCGCCACCACAGGGTTGGGTTTAAAGAAAGTAGATAAACGATAGGCTATCTATATTCATCGGCAACAACAACGGAAGACTACGTTCCAGTTTTCCCCATTTTCTTTTTTCCTGGCCATGTTGACCAATTTGATAAATGTTTAAAAAAAATGATTTAAAGTTAAGTCTGAGCTCAAGTATAAATTACTTCCCAGATGTTCTTAATGGACAGAAAAATTTAACACTGTCCAAGGGCCCCAATGTCGAGACTTCAATTTTGGACAACCTTTAAAAGAAGATCTGCATGAGAACAGGTCAGGAATCGGCAGGCTTAAATAACTTAAACAGTTAGAGCTTGACAGAAGGTCCCAAGTCTTGAAATATTTTTTTCTGCAGGGGGTCCAATATTTGTTTAGCCTCGCCTCCCCACCCCCCCCCCCCAACCAGTGGCGTACCTGGGGGGGGGCGGTGGATGCGGTCTGCACCAGGCGGCACTTTTTATTACTTTTTAGGGGGGGGGGGCGGCAAAAATTTATAGATTAAATTGAAATACCTTAATGAGAGGGCGGCAAAATCGTCTTCCGCCCTGGGCGGCCGATACCCACGCTACGCCGCTGCCCCCAACTGTACCTTTGCCCAGGATATAAATATGAACGCCAAACCTAACGACGGCTCTGGCTTGCTTCCATCGGCTTGTCAATTTTTTTAACTATCATAGCGTTTTCGTAATATTTTCTGTTCTAATATACATGTATATTTACATTTTTTTTTGTTAGGTTCTACTATCAGTAATAAAATCATACCAAAAAAGATCGCTGATACAAATAATTGTTGGAACAAAACTTTCAACTTCATAGTATTCTTTAAATAACAACATACAATGGCGAATTGCTTAGACAAAAGCATATATTGCTTGGCAACTAACATGCCCCGCAGCAAAGACAGCAACCAGTTAAAAACGACTAATCAAATTAATTAAAAAAAAAAAATAAGAAGAAAATGATAAATACTGTTAAGGGTTTAATATTTTAAGATAATCACTTTGAAAATTACATTACAATGCAGTTTCTATAATATATTCTACTTTTGATTTTTTATTCCAATATATATATATATATATATATATATATATATATATATATATATATATATATATAACAAATTTGTATTATTTGCCTAATTATAATCTGTGGACCACACCAACAATAAGAACTGCAGTTTTTTTCTTTCGCAACAAAACTATATAGGCCTATATATATATATATATATATATATATATATATATATATATATATATATATATATATATATTATAGTTGTTATGAGTGTTGTTCCGAATCGAAAAAAACACTGAATCTTCATCGTCTAGTCTTTATTTATAAGACAAGAGGAAAAAAAATCCATTTTTGAATAAGAGATAATTGTCATTTATTCATGAGCTCCGTTGAGAGCAAAAATATTTCCATCATTCCGGCTATGTGTTAGGCACAAAAGCTAACATTTACTTTCAAAAGCAATGCTCAGTCTAAATATTGTTCCGCACATACTTTAGAAAATTATGGGGAACATATTCTTTGGCATTCCGACTTAAGTAAACAGAACACGATGTAATATATTTAATTTGCCAGTTAAGATATCTTGAGCGAAGCTAAACAGAAATGGTTCTGTTGACACAAACAAAAACATTACATCGTTTAACTGTTTTACAACATAAAACAAGATTCATCGACCTATTTACTTGCTATTGATACATTTACTTGGTATTGTCAAATTTGCTATTGACAATCTTACTTGCTATTGACAAATTTACTTGCTATTGACAAATTTTCTATTGACAAATTTACTTGCTATTGACAAATTTACTTGCTGTTGACAAACTTACTTGCTATTGACAAATTTACTTGCTATTGGCATAATTAATTGTTTAATTTGTTTGTTTATTTCGGAAAATATACTTGTTTCAGTTGTTTCAGTTGTTGGTGCGAAAACCAAAAAAATAAGGCAATTTGGCTACCTATGTAACCGTTAAAACGCATCACACACGGTACTGTAGCCTCGTCCTGATCTCAACCTCCCGCAGTGCATGGGTTGCAGCTGGCAGCCTAGGTAGCCCACGCAGTAGACGTAAGCCCCGGTGCAGCCTGGGCAGGTGCACACCGTGTGGGTGAACTTAATGTAGTACCTCTTCCTGTCCAAGTCGTACTTGTCCCTCCACTGGCCTATGCTGACGTGCTTGTGCAGTCCATGGGGGTGGGAGACCATCAGCGCCAGGTTGTCGTCTTTCTTCTTCCTGTACGTACGGTGCAGCCTCTCTTTCAGCTGAAGGAACTCTTTCCACCGCATGTGCAGTTTTTCACCAACGGAGGTGTCACACGAGACGAAGTGCAGCCTGCAGCGGTCTCTAGCGACGTCCACGTCAAAGATGCTGCATTCGCTTATAATGACCAAAGGGCTATCGTGCGCATCATAAAAAAGCCTACAGGAAGTGTGCCTTGCCTCGTTTTCGTCACATACCAACTGCGCCGCTGTCTGCACGAAAAACTCGTACCAGACGTTTCTTGGCTTCTGTGTGCAGCTGTTGCACGAGCAAGTTTGATTCACCCTCCGTTCGCCACGCCCATCCTGCGAGTAGCCATTCCTGAATTTCTTGACGTCAACAACCATACCACTTCCTGTTCTTAAACTGTCGTTTCCTATCGTGGAGTTAAGAGGATAGCATGCCCCGGTGTTTGGCCATAGTTCCGGTCTTCCACTGCTGGTATGCTTGACGTCCACTCTTACTGTCAGGTCAGATATCACCTTAATATGCTGGTAAAGGTCTTCGATCTGGTGAGATTCCGGTAGCTGCGCACGCTTCAGGGATTTAACGGGTACAAATTTCACGTGACCTGCTTTCTTTTCGCAGTCTTCCGGCATCGCGTGGTTGAGTTCGGGTTCATTTCCATCCGTTACAAGAATATCGTGTTGACCTATGGAGAGATTAATACTAGTATATATCACACAGTATTCATTAGAGTGAGTTAGTTTGTGTGTGCTTGTGTGAGAGAGCGAGCAAAGTAAACGTGTGGGTAATATAGTGTGTTATATATAAGTTGACGTATGGTGATTAGATAGATAGACCAAAAACAGACAAATAGACAATCAGATAGTTATACAGACAGACAGAGCGACAGGCATAGATAGATGATAGATTATCACAGATAGACAGACAGAGAGATAGATAGACAGACAGAGAGACAGAGAGACAGACAGATAGATAGATAGATAGATAGATAGATAGATAGATAGATAGATAGATAGATAGATAGATAGATAGATAGATAGATATTAACAATGGATGCTGAAGTTCGATGGAGAAATGGACAGAATAGCGTGTGAGATATGAGTCAATAGATTGATGGCTTGGTCAATGGATACCATTGGATGGATAACAATATGTACATGTATGCAATAGTTACCAAACGGCTGCACAAAACCGCAAACTGACAAAAGTTCCGTGTCATTAGTCGAGGAACTGGTTATGTCTGTGGAATTTAGCATACACGTATTGTTACAGTGATACTAATCATTTGATTAGTTGACACTATAATTAAGATATGTTTCAAATGCCACTTATCATAGGTTTCAAATGCCACTAACAGAGCCCTTTGTCCGGATAAGCAATTTAGGAAGATGCCTATTAGCAATGTGCAGAAGGGACGGGGGTGGGGTGGGGGGATTTTCGTTGCCGGTACGCAAGTTTTTCTATTGATTTTTTGACTCAAGGCCATGTATTCAAGTTTGTATAAAGACGAATTATAACCACAGTAATATATATATATATATATATATATACATATATATATATATATATATATATATATATATATATATATATATATATATATATATTAGAGCTGCTGTTCGATTAAAAATTTTAATCGAAATTAACGCATAATTAAAAAAAATTATCGCAAATTAACGCATATTTAATTGAAAAAATACTTTATTTATTAATTGTAAAATTTTTTAATTCTATCAACATGTCATTTTAAAATAATAACAACGTGTTATTTTTTCGCACTTACTTGGCCTAAGCAATAGAGTATTAAACCTTTGTGTGTGTGTGTGTGTGACGTCTTTGACAAGCCAGACCTTGAAATGTTCGACTTATTTTTGACGCGAGCAAGTAAGCATCCTTGTTCATTTGTTCTCAGTATCACATGTGGGTCGCGTGGTCGCGACTTGTTATAAAGTGTGTCGTCAACAGGAAAGAAAGAACAGAAGATGAAAAATGAAAGCCGACCGATAACATCAAAGAGTGTCATTTTACACAATATTTTTTTATTAATATAACTGACAGACCGATAAAAAAATTCTTTTTTTTTTTGTTTACTAAAACATTGAACAAATAGTTGATAGTAAGAAAGTAAATGAATGAAAGAATATAAGAGTAACATTTATTGACTGCGACGCAAAGCAAAAGCTTCAAAAGAAGATTAAAAGTAAATTTGTCCATCAACTCGCCGACTGTGGTTGTATTGGTGTGGAGGTGGGTAATGTTAATATTGGTAGATGACGTCACTTACCAACCACAAGTTACATTGTTTCAAAGCCATGACACTTGTCCAAACTATAACACGTGCAGATGTTTATTAATTGCATCATTCAGGGTCATAAGTTTGAATTAAGAAATGGCAATCCTATTGTTTCAAGGTCATATAGCTGCTATGATTTATGTAAACGTGACACTCTGTGTTCGGGTTTTTTTTCTTCCTTTTTTTTTTTAAATCTCGTCTGATCTGGTTATAGAATCGGGTTATTTACTGATTTTTTTTTATTTCATCTGCAACTCTGAAATCACACCATTTGGGTAAAATTTAACGCATTTAGGGGTTTGTGTTAAAAAATGTAATCGCATATTTTTAACGCATTAATTACGCTTTAATAGAGTAAATCAACAGCCATATATAAAATTTGACTCAGTATCACAATAATCATGAAAAATACAACCACTGTCTCGGGTACAGATGTATTAGCAAGATGTTATACTATCAAAATACGATACAAAATTATGCGCAAAAAAAAATGATGATACAAAATTTCTAGCATCTCCTTATTTTGATCTAATAATAAACGGGTTCATTATACCTTCAACAATACACTATAGTACCTCCACCAATACACCACAGTATATAATGTAAACTAGTGAATGAATGTTTTCTCTTTTTACATCGACCGGGAAGGGAGCAGGAGTTTACTTGTCTAAGGGCTAAATAACCAAAACATCTTCATTATATATTACAAGTTGGGCTTCAGTCTACATACCTGAGGGTAAGGGTATGTGCGAATTGCGACAGGGTGGGGGTGGTAGATCTACTTAATAAGTGGACGGAACTTAAACTTCAAATGGTGAAATTCTGTTATTTATCGTTTTGGTGAACTTTCCGCATTTAGTTAAATTAACGCATTTTAAGTGTTGCGTTAAAAATTTTAATCGCAAATTTTTTTTGACGCGTTAATCGCAAATTAACGCAGTTTAATCAGCAGCCCTAATATATATATATATATATATATATATATATATATATATATATATATATATTATCTCCCCCTAGTAACCTGTTACAAAAAATATTGATTCGCAAAGATAAAAATAGAGAACAATAAGCTACTTACATTTTTGCAACTGATCAAAAAGTTGCTCTCTTTCATTAGTGGATGCATTTAATCTTTCAACTATATAAAAAAAAAAAAAGCATGACACGATATAAACAGAGTTTTTTAAACTAACCGTTTTCTATTATATATATATATTCACAAGGCCGTAGCCAGGATTTTGTTTGGTGGGGGGGGGGCAGTGCGAAGAAATTTATATAAGAAAACATTGGAACACAATGATAAGTATATTTTATAATAGAATTTGATTTTTATAATTAATTTGGGGGGCGGCAGTCCCCCCTAGCCCGCCCCCCCCACCCCATGGATGCGGCCTTGACCAAACACGACGTATAATCCATGGATAGCTTGGTAAGGGTCCAGGAGTTTAGTTTTATCTGTTTTCTTTATTTCGGGTTTTCGAAAGTCTCTAGGTTTTTGAATTTTAGTTACGATTTCTACGTCCGTGTTTGATCTAAAAACGGTAATTTTTCAAATACGAATCCGACGAAATTTTTTTAAAAAATCGGTCGGATTCGAATTTGCTCAAAAAACGTCAAGTTCAATTGTCATCGGATTCAAATTCGAACTTCGTCACATCCCTAATATATATATATATATATATATATATATATATATATATATATATATATATATATATATATACAGAGAGAGAGAGAGAGAGAGAGAGAGTAAAATGGGAATATGTGGGAGCTTATGGGTATATATGGGAGCTTATGGGAATATTTGGGAGCTTATGGGAATATATAGGAGCTTAAGGGAAAATGTAGGACCCTGTTTAGTATTTGGCGAATGGGACTAAAGGCTTTGTGTTTATTTTCAACCACATGTGATCAACATTTTACGCATCAGTAAATTCAACTCCTGTTATTCAATTTTTGAACGGACTATAAGCTTCGTTTCAATTATCTGTTATACAATGTTCAACTGCCATGCATAAGTATATTCAACTCTATATCAATTATCGAAAAAGAGAGATAAGGAAATAGAGAGACAAAGAGAGACAGATGGAGAGAGAGAGAGAGAGAGAGAGAGAGAGAGAGAGAGAGAGAGAGAGAGAGAGAGAGAGAGAGAGAGAGAGAGAGAATGGGAATATATGGAGACTTATGAGAAAATGCGGGAGCTTATGGGAATTTTTGGGAGCTTATGGGAATATGTGGGAGTTTATGGGAGTATGTGGGAGCTTATGGGAATTTTTGTGAGCTTTTGGGAATATGTGATAGCTTATGGGAATATGTGGGAGCTAATGGGAATATGTAGGAGCTTATTGGAATATTAGAAGCTTATGGGAATATGAAGGAGCTTATGGGAATTCGTAGGAGCTTATGGGAAAAAAAAGATATTATGGGAGTATTAGGAGCTTATGGGAATATGTGGGAGCTTATGGGAATATTTAAGAGCTTATGGGAATATGTGGGAGCTTATGGGGATATGTTGGAGCTTATGGGAATATGTAGGAGCTTATTGGAATATTAGGAGCTTAAAGGAATATGTAGGAGCTTATGGGAATATTAGGAGCTTATGGGAATATATGGGAGCTTATGGGAATATGTAGGAGCTTATGGGAAAATGTAGGAGCTTATGGAAATATTTGGGAGCTTATGGGAATATGTGGGAGCTTATGGGAATATGTTGGAGCTTATGGGAATATGTGGGAGTTTATGGGAATCTGTAGGAGCTTATTGTAATATTAGAAGCTTATGGAAATATGAAGGAGCTTATTGGAATATGTGGGAGCTCATGGGAATTCGTAGGAGATTATGGGAAAAACAGAGATTATGGGAGTATTAGGAGCTTATGGGAATATGTAGGAGCTTATGGGAATATGTGGGAGCTTATGGGAATATTTAAGAGCTTATGGGAATATGTGGGAGCTTATGGGGATATGTTGGAACTTATGGGAATATGTAGGAGCTTATTGGAATATTAGGAGCTTATGGGAATATGTAGGAGCTTATGGGAATATGCAGGAGCTTATGGGAATATGTGCCAATTGATTCTACTCATGTTTAGGTTTTTGCGAATGTGACTATAGACTTTGTGTTTATTTTAAACCACGTAAGGTCAAATTTTTATGCATCAGTAAATTCTACTCCTGTTTTTCCATATTTGAAACGGACTATAAGCTTCGTTTCCATTTTCTGCTATACAATGATCAATTGCCATGCATAAGTAGATTATAGTAAAATTTGATTTTTCGACTTAATTTGAGGGGGGCTGCAGCCCCCCCCCCCCCGGGCTACGGCCTTGTATATTCAAATTTTGCAATGCAATCACATACGAGCATACATTTCGATCTGAAACGTGTACCGTAGCATTCTTGATATAAGGGATATAACCCATTTATAACCCATGCATTAGTGCCGCTCGTCACAATTGATAACGGTTATATCCCTTTATTAGTTATGAGCATTTTTCGGATCAAGAACAAGTTTCCTCAAAATTGCAAGAAAATCTACCACTAAAAATTGCCTCGAAAATCATTTACACAATATTTACCACAGAAAAAGGGTTAGAATTAGAAAACAAGCAATTAAGCCTGTTCCATTCTGGACACAGGACGTGTTAGCGCATTTTAATGTTATGTATCAGTACGTATGCTATCTTTCAGTAAATATTTGTAAATTTTGGAAATGTTTATAAATTCAATTGTGTAATGCATATATCTGTAAAAAAAAATTTATAAAGACGTTTCTTTATATTTGAAAAAAAAATATTTTCTCTTAAATCTAACTACAAGTGGTTTGTGGTTACTGAAATAGGACTCATAATTGAAAACATTCGAAATTATAGTCATTTAATCGTCCGAAAACTCCGTCAATTGTTGCATAGCTCTGATACTTTCAATTAAACTCAGAACACAAGCTTACTATTTCATTTGATGAGTTTCTTAATAAATCTTGGTGAAACTACGTGCTGTAGTAATTCGCACCAAATGAACGGGCTATTGAACGTACAAGGTGTATATATAATATATAAAAGCCCCTTATGAGCCCTGAAGCCCGGCCCTCAGAGGTCCTATCGCGAAATGAACTTTTGATGTACACATGGCAGGCCAAGACCTACAAAATGATATATACATCATGGGTCTAAGACTTATAGTTGCTGAGATATAGCGCTCCTTTATTAATATAGCTTATATAGTAAAAAACGGTACTAAGGCACCTTTTACGGCCATGAGAGGTCAGATCGCGAAATGGAAAAAAGTCATTTCTTGGCAGGCCAAGACCTACAAAATGATATATACATCATGGGTCTAGGACTTATGGTTGTTGAGATCTAGGGTGATGACGGACAGACGGACAGACAGACAGACAAAACGGGGACAATTAGGCTACATATTCGTATTTTGATTTACACAGCGGCGGCGTAGCGTGGGTATCGGCCGCCCAGGGCGGAAGACGATTTTCCCGCCCTCTGATTTAGGTATTTCAATTTGATCTATACATTTTTGTCGCCCCCCCCCCCAAATGTAATAAAAAGTGCCGCCCGGTGCCGACCGCCCCCCCCCCCCCTAGGTACGCCACTGGATTTACAATTACGCATCTTATGGAGGATTATTACTTACTAGTAGAAAAGCCTTTTGAAGCTGGCTGAACGAAATCCGACAAAAGGGATAACAAAGAAATATACGAAATACTGCAATAGAAAAGAACATGTGGCCATTATTGCAATGAACATCCTTAAATGCAACGCATACACCGCACGATATGAAAACTACCCACAATTACAATGCAGACACCGCACGATATGAAAACTACCCACAATTACAATGCAGACACCGCACGATATGAAAACTACCTGAGGGAGACACACGCTTAGGTTAGACCAGTGGTCGGCAAACTTATCAGCCAAAGAGCCGAAGATATGCACATTACAACAATTAAAAAAAAATAGGAAGCCAAATCTGCCTGTTTAGTAAACTTTTATCACACTAAATAAGTTGTATACTAAATAAAACTATATACCAGAGCCGTACTTAAGGAGCCAAAGAATCACATGCGGCTCCGGAGCCGCACTTTGCCGACCACTGGGTAAGACGATTATGTATTTAAGGATTTCGATATTTCGACGCAAATTAGAGAAAAAATTTGCTAACCTAGTTCAGAGTTTTGTCTCTGTAGATCTTCTAGCTCCTTTGGATACCTAGCTGGAAAAAAAAAAGATCTGAAACAATTTAGTCAATATATACATTGGATTAGGCGGAATTTTAAAAAAATCTTTTAAGTTTTCACTGCAGACGATTATTTTGAATGCATGAATGTATTAAAAAAAACCAAGCAAGCTTAAAAAAACAACATAACGAAACAAACTATATGGTGATACAAACACATTTTAAAGCTTTAAAAAAATGTTTGTTAAAATGTATTTAAAAGTAAAAAAAAAAAAAATAATCAAATAAAAAGATTCTTTAGATCAATGGTTCTAAAACTTTTTCGCTTTGCGACCTACCACGAAAACTGTTATATTGTCGCTACCCACCTGCAGGGCCGGAGTTACAATTTCAGGGCCTCTATGCCAACAAAAATTTGAGGCCCAATTTTACTTTTCTCATTTACAAACTTTTAAGATGTGTAGCATACCGAGAAATAGAACTATAATTATGGACATCGACTGCCAAAATGAGAGTCCTGGGTTCGATCCTCGGTGAGAACCAACGGGAATTTTTCCAGGTGTTTTTTCGGTGCAAAGTCGTCCAACAAGTCCACCCAGCTTTAAATGGGTACCTGACTTAAAGTTGGGGGGGGGGGGGGGAGTAAAGGCGGCTGGGCGTTGTGTTAACCACACACAATATCCCTTCATATGCCGAGGTTATAGAAACAGATGAATTCTACACTTCATCTGCCCCGATGGTCCAGAAGGGCTAAGTGAACTTGTACTTTACTATGTACAAACGAATTATCGAATTAATAGCTAGACATTTAAGTTCTCTTGCTACCCACCAAAAACCGGTTAATATTTCAGAATCCATCCATCGCTACTTATCGGGAGAGGGGGGGGGTGAGAGGGTGGGGGCAGCCCCCCCCTCTCCCTAATAAATAAAACAACTGAAAAAACGCAATATAAATATTAAGCTTACTTACATTTTTGCAACTGAGCGAAAAGTTGTTCTTTTTCATTTGTGCATGCTTTTAATCTTTCAGCTACAAAAATGAAGTAAATCAACGTAATTCAATTATTATTTACGTTACGACATTGTACGTAGAATCGTTTCTTGAAATTATATTTCTAAACAGAAAAAAGAAGGAATCTTTTACCTAGATCAGAGTTTTCTCTATGCAGGTCTTCTAATTGGCTTATATACCTTGCTGAAAAATAAACATCGCAAACAATCGATACAAAAACTTAATTTAAAGAATAGATGAAGTTAAAATAGTCTTTTAAACCCACGGATGTGAAGGCAGCCACGTAGCGTGAAAATTCTACAGGAGGGCTCAGGCATTTCACAGCAGGGGCCAGGCAATAACAGGAGGGGCCAGGTAATACATTTTACTAAGTAGAACAAATAAGCAGGAGGGGGGCAGACAAAACGCAGGGGGGACGCTACGGGCCTGTGTGAAACCATGTCCGCCGGTATCCCTCACACGTAGGTTCATTGAATTATTGGTTGCTTTTATCGAAAATAATATCTCTCTGCGCGCACCCCTGCAAAAGCTTTCCCCCTTACCCAGTGCCTGATTTAGACTTGATAAGGCCCTAAGCTAATTGAGTTATGTGCCCTTTTATATTATATATATATATCAGAACAAAATACTAAAGTATATTGGACAATTTTCGGGGGCCCTCAAGAAAGTGGAGGTCCTAAGCTATAGCTTGGGTAGCTCATACGTCAATCCTGAAATGTCCGTAACGCCCTCCCCCCCCCTTTGGGAACGCGTACAGCCGGTTGAGAACCGCGGTTTTAACCGTTTTTAAACAGTCAAGGGGCCCCTAGAGAAAGGCTCATTTTGGGGCCCTGAGCTAAAACGCTCTCTTAGCCGCTACAAGATTTTATATCAGGAAGTTCAATATAAGCATCACCTCTTATATACTTTAGCCATGGGCTCCTGACATTGGATCAGGTTGCCCTCTATTGTAGCTGGAAAAAAAAGTCCTGACAGGGAGGGGGGGCGGGCACCACCAGACAGCGCCCTAGTTTGCCTATCCATATGACGGTTCTGCAAGTACAATTCATCAACACTACCCAAGCCGAAAATAACATAATATAAAACGAACATCTACTCAATTGTGTGTATAATTCTCAGTATAATTGTATGTAGGCCTATAACTGTATGCCTAATAGTAAGTATCAGAGCAAGTAATGGGTCAAATGGGTCGCAAAATTGGATGGGTCACATGGGTCAATGTTCCCTGACCCACGACCCATCCGTAGTCTCCGGCACATAATTACAGCACAACGTAACTGCATGCATCCTGAAACAGTTGAAACTTTGTCAGTCATTGTGCATGGCTACAGAGGAAAACTGTTGCAATAAGTTGAAATTTTCCTTCAATAAAAAAACTTATATCTTTTTACTTTTTTGTGCTTTAAATTTCGTAGCAGGGCATGCACATAATTTGTTGAAGCATAATTTTTTACTTTTAAACAATTTTAATATGTCCCATGTTAGCAGCTAGCTTCAATGGGTCATGGGTCATGATGGGTCTGGGTCAAGAACTTGATGGGTCATGGGTCAAGCTTTGTGACCCATTACTTGCTCTGGTAAGTATAATTGTATTTATAAATTGCATGTAAATTATTCACCAAGGCTGACGTTAAGTGATCCTAGATGGGTGATTTGCTCAGTGAAGTAAATTAGTACATAAAGTATTTAATGCGGACCTCCAAAAAAAGAAAAAGTGCGCTGGAGTTGAGATGTTTCCGCAAGCTATTGAACATCTCATACACAGAACACATAACAAACGAAGAGGTGCGCAATAAAATATCAGCTGCCATCGGCCCTCACGAAGACCTTACTATAGTCAAGAAGAGGAAACTGTGATGGTACGGACACGTTGCGAGATGTGAAGGTCTTGTAAAAACAATCATGCAAGGTACAACCAACGGAAGAAGGAAAAGAGGACAAAAGAAGAGATGGGAAGACAACATCAAAGAATGGACCGCCCTGTCGTTCGTCGACTCCCAAAAGGCAGCTCAGGACCGGAAAAAATGGCGGGAACTGGTTTTCAGTCAACAACAGTGCTCCAACGACCCACCCACGGGTTAAGGGATAAAGAAGAAGAAGAAGAAGATAGTATTTAAGTACAGTAAAAAATGTGTGATGCTGGAGAACATGATTATAAACACACAAAAAATCGCGTTTAACAAGAACAATCTCACACCAGTGTAAAAATAAAAGAAAATTAATACAGTAATAAGTAACGAACCTAACTCAGTTTCTAGAGTGTGCATTTTTTCTAGCGCAGTGTCCAGAGAGTATCGACATCAGCTGTGAAGATAATGTGCATACATTACAGACAATGCATTATTTTTTGCAGCTCTGACCATTCTATAGAATGTCGCTTACATTTTTTTAAAACAATCTTTGAAATATATCCATTGTTTCAATCTTTTATTTAGGGTGGTCGTGCGGTGTAGATCACTTGATGAGTGTCGACCGGAAGAGTACTGGGTTCGAACATCAGTGAGAACTTAGGGAATTTTTCAGGTCCTGGTGAAAGTCCCCAAAGTCCACCCATATTTAAACGGGTATCCGACTTTAATTTAAGGGGGTAAAGGCGGTTGGGCTTTGTGCTAAACACACAAACCACCCCTTTATACGCAGAGGTTATTGAAACAGATGAATTCTACGCTTTGTCTGCCACGATAATCCCTCAGAGGTTAAGGTAACTGTACTTTGTAAAAAAAAAAATGCCCGGATATTAAACAAAATGTCAAAATGTTCAGAATGGAGAAGGTCATTTTGACCTTTTCCCCCTTCCCCTCAAATCATAACGCTTTTTTTTTTACTATTCTTTATCATTACATTTCACACTTCAGCACCGACCCCCTACCCCAAGGGGGTTACGTGATAAGCGAACGGTTTCTTACGGTGAATCAAGAAATATTTCTGTATTCTACAATTGTGTGGAAAACAAATTATGTACGGCACCAATAGAGAAATAGAATCTACGCACCTTTCCTTTCGATATATTCCAGCACGTGCGGATAGTGTTCCTGCAGTGACTGCAGAAAATGTTTGAAAGATTCACCTGGCCCAGAGCTCAGCAGTGCATGTAGTAGACAGTCATTTCTTTCATCCTTTGTGTGTCCATTCTTTATCTTCTCTCTTTCACTTAAAGCGATGACTGAATGTTGGTACAGGTAGTCCACTATATCAGTCGCCTCTAAATGGCTCTTTAGATACACGAAGTTACTTTGAATGCATTTCTCATCTTCTTGGTTTAGCAAACCGCGATACATTTTAAAACTGCAGGTGGTATAGTCCTGAACAGGGGGCAAAAATGTATTTTAGTATTTAATAGTCTAAGAGGTTCTCATGGATCAACTAATTTGTATTTAATAGTCTTAGCGGTTCTCATGGATCAACTAATTTGCATTTAATAGTCTTAGCGGTTCTCATGGATCAACTAATTTGTATTTAATAGTCTTAGCGACTCTCATGGATCAACTAATTTGTATTTAATTGTCTTAGCGGTTCTCGTGGATTAACTAAGGGGATGTCCAGAACTTGAGTTAGGTCTTTTTCGTTACCTAAAATGTCTTATGTCCCCTGACTCAACAGTATGGGGGAAATAAAAGGGGGGTCAGAAGGGCCCGTGTTCTCCAAAGATTATTAAGTGGTGGGCGGGAAGGGGGGGTACTTGCAATCGGCAGTTGAGCCCAGTCGCCCGCCCACCCCCTTTCTGTGAGTACATACACGGAATTAATTCCTCTTTTTTTTTTTTGTGAACCTGACATTGAACTCAACTAGCCGATACGTTTCGTGGCCTTTCTGAGACACCTGGACAATGAAGCCGAATACTGAGATTGTCATGGATCGACTGCGAACGTTTATCCTCGCCCCCTCCCTCCCCCAGAGACTCATCAGTCGGCACGATTAGGCCGTGACCTAGGGTCCCCCGATGAAATAAGGGGCCCCATAATATTAAGTAGTGTATACAAATTTAAAACAAAAATATTTTTTTTTATTTTTTTTCAAAATGGGGCCTCAAATTTGTGTTGGCCTAGGGCCCCTAAAAGTGTAAATCCGGCTCTGGATTTGAGGAATTTTTTTTTTAGTAATACAAAGCCCTTTTTTTATTTATTAATTTTTTAAAATATTTTTTATTTTGTTTATTTTAGTATAAGAATATCTAAGCCCACTTTAAGAATAAAATTTAAAATCTGTAATTTAAATGACACACCAACAATTATAATAGCTTTGTTCCACGCTATCAACTTAATACTTACTTTATGCAAGGAGTGCTTCCAAAGTGGACATGCGCACTGCGCGGTTAGCTGTCGTCAGATTCGCAGAAATATTTCAAACAGAGGTCATGACATGTACTTACCAAGCTGTATTGAAACTTCGATTTAAAAAAAAAATATCAAATACTAGAATGGAGTAATGCTAATTGGCACAAGGATTATTTCCTTCGCTTAATCTTTGAATTTGAGGAACATTTTGAGTCGAATTTCATCACACCAAACCGGTGTAGGCCTACAAAGTATAAAATACTGCAATGAATGACTTTTGATCGCATTTAACTGTAGCTATAATAGTTGCTAGCATTCCCGAATACTATTTATAGATTGTATTGTTACTATGGCACACTGTGAATAAAAATCAGGACAATCATTTGGATAGACCCGGTAAATTGATCTCAACGGAATCCCCAAAATTATTTGTGATT
>JAGDYQ010000148.1:1845896-1883670 GCA_021962125.1 Bulinus truncatus
AAGCAATGCTCAGTCTAAATATTGTTCCGCACATACTTTAGAAAATACTATGGGGAACATATTCTTTGGCAGTTCCGACTTAAGTAAACAGAACACGATATAATATTAAGCAATATATTTAATTCGCCAGTTAGAGATAATATCACTCTTGGAGTTAAGCTTAACAGAAATGGTTCTGTTGACACAAAACAAAAACATTGCAATCGTTTAACTGTTTTACAACAGAAAACAAGATTCATCGACCTATTTACTTGCTATTGATACATTTACTTGGTATTGTCAAATTTGCTATTGACAATCTTACTTGCTATTGACAAATTTACTTGCACTATAATGACACATTTCTGTCGACAAATTTACTTGCTATTGACAAATTTACCTTGCTATTGACATAATTAATTGTTTAATTTGTTTGTTTATTTCGGGAAAATATACTTGTTTCAGTTGTTGGTGCGAAAACCAAAAAAATAGAAAAGGCATTTACATTTGGCTACCTAGGTAACCGTTAAAACGCATCACACACGGTACTGTAGCCTCGTCCTGATCTCAACCTCCCGCAGTGCATGCGGTTGCAGCTGGCAGCCTAGGTAACGCCCACGCAGTAGACGTAAGCCCCGGTGCAGCCTGGGCAGGTGCACACTTCGTGTGGGTGAACTTGATGTAGAACCTCTTCCTGTCCAAGTCGTACTTGTCCCTCCACTGGCCTATGCTGACGTGCTTGTGCAGCCCATGGGGGTGGGAGACCATCAGCGCCAGGTTGTCGTCTTTCTTCTTCCTGTACGTCCGGTGCAGCCTCTCTTTCAGCTGAAGGAACTCTTTCCACCGCATGTGCAGTTTTTCGCCGACGGAGGCGTCGCACGAGACGAAGTGCAGCCTGCAGCGGTCTCTAGCGACGTCCACGTCAAAGATGCTGCATTCGCTTATAATGACCAAAGGGCTGTCGCGCGCATCATAAAAAAGCCTACAGGAAGTGTGCCTTGCCTCGTTTTCGTCACATACCAACTGCGCCGCTGTCTGCACGAAAAACTCGTACCAGACGTTTCTTGGCTTCTGTGTGCAGCTGTTGCACGAGCAAGTTTGATTCACCCTCCGTTCGCCACGCCCATCCTGCGAGTAGCCATTCCTGAATTTCTTGACGTCAACAACCATACCACTTCCTGTTCTTAAACTGTCGTTTCCTATCGTGGAGTTAAGAGGATAGCATGCCCCGGTGTTTGGCCATAGTTCCGGTCTTCCACTGCTGGTATGCTTGACGTCCACTCTTACTGTCAGGTCAGATATCACCTTAATATGCTGATAAAGGTCTTCGATCTGGTGAGATTCCGGTAGCTGCGCACGCTTCAGGGATTTAACGGGTACAAATTTCACGTGACCTGCTCTCTTTTCGCAGTCTTCCGGCATCGCGTGGTTGAGTTCCGGTTCATTTCCACCCGTTACAAGAATGTCGTGTTGACCTATGGAGAGATTAATACTAGTATATATCACACAGTATTCATTAGAGTAAGTTAGTTTGTGTGTGCTTGTGTGAGAGAGAGCGAGCAAAGTAAATGTGTGGGTAATATAGTGTTATATATATAAGTTGACGTGTGGTGAATAAGTGAATAGTTAGATAGATCAAAAACAGACAAATAGACAATCAGATAGTTAGACAGACAGACAGATAGACAGACAGGCATAGATAGATGATAGATTATCACAGAAAGACAGACATACAGACAGATAGATAGATAGATAGATAGATAGATAGATAGATAGATAGATAGATAGATAGATAGATAGATAGATAGATAGATAGATAGATAGATAGATAGATAGATAGATAGATAGATAGATAGATAGATAGATAGATAGATAGATAGATAGATAGATAGATAGATTGATTGATAGATAGATTGATAGATAGATAGATATTAACAATGGATGCTGAAGTTCGATGGAGAAATGGACAGAATAGCGTGTGAGATATGAGTCAATGGATTGATGGCTTGGTCAATGGATACAAGTGGATGGATAACAATCTGTACATGTATGCAATAGTTACCAAACGGCTGCACAAAACCGCAAACTGACAAAAGTTCCGTGTCATTAGTCGAGGAACTGGTTATGTCTGTGGAATTTAGCATACACGTATTGTTAAAGTGATACTAATCATTTGATTAGTTGACACTAAGATTAAGATATGTTTCAAATGCCACTTATTATAGGTTTCAAATGCCACTAACAGAGCCCTTTGTCCGGATAAGCAATTTAGGAAGATGCCTATTAGCAATGTGAAGAAGGGATAGGGGGGGGAGGGATAGGGGGGAGGGGAATTTTCGTTGCCGGTACGAAAGTTTTATTTTGGACTCAAGGCCATGTATTCAAGTTTGTATAAAGACGAATTATAACCACAGTAATATATATATATATATATATATATACATATATATATATATATATATATATATATATATATATATATAAAAAATATTGATTCGCAAAAATAAAAATAGCGAATAATAAGCTTACTTACATTTTTGCAACTGATCAAAAAGTTGCTCTCTTTCATTAGTGGATGCATTTAATCTTTCAACTATATAAAAAAAAACATGACACGATATAAACAGATTTTTTTAAACTAACCGTTTTCTAATATATATATATATATATATATATTTATATATATTCACAAGGCCGTAGCCAGGATTTTGTTGTTTTTTTTTCGGGGGGGGGGGTCTGTGCGGAGAGTTTTATGTAAGAAAAAATTGGAACACAATGATAAAGAAGTATATTTTATAATAAAATTTGATTTTTATAATTAATTTGGGGAGGGGGGGGCGCTTGCATCCCCCCCCCCCCCCGGCTACGGCCTTGACCAAACACGACGTATAATCCATGGACAGCTTGGTAAGGGTCCAGGAGTTTAGTTTTCTCAGTTTTCTTTAGTTCGGGTTTTCGAAAGTCTCTAGGTTTTTTAATTTTAGTTACGATTTCTACGTCCGTGTTTGAAATCCGGCAAATTTTTTTTAAAAAATCCGTCGGATTCGAATTTGCTCAAAAAACGTCAAGTTCAATTGTCGTCGGATTCGAATTCGAACAGAGAGAAAGAGAGAGAGAGAGAGAGAGAAGAGAGAGAGAGAAAGAGAGAGAGAGAGAGAGAATAAGAGAGAGAGAGAGCGAAATAAGGAGAAAGAGAGAGAGTAAAATGGGAATATGTAGTAGCTTATGGGAATATGTGAGAGCTTATGTGAATATTTGGGAGCTTATGGGAATATGTAGGAGATTATGGGAATATTAGGAGCTTATGGAAATATGTAGGAGCTTATGGGAAAATGTAGGAACCTGTTAGTATTTGGCGAATGGGACTATAGGCTTTGTGTTTATTTTCAACCACGTAAGGTCAAATTATTACGAATCAGTAAATTCTACTCCTGTTTTTCAATTTTTGAAACGGACTATAAGCTTCGTTTCAATTTTCTGTTATACACTGTTCAACTGCCATGCATAAGTAGATTTAAATCTATGTCAATCATCGAAAAAGAGAGATAAGGAAAGAGAGAGAGAGAGAGAGAGAGAGAGAGAGTGTGTGTGTGTGAGAGAGAGAGAGAGAGCGAGAGAGAGAGAGAAAGAAAGAATGGGAATAATTTGAAACCTATGAGAATATGCGGGGGTTTTATGGGAATTTTTGGGAGCATATGGGAATATGTAAGAGCTTATAGGAATATGTAGGAGCTTATGGGAATTTTAGGAGCTTATGGGAATATGTAGGAGCTTATGGAAATAGGTGGGAGCTTATTGGAATATGTGGGAGCTTCTGGGAATATGTAGGAGCTTATGTCAATTATCGAAAAAGAGAGATAAGGAAAGATAGAGAGACAGAGAGAGGGAGTGAGAAAGAATGGGAATATATGGGAACCTATGAGAATATGCGGAAGCTTATGGGAATTTTTGGGAGCTTATGGGAATATGTGGGAGCTTATGGGAATAAGTGATATATATATATATATATATATATATATATATATATATATATATAGAGAGAGAGAGAGAGAGAGCGAAATATGGAGAAAGAGAGAATTTGGGAGCTTATGGGAATATTTAGCAGCTTATGGGAATATGTAGGAGCTTATTGGAATATGTGGGAGCTTCTGGTAATATGTGCCAATTGATTCCACTCCTGTTTTTCAAATTTTGAAACGGACTATAAGCTTCGTTTCAATTTTCTGTTATACAATGTTCAACTGCCATGCATATTCCCTTAAGTAGGAGCTTATGGGAATATGTAGGAGCTTATGGCAATATGTGGGAGCTTATGGGAATATGTGGGAGCTTATGGGAATAAGTGGGAGCTTATGGGAATATGTGCCAATTGATTCTACTCCTGTTTAGTATTTTGCGAATGAGACTATAGGCTTTGTGTTTATTTTCAACCACGTAAGGTCAAATTATTACGCATCAGTAAATTCTACTCCTATTTTTCAATTTTCGAAACGGACTATAAGCTTCGTTTCAATTTTCAGATATACAATGATCAGTTGCCATGCATAAGTCGATTCAACTCTATGTCAATTATCGAAAAAGAGAGATAATGAAAGAGGGAAAGAGATAGAGAGAGAGAGAGAGAGAGAGAAAGAGAGAGAGAGAGAGAAAAGAGAGAGAGAGAGAGAGAGGAGAGAAGGAGAGAGAGAGCGAAATATGGAGAAAGAGAGAAAGAGAGATTGGGTGATTATGATAATATGTAGGAGCTTATGGGAATATGTAGCAGCTTATGGGAATAATAGGAGCTTATGAGAATATGCAGGAGCTTATGGAAATATGTTGGAGCTTATGTGAATATCTGGGAGCTTATGGGAATATGTAGGATGTAATGGGAATATGTAGGAGCTTTTGGGAATATGTAGGAGCTTAAGGGAATATTTGGAGCTTATGGGAATATGTAGCCGCTTATGGAAATATGTAGGAGCTTAAGGGAATATTTGGAGCTTATGGGAATATGTGGCCGCTTATGGAAATATGTAGGAGCTTATTGGAATATTACGGAGCTTATGGGAATATGTAGGGGCTTTTGGGAATATTAGGATCTTATGGGAATATGTGGGAGTTTATGGGAATTTTAGGGAGCTTATGGGAATATGCTGGAGCTTATGGGAATAAGTGGGAGCTTATGGGCATTTGTGGGAGCTTATGTGAATATCTGGGAGCTTATGGGAATATTTAGGATGTTATGGGAATATGTAGGAGTTTATGGGAATATATAGGAGCTTATGGAAATATGTAGCTTATGGGAATATTAGGAGCTTATGGGAATATGTGGGAGCTTATGGGATTATTTGGAGCTTATGGGAATATGTGGGCGCTTATGGGAATATGTAGGAGCTTATGGGAATATGTAAGAGCTTATGGGAATATGTAGGAGCTTATGGGAATATGTAAGAGCTTATGGGAATATGTAGGAGCTTATGGGATTATTCGGAGCTTATGGGAATATGTAGAAGCTTATGGGAATATGTAAGAGCTTATGGGAATATGTAGGAGCTTATGAAAATATTATGAGCTTTTGGGAATATGTAGGAGCTTATGGGAATAAGTGGGAGCTTATGGGAATATGTGGGAGCTTATGGGAATATTAGGAACTTATGGGAATATGCTGTAGCTTATGGGAATAAGTGGGAGCTTATGGGCATTTGTGGGAGCTTATGTGAATATCTGGGAGCTTATGGGAATATGTAGGATGTTATGGGAATATGTAGGAGTTTATGGGAATATATAGGAGCTTATGGAAATATGTAGGAGCTTATGGGAATATTAGGAGCTTATGGGAATATGTAGGAGCTTATGGGATTATTTGGAGCTTATGGGAATATGTGGGCGCTTATGGGAATATGTAGGAGCTTATGGGAATATGTAAGAGCTTATGGGAATATGTAGGAGCTTATGGGATTATTCGGAGCTTATGGGAATATGTAGGAGCTTATGGGAATATGTAGGAGCTTATGGAAATATTATGAGCTTATGGGAATATGTAGGAGCTTATGGGAATAAGTGGGAGCTTATGGGAATATGTGGGAGTTTATGGGAATTTTAGGGAGCTTATGGGAATATGTAGGAGCTTATGGGAATATGTAGGAGCTTATGGGAATATATAAGAGCTTATGGGAATATGTAGGAGCTTATGGAAATATTATGAGCTTATGGGAATATGTAGGAGCTTATGGGAATAAGTGGGAGTTTATGGGAATTTTAGGGAGCTTATGGGAATATGTAGGAGCTTATGGGAATATGTAGGAGCTTATGGAAATATGTGGGAGCTTATTGGAATATGTAAGAGCTTATGGGAATATTAGGAACTTATGGGAATATGCTGGAGCTTATGGGAATAAGTGGGAGCTTATGGGAATATGTAGGAGTTTATGTGAATATCTGGGAGCTTATGGGAATATGTAGGAGCTTATGGGAATATGTTGGAACTTAAGGGAATATGTAGGAGCTTATGGGAATAATAGAAGCTTATGAGAATATGCAGGAGCTTATGGAAATATGTTGGAGCTTATGTGAATATCTGGGAGCTTATGGGAATATGTAGGATGTAATGGGAATATGTAGGAGCTTTTGGGAATATGTAGGAGCTTATGGGAATATGTAAGAGCTTATGGGAATATGTAGGAGCTTATTGGAATAGTATGAGCTTATGGGAATATGTAGGAGCTTATGGGAATAAGTGGGATCTTATGGGAATAAGTGTTAGCTGATGGGAATATTAGGTGCTTATGGGAATATTTAGAAACTTTTCGGAATATTAGGAGCTTATGGGAATATGTGGGAGCTTATGGAAATATGTGGGAGCTTATTGGAATATGTAGGAGCTTATGGGAATATTAGGAACTTATGGGAATATGCTGGAGCTTATGGGAATAAGTGGGAGCTTATGGGCATTTGTGGGAGCTTATGTGAATATCTGGGAGCTTATGGGAATATGTAGGATGTTATGGGAATATGTAGGAGTTTATGGGAATATATAGGAGCTTATGAAAATATGTAGGAGCTTATGGGAATATGTAGGAACTGAAGGGAATATGTAAGAGCTTATGGGAATAATAGAAGCTTATGAGAATATGCAGGAGCTTATGGAAATATGTTGGAGCTTATGTGAATATCTGGGAGCTTATGGGAATATGTAGGATGTAATGGGAATATGTAGGATCTTTTGGGAATATGTAGGAGCTTATGGGAATATGTAGGAGCTTATGGGAATATTATGAGCTTATGGGAATACGTAGGAGCTTATGGGAATAAGTGGGATCTTATGGGAATAAGTGGGAGCTTATGGGAATATTAGGTGCTTATGGGAATATTTAGGAACTTTTGGGAATATTAGGAGCTTATGGAAATATGTGGGAGCTTATGGAAATATGTGGCAGCCTCTGGGAATATGTGCCAATGGATTCTACTCATGTTTAGTATTTCTCGAATGTGGCTATAGGCTTTGTGTTTATGTTAAACCACGTAAGTTCAAATTTTTACGTATCAGTAAATTCTACTCCTGTTTTTCAATATTTGAAACGGACTATAAGCTTCGTTTCCATTTTCTGCTATACAATGATCATTTGCCATGCATAAGTAGATTATAATAAAATTTGATTTTCAGAGTTAATTTGAGGGGGGTTGCAGCCCCCCCCCCCCGGCTACGGCCTTGTATATATATACATTTTGCAATGCAATCACGTAAATTTCGATCTAAAACGTGTACCGTAGCATTTTTTGATATAAGGGATATAACCTTTCTATAACCCATTTATTAGTTTCGCTCGTCACAATTGAACACGGTTATATCCCTTTATTAGTTATGAGCATTTTTCGGACTCTAAAATTAATTAATGAATTAATATATTGTCAAGGATCAAGAACAAGTTTCTGCAAAATTTCAAGAAAATCTATCACTGAAAAGTGTCTCGAAAATCATTTGCACAATATTTTCTACAGAAAAAGGGTTAGAATCATGTTCGTATTTTGATTTACAATTACGCATCTTATGGAGCAGAGGTTTTCAACCTTTTTTATGCTGCGGACCCCACAGACATTCCAACCCCGAGTGGCGGACCCCCATAGCCCAAGGCGCCCAGAGTATGTCTTAAATTTACGCGCAAAACATGCATAAGTCATTTAACATATGAAATAGCTATCTATCCAAAAAAAAAAAATGAAACAATCACCTAGTATTTATTCTACTGGTATGTATGTTACGCAGTTTTCTTTTTCGTTCGTCTTTGGCTGCTTGATTATCAGAATCTTCCAGGTTCTGGTCAGTTTTCCTCTTCACAAATTTTATCAATGCTACTAGGCTTGGAAAGTTTACTTTTACAAATATTGATAAACAAAAAACCAAAAATATTTAGTCCCGTTGACTCAGATCTCACAGGGAAAAAGATTAGAGACAAAGTTTCAGAGTAGAGAGAGTTAGAGGAGGTAATTATCTATAAAAATATTTCAGATTCTGATGACAAAAACTCACATTTTAAAATTAAGTCGACTATTATGATAAAACAAATACAAATCTTATCAAATATTTTGAATTCTTTACTAAAATTTTAAAAAGTATTTGTCACAAAAGCAAGGCACATAAGTTCATCGCTAGAATTTCGCACCGTTTCATCGAAGCGTTAGCGAAAAATCCATATAATCGCTCTTGCTTATTCTCATATTAAAAAATTACGAAAAATCTACTTCCAACCAAAAACAATCTGTGGGTGTCATTTTAAATTAACATGGGAAGTGTATACCAGCAATTTGATATCTAAAACTTTTGTCTAATATTATTTCTAGGCCAATCTAGGATTATAATAATTGTAACCACAGATTAACCAGACAACAATACACAAGATTGCGTAGATCCGGATGTTTTAACAGTGATGTCCGAGGTCAGTAAGAAACATTGCCAAGATGACATGACTCAAAAACTCACTGCATAAGTACATGTAGTTATGCAGTCTAGTTCAGACTTCAGTCGAAAATATAAGGAAATACCAGCGAAGTTTTAATTCTGCACATTATTGTCTATGCCTGAAACATTGGCATAGTTAGTATTTTTTGTTTAGCTAAAAGCTAACCAATCAACCAAACCAAGCAATACTTTATACAAGAAAAAACACTACTTTCCTTGACTTGCCCACGGACCCCTTTGAAGCTCCTCACGGACCCCCACGGGTCCGCGGACCACAGGTTGAAAACCTCTGTTATGGAGGATTATTACTTACATAGGCGTCGCTAGGAATTTTTCCGGGGGGGGGGGCAAAAATTTTCCAGGGGGGCAAATAACAACTTTACGACATTTTTTTTAAATGTAGGGGGGGGGGGGAGCAAATGCCCCCCTCTCATATGACATTTTTTTCAAAATGTAGGCCCCCCCCCCCATGAATACGCCCATGATTACTTACTAGTAGAAAAGTTATTGAAGCTGGCTGAACGAAATCCGACAGAAGGGATAACAAAGAAATATACGAAATACTGCAATAGAAAAGAACATGTAGCCTTTATTGCAATGAACATCCTTAAATACAACGCATACACCGCACGATATGAAAACTACCCACGGTTACAATGCATACACAGCACGATATGAAAACTACCTGAGGGAGACACACGCATAGGTTAGACCAGTGGTCGGCAAACTTATCAGCCAAAGAGCCAAATATGAACATTACAACAATTTAAAAAAATTGGAAGCCAAATCTGCCTGTTTGGTAAACTTTTATTACACTAAATAAGTACTACACTAAATAAGTTGTATACTAAATAAAACTAAATACCAGAGCCTCACTTAAGGAGCCAAAGAGCCACATGCGGCTCCGGAGCCGCACTTTGCCGACCACTGGGTTAGATGATTATGTATTTAAGGATTTCGATATTTCGATGCAAATTAGAGAAAAAATTTTGCTAACCTAGTTCAGAGTTTTGTCTCTGTAGATCTTCTAACTCCTTCGGATACCTAGCTGGAAAAAAAAAAGATCTGAAACAATTTAGTCAATTATATACATTGAATTAGGCGGAATTTAAAAAAAAATCTTTTAAGTTTTCACTGCAGACGATTATTTTGAACGCATGAATGTATTAAAAAAACCAAGCAAGCTTAAAAAAAAAATAACGAAACAAACTATATGGTGATACAAACATATTTTAAAGCTTTGAAAAAAAATGTTTGTTAAAATGTATTGAAAAGTAAAAAAAAACGAAACAAACTATTTGGTGATACAAACATATTTTAAAGCCTTGAAAAAAAAATGTTTGTTAAAATGTATTGAAAAGTAAAAAAAAACGAAACAAACTATTTGGTGATGTGTATATTTTAAAGCCTAAAAAAAAATGTTTGTTAAAATGTATTGAAAAGTAAAAAAATAAAAAACGAAACAAACTATTTGGTGATACAAACATATTTTAGAAGTCGAAAAAAAATGTCGTTAAAATGTATTGAAAAGTAAAAAAAAACGAAACAAACTATTTGGTGATACAAACATATTTTAAAGCCTTGAAAAAAAAATGTTTGTTAAAATGTATTGAAAAGTAAAAAAAAAATGAAACTAATCAAATAAAAAGATTCTTTAGATCAATGGTTCTAAAACTTTTTCGCTTTGCGACCTACCACGAAAACTGTTATATTTTCGCTACCCACCTGCAGGGCCGGAGTTACAATTTTTAGGGCCCCTATGCCAATAAAAATTTGAGGCCCAGTTTTTACTTTTCTCATTTACAAACTTTTAAGATGTGTAACATACCGAGAAATAGAACTGTAATTATGGACATCGACTGTCAAACTGAGAGTCCTGGGTTCGATCCTCGGTGAGAACCAACGGGAGTTTTTCCAGGTGTTTTTTTTTTGGTGCAAAGTCGTCCCACAAGTCCACCCAGCTATAAATGGGTACCTGACTTAAAGTTGGGAGGGGGGGAGTAAAGGCGGCTGGGCGTTGTGCTAACCACACAAATCCTACATATGCCGAGGTTATAGAAACAGATGAATTCTACACTTCATCTGCCTAGAAGGGCTAAGTGAACTTTTACTTTACTATGTACACACGAATTATCGAATTGATAGCTAGACATTTTAAGTTCTCTTGCTAACCCACCAAAAACCTTTTAAGAAAATATTTCAGAATCCATCCATCTCTACTTAACGGTAAGTGGGGGTGTGGGGGGGTGGGGGGAGGGAGGGGGCAGCCAAAAATAAATAAAACTGAAAAAAAAAACGCAATATAAATATTAAACTTACTTACATTTTTGCAACTGAGCGAAAAGTTGTTCTTTTTCATGTGTGCATGCTTTTAATCTTTCAGCTACAAAAATGAAGTAAATCAATACGTAATTCAATTATTATTTACGTTACGACATTGTACGTAGAATCGTTTCTTGAAATTGATGTTTCCTCTTATTAATTGGACAAACAGAGCGACCCATTGTTTTTGTTAAGAATTAAGCGGATTTACCATATAAATTTACATATTAACTTTTAGGTTGGTTTGTTTTTTTGGTTATTCCCCAAAAAACGTCATTCCCAAAAAAACGGTGTCCCAATTAAGCGGAATCCACTGTATTTCTAAAGAGAAAAAAAGAAGGAGTCACTTAGCTAGATCAGAGTTCTCTCTATGCAGGTCTTCTAATCGGCTTATATACCGTGCTGAAAAATAAACATCGCAAACAATCGATACAAAAAACTTAATTTAAAGAATTGATGAAGTTAAAAATAGTCTTTTACACCCGCGGATGTGAAAGCAGCCCCGTAGCGTGAAAATTCTACAGGAGGGCCCAGGCATTTTACAGCAGGGGGGGCCAGGCAATAGCAGAAGGGGCCAGGTAATACATTTTACTAAGTAGAACAAATAAGCAGGGGGGCAGACAAAACGCAGGGGGGGCCCGGCCCCCTGCCCCACCCCCCGCACACCACGGGCCTGTGTGAAAGTATGTCCGCCGGTATCCCTCACACGTAGGTTCATTGAATCATTGGTTGTTTTTATCGAAAATAATATGTCTCTGTGCGCACCCCTTGCAAAAGCTTTCCCCCGTACCCATTGCCTGATTTAGACTTGATAAGGCCCTAAGTTAATTGAGTTATGTGCCCTTTTATATTATATATATCAGAACAAAATACTTAAGTATATTGGACAATTTTCGGGGGGGGGGCGGCTCTCAAGAAATTGGAGGCCCTAAGCTATAGCTTGGGTAGCTCATACGTCAATCCTGAACTGTCCATACCCCCCCCCCTTTGGGAACGCGTACAACCGGTTGAGAACCGCGGTTTTAACCGTTTTTTAAACAGTCGAGGGCCCCCTAGCCCCTAGAGAAAGGCTTATTTTGGGGCCCTGAGCCAAAACGCTCTCTTAGCCGCTACAAGATTTTATATCAGGGAGCTCAATAAGAGCCTCGACTCTTAAGTAATTTAGTCGTGGGCTCCTGACATTGGATTAGGTTGCCCTTCATTGTAGCTGGAAAAAAATAAAGTACAGACATGGGGGGGGGGGCACCAGACAGCGCCCTAGTTTGCCTAGCCATATGACGGTTCTGCAAGTACAATTAATCAACACTACCCAAGCCGAAAATAACATAATATAAAACGAACATCTACTCAATTGTGTGTATAATTCTAAGTATAGTTGTATGTAGGCCTATAACTGTATGCCTAACAGTAAGTATCAGAGCAAGTAATGGGTCAAATGGGTCGCAAAATTGGATGGGTCACATGGGTCAATGTTCCCTGACCCACGACCCATCCGTAGTCTCCGGCACATAATTACAGCACAACGTAACTGCATGCATCCTGAAACAGTTGAAACTTTGTCAGTCATTGTGCATGGCTACAGAGGAAAACTGTTGCAATAAGTTGAAATTAACCTTCAATAAAAAACTTTTTTTATCATTTTACTTTTTGTGTTTTAAATTTCTTAGCAGGGCGTGCACATAGCATATTTTTTTACTTTTAAACAATTTTAATATGTCCCATGTTAGTAGCATTCTTCAATGGGTCATGGGTCATATGGGTCATGGGTCAAGCGCAGTGACCCATTACTTGCTCTGGTAAGTATAAATGTATGTATAAATTGCATGTAAATTATTCACCAAGGCTGACGTTAAGTGATCCTAGATGGGTGATTTGCTCAGTGAAGTAAATTAGTACATAAAGTATTTAATGCGGACCTCCAAAAAAAGAAAAAGTGCGCTGGAGTTGAGATGTTTCCGCAAGCTATTGAACATCTCATACACAGAACACATAACAAACGAAGAGGTGCGCAATAAAATATCAGCTGCCATCGGCCCTCACGAAGACCTTACTATAGTCAAGAAGAGGAAACTGTGATGGTACGGACACGTTGCGAGATGTGAAGGTCTTGTAAAAACAATCATGCAAGGTACAACCAACGGAAGAAGGAAAAGAGGACAAAAGAAGAGATGGGAAGACAACATCAAAGAATGGACCGCCCTGTCGTTCGTCGACTCCCAAAAGGCAGCTCAGGACCGGAAAAAATGGCGGGAACTGGTTTTCAGTCAACAACAGTGCTCCAACGACCCACCCACGGGTTAAGGGATAAAGAAGAAGAAGAAGAAGATAGTATTTAAGTACAGTAAAAATGTGTGATGCTGGAGAACATGATTATAAACACACAAAAAATCGCGTTTAACAAGAACAATCTCACACCAGTGTAAAAATAAAAGAAAATTAATACAGTAATAAGTAACGAACCTAACTCAGTTTCTAGAGTGTGCATTTTTTCTAGCGCAGTGTCCAGAGAGTAATTGACATCAGCTGTGAAGATAATGTGCATACATTACAGACAATGCATTTTTTTTTTTTGCAGTTCTGACCATTCTATAGAATGTCGCTTACTTTTTTTTTAAACAATCTTTGAAATTTATCCATTGTTTCAATCTTTTATTTAGGGTGGTCGTGCGGTGTAGATCACTTGATGAGTGTCGACCGGAAGAGTACTGGGTTCGAACATCAGTGAGAACTTAGGGAATTTTTCAGGTCCTGGTGAAAGTCCCCAAAGTCCACCCATATTTAAACGGGTATCCGACTTTAATTTAAGGAAAGTAAAGGCGTTTGGGCGTCGTGCTAAACACACAAACCCCTTTATACGCAGAGGTTATTGAAACAGATGAAATTCTACACTTTGTCTGCCCCGATAATCCCTCTGGGGGTTAAGGGTAACTGTACTTTGTAAAAAAAAAAATGCCCGGATATTAAACAAAATGTCAAAATGTTCAGAATGGAGAAGGTCATTTTGACCTTTTCCCCCTTCCCCTCAAATCATAACGCTTTTTTTTTTACTATTCTTTATCATTACATTTCACACTTCAGCCCCCACCCCTAACCCCAAGGGGGTTACGTAATAAGCGAACGGTTTCTTAAGGTGAATCAAGAAATATTTCTGTATTCTACAACTGTGTGGAAAACGAATTATGTAGGACACCAATAGAACAATAGAATCTACGTACCTTTTCTTTCGATGTATTCCAGCACGTGCGGATAGCGTTCCTGCAATGACTGCAAAAAATGTTTGAAAGATTCACCTGGCCCAGAGCTCAGCAGTGCATGTAGTAGACAGTCATTTCTTTCATCCTTTGTGTGTCCATTCTTTATCTTCTCTCTTTCACTTAAAGCGATGACTGAATGTTGGTACAGGTAGTCCACTATATCAGTCGCCTCTAAATGGCTCTTTAGATACACGAAGTTACTTTGAATGCATTTCTCATCTTCTTGGTTTAGCAAACCGCGATACATTTTAAAACTGCAGGTGGTATAGTCCTGAACAGGGGGCAAAAATGTATTTTAGTATTTAATAGTCTAAGAGGTTCTCATGGATCAACTAATTTGTATTTAATAGTCTTAGCGGTTCTCATGGATCAACTAATTTGCATTTAATAGTCTTAGCGGTTCTCATGGATCAACTAATTTGTATTTAATAGTCTTAGCGACTCTCATGGATCAACTAATTTGTATTTAATTGTCTTAGCGGTTCTCGTGGATTAACTAAGGGGATGTCCAGGAACTTGAGTTAGGTCTTTTTCGTTACCTAAAATGTCTTATGCCCTTTGACGCAACAGTATGGGGAAAAAAAAGGGGTCAGAAGGGCCCGTGTTCTCCAAAGATTATTAATTGGTGGGTGGGAAGGAGGTGGGTACTTGCAATCGGCAGTTGAGCCCAGTCGCCCGCCCGACCCCTTTCTGTGAGTACATACACGGAATTAATTCCTCTTTTTTTTTTGTGAACCTGAGATTGAACTCAACTAGCCGATACGTTTCGTGGCCTTTCTGAGACACCTGAGATTGTCATGGATCGACTGTGAACGTTTATCCTCGCCCCCTCCCTCCAGAGACTCATCATTCGGCACGCTTAGGCCGTGATCTAGGGTTTCCCGATGAAATAAGGGGCCCCATAATATTAAGTAGTGTATACAAATTTAAAACAAAAATATTTTTTAATTTTTTTTCGAAATGGGGCCTCAAATTTGTGTTGGCCTAGGGCCCCTAAACGTGTAAATCCGGCTCTGGATTTGAGGAATTTTTTTTAGTAATGCAAAGCCCTTTTTTTAATATACATATATAAATATATATATATATATATACATATTTATTTTAGTATAAGAATATCTAAGCCCACTTTAAGAATAACTTTAAAAATCTAATTTAAATGACACACTAACAATTATAATAGCTTTGTTCCACGCTCTCTATCAACTTAATACTTACTTCATGCAAGGAGTGCTTCCAAAGTGGACATGCGCACTGCGCGGTTAGCTGTCGTCAGATTCGCAGAAATATTTCAAACAGAGGTCATGTACTTACCAAGTTGTATTGAAACTTCGATTGAAAAAATTATCAAATACCAGAACGGAGTAATGCTAATAGGCACACGGGTTATTGCCTTCGCTTAATCTTTGAATTTGAGGAACATTTTGAGTCGTTGAGTTGAATTTCATCAAACCAAACCGGTGTAGGCCTACAAAGTATAAAATACTGCAATGAATGACTTTTGGTCGCATTTAACAGTAGCTATAATAGTTGCTAGCATTCCCGAATACTATTTATAGATTGTATTGTTACTATGGCACACTTTTAGATAGACCCGGTAAATTGATCTCAACGGAATCCCCAAAATTATTTGTGATTTGTATTGATTACCACAAGTTAGTGTTCAATGGACGCAAGTTATTTATATGGCAGGAAGTAAGCCAAACAATTTGAGAATGTAACAGAATCATAAATCGTTGCTCATTCTTTTTTATTTTGGTCTTAGAAAGCAAAAGTTAGGTCCTTGAAAATATTATTTTAATATAATAGCAATCAGGGCGAATGTAGGGCCCTTGACAGACCCCCCAGGTACCCTGCCTGTTTATCAGAAGGATAATAGGACCATGCTCTTACATGGGTGATGTATACTCAAAGTTTCATTTACTTCTTAACCAAACGAGCATATTGCATCAAATTAATAAGACAAGCCTATTTCCATACGTGAAGTTTCAACAAATTATATTGACTTCTCAATCATCCAATCGCCGAGAGGTGTATTTGAGGAAACAAAATAAATGTGTAAATAAACTGTTTGAAAACATTAACTACCAAAACAATTCATTCAAATTTAAATTTTATTAATTCATAAATCAGGAAAGAATACAATGAATTTGAAAAAAAAGCATAAAATGAAGTCAGACGAGGAAAAAAAAAAATCTTTTCTTTAAAAAAAAATAAAGGAAAAAAAAAATACAAACAGCAGAATCACAAGCAGACGAGAAAAAAATGTTATACAGTGGTTGTATCCCCTTGTCTATTCAAACAAGTGACACAAAAACTTTCTAGTTAGTGAAGATAATTTACCGATGATTCATTTCTTCTTTAAATAATGATAAAACATTGAAGAGTTACATTTCTAAAAGAATAAATATAAATACACATACATTTTTAAAACATTACATTTGAAAAAAAAAATAAATATATAAAAGGCAATATACCTTTCATCTTGTACAAATTATGAACATTTACTGCTTAAGATAACAAAATTGATGTTTCTAATGATCTGATTGACATTATGTTCTGAAATACTATTTTTTTAAATATGTGTAAACCTTGATTTAATGACAAGAAATAATGATTATCTATTATGTAATACTGTTTTTTTTTTAAAAAAAAGTTCTCATTGGTAAAAAGGTTATGTATATTCTTACATTACAAAAAAATCTTTTTTTTTTTTAAAAAAGAAAAAAAAAAGTAAAACTCAAAGGCCATGTATATATTTTTAATTAATTTAGAAAAAAAAAAATATGGATAAGCACCTAATAAAATTTTTTATTTTAAATTTAGTTTTAACAATAGAGGTATGTTGCGTAAGGGGAGAACATTTTAATTTTAAATGCTACATATCAATGGGAAAAAAATAAAAATGATAATTTTAATTAATAAAAAAAAAAGATATGTTAAACAAAAAAAAAAAAAAAAAAAAAAAAAAAAATCAACTTTGGTACAACTGCACATTAAAAATTAATTATTCCGACTTAAAATAACAGATGGCACCAGAACAAATAAGCATAATGAACGAATGAACGTTAAAATAAGAATTGTTACCAAGTAATTACTATGTACAAAATTGAAGCCAATCCTATTTAAGTTAGAAATTATACGTACATTAATATATATATATATATATATATATATTTAGTCTACAATGTCGACCATGGTTGGATTAAATACAGTAAATATAAACAGAAGGGGGTGGGGGCAATATGTACAATTAAATGAAACAACAAAAACACCCAAAGAACAAGTGTTGCAGGTGAAATTAAATAATGGAAGTACTATGACAGGAGAGATGTTCAATAGTAGTGCCCCTATGTATGGGGGGGGGCCCATTACTACAGACAAAAAAAACTAGCCCAGTCGTGGACAAAACTATAGCCAGTTCATATTTAATTTATATTACTTCATATAAACACTACACCCATCTGATTTTGATCCAGCCCTTTCATCAAAAATTTGAGAGCCCATTGTTGCCCCGCGGCTCAAAAGGTTTGCCCACTCTTGAGCTAGCCTGTCACAAGCAAGATCCAGATAATAGATAAATTTTGACCTAAAAGCTATATAAGCTAGCAAGATCCTCCGGATCCCTGCTCACCCCTTTGTTTTTATTAAACTGTATTATTTAGAAAACACACCAAAGGAGGCCAAGCATGAGGCAGTTGAGAGCCGCATTCCGTTTTTTATTTTTTAAGTTTTCATGAGCCGCAACATATTTAACATGACTTCCTCAAGAATCGCTTTTTTTTTGCTATGAGTCGTAAATAATCACTCTTAAACCATATGGGGTGCGGAACACTAATCAGGAGCAACCATCGGGTACAGTGTTTTACTTTATTGAATAAGTGCATACGATTTATTAAAGCCTGTATGACTAGTTTATGCAGTTTTGTGTTATCTGGATCCAAAAATGTTAACCACTCAAGAGGGCTTTGACTAAAGGTGATAGTAGGTTATTGGTGTTTGAACTAATTTTTAAAAAAAAAAAAAAAAATTTTTTATCAAAATATTAGTTAAAAAAATAAATTAGATAATTAATCAGTTCAACCATATTCAGTGAAAATAAGTTAAGAAATAATATTTAAAAAAGAAAAATCAAATGATTTAAAGTGCCTCTGGGAGCAACACAAAACTAATTAAAGTGCCACATGCGGCTCTATAAGCCTCATTTGGTGTCCCCTGAAATATACCAACAGTAAAAATATTAACTTTCAAGCTTATCAACTTTTTTTTTTAAATTCAGCCCAAATTTTAAGTACCGTAGACTTTTAAAAAAAAAAACAATTATTTTTACCTTATATTGATAACAAAACCATAAGAGAAATAAAAAGATTCTATAATTGTAACCGAGTACAGGTTTCATCGTAACTGACATTCTCTCCACACATTTAGCTGTTTTATATTTTTTAACAACTTCTTGTGAAAAAATAATATAATCAAACAAAAACTGCTAACATGTTGCATGAGATACACATACAAAATGAATAATTAGCTAATAAAAATAATACAAGTTTAAATTGTACATACAGAGAAATATCGGCTCAAATCATCTGCCTCAAAAACTGGTTCTTATTGATCAAAAGCTAAAATTTTGTTAACTTCTCTAACTGAAGAGGTTTTTTTTTTTTAAACTGACATACCAGGGGAAGGAAGGAGAGGAAGGGTTATCTTATTGATGAATTCACGAAAAAAAAATTCAGTTCAACATTTTTCCTACTTGAGAATGTTATTTTCCTGTTTAAAAATGAATCTTTCTATTTTATCATAATTTTTTTAGCCAAAATCGCAGTTGTTACTAAATTTATATAAGTTGCACTGTCTGGGGATCGACAGCAAAAGCGTTCGGGAAAATTATGGCAGGTTCCTTGGTTAATGAACAATGCTTGGACATCTTCATAAAAATTATTGTTAACTCATGCATAAATTAGTGCATTTTAAATAAAAACCTCAAAAATATTTCTTTTTCATGTGGTGTATAAAAAATATTTCTAACATCTGTTTCCATTGTACTGGAAAGAGCAACTGATTTAAAATATAGCAACAACTGCCTCCAATGGTCTTAGAGACATTACTGAGTCCATTGTAGGATTACAAACGAAAGCTATGAGGCGGCTGTTATTGCTATTCATTTGAACCAATGTTTAATCCATGGTGTATCATCCACATTTGGCCTATTTTATTAACTTCAATCCTTAACAGCACATTTAAAGGCTGAAATTTAAATATTTCATTTCAAAGAATAATTATTGAGTGCTAAGATTATAATGTGCAACTTGAAATTCAGGACATAACAAAAAAAAAAAAGAAATTCTAAAATGTAATTAATGTTCGGTAAATTTAATTTAATTTTTTATTAAATTATAATACTAAATGAAGCCAATGTGCACAGGACAGAATTTAAGGGTCAAGGGTCATGGACAAAAAATGCAAGCCATTTTCTATATAAAACCCTGATTTTTACTTTTTGGTTTGAGATTAAGTAACAAAAACTACAAGATGATGTAAAGAAAAAAAAAAAAATATATATATATATATATAGCTAACAAATTTTTCATTGCAGTGACTGCCTCAAGAGATTCAAATATCAGAAATTTAATCTGGTTATTCCAGCCACAGCATACATGATGCACTACATCATTTAAATAAGGTTTCATTTTTCAAACATTAAAATAATATTTTTAAATTTTAAAAAAAATGTGCACATACCTACATTAATAAACCTATGAACATTTTTTTTTGCAAGAAAATAAAATGAGAGACCATTCAATTACTTCTATAACTGTGTTTTTGTTTTTAATTTTTAGAAATTTAAAATAAAAGCTAAAACAAATTATGGACAGAAAAGAAAATTATTGCATAGTCAGTGATAGGAAAGGGGAGATAAAGAGTGTGAATGAGAAGATATAGTCAGTGATGGGAAAGGGGAGATAAAGAGTGTGAATGAGAAGATATAGTAGTCAGTGATAGGAAAGGGGAGATAAAGAGTGTGAATGAGAAGATATAGTAGTCAGTGATAGGAAAGGGGAGATAAAAGAGTGTGAATGAGTAGATATGGGCAGTTAAGACTGTTTACTTTTCTGCTGTGCAAATTGAATTTTTTTTTTCCTTCTGAACTTGGGTGGCAATCTATCAACATACTAAACATAGTAAAAAAAAAATATTTAGGAATGATATTACACAGTACATAGTAATGTTTATTTTTAAACACACTTAGATACATATATATATATACACAGTTAAAAGTAGACTGTATGTGTGTTTATTTAAACAACAGCCATACATCGTTTATGTTTCTGAAAAAAATTTCTTAATACCCTTAGTAACAACTGTTAAAAATAATGGTATCACTATCTGAATAAGACAACATTAAACAGAAAAAAAAAAATGTTTTGGTATTTTTAAAAAAAAATTCACAGCACTGTAATTGTAATAAATTAAGAACATTTTTATGCTGTTGTGAAATATTGAAAACAGTAACGCACGCATACTTTATGATTGTAATCATCTATGTATGCAATGACAAAGAATCGTAATAATAAGACTTAGTTCATAATTCTAACCAGGATTAAAGGTCAGTTCATAAAAAAACTTTGGGGAAAGATTAAAAATGAAATGATAACAATGAGGTACAATAGTTTCACAAGTTTTAGTTTACAATTTTTTTTTAAAGGTCAGTTATTGCTTAAAAAAAAATTACAATTTTGATGAGGTCCAATTGTTAATTAAATTTTAATTTATGATAAAAGAAAGTTAATATCTGAATAACATTTTTTTACAGAGAAAACAAAATTAACTGATTACGATGAGGTCCAACAGTTTATCAGTTTTTACTTCTAGTGCAGAATAAAAATTGGCTAAAACCAAAAGAAAAATTTTTCTAAGAGAAAAAGTAACAACAGAATGATTACGATGAGGTCCACCAGTTTACAAAGTGATCAGAGGATGGAAAGTGTCAAATTATACAGCCTATCACATGAGAGCAGAATAAGAAATTGAGGGGAAAAAAAAAGACAATTTAGTTAATGAATGATTACTGCAAAACGAGTCTTACATGAAATAAAATGTAAAGCAAAAGTCATTAATAAAGGAAAGTTAAAATAAGGAGTAGAAACAGTACAGTAAACTGACAAGCCAAAATACTATCTAGATGCTTTTAACAAAAATGTTCTAAAATTATTTTTTTAATTTGTGAACTAATCTGAAGGCTTACAATAAATCTGATAACATGATGATGACAATTAATGTAAATTAATACATTTTTTTTTTTATATTTTGTTTTAGTTTACCAATAATTTTTTTGTGAGTACACAATTTGTGTTTGCTCAAAAATGAGAAAAATAAGTAACACACGCAGGTAACTATATACATTTACATTCAGAATACACATGTATATATTATGTAGATTTGAAAATACAATGATTAAAAAAAATAATTTTATAATATACACAAAATAAAAATATTATCACATACAATTAATATATATTTTAAACTGTACAGGGGATAACATAACAAATTTCTATTCAAATTGCTTTAAATTGAAACTAAATTTTTTAAAATAGAAAAAAAAAATATAATCAGTTTAATCAATGACTTCTTAAATTCCAATAATATATATAAATATATATTTATTCATTCATGTATAACATTATTTTAACAACATTTTATTGAATGCGAGAACAAAAATAACTACATGAACTGAGACAAAATTGTTTTTCGTGTCTTTTCACGTCTTTCACTTTCAACAGAGACTGCAGAGTTGAGCAAGCTTATGGTGAGAATACATGCAAGTCAAAGGAATACGTTTGAAAAAAAAAAAAATCAAATACATTACAACACAATGTCAACTACTTTGAAGAAAGGGAACATGTCCGTGTTAGCCATAATAATTTCTTTCCTAAGATGAGCTGCCGCCTCTGATTTATCAAAGGATGAAAGAATATGTACCACAGACCCTGGACTTGACTTGTCTAAGACGATTTGCTAGGAAGCCAGAAAGGTGAATGACACTGCTGATGATTTTAACCTCTATGAATGTTACATTCAGGATCAGGTTTACTAATTCAGCTCCACTGAGCCGCAGAAGAGTAAGTTGATTAATACTGGCGAGACAATGTTCTACAACTGACAGCATGACTGTTTTTGTTAAGGCCTCTAGAGGCTTATACTTTCACAACCCAAACTCTTCAGTATACTACCAACCGCCCCCCACCCACCCACCCCCCCGTTTGGGAAAGAGAATAAAGAACCTTGCTCATATAAACCAAACACATTTTTTTGAGGAAATATTTTTTTTTTTTAAAAACTTGATCTATAAGTTGAATGGACATAAAAAGATTCTGAGTCTCATAAAGCATTATAGTTCTTGAAATCATATGCTAACTTTGGAACAAAAGATTTCTAGAGATAAAAAGAAAATTATGAGACTGACAATAAAAAAAAGGGCTAATTTCTACCTTAATTTCATAATTAGTGCTTAACTAACTTTGGAACAAAAGATTTCTAGAGATAAAAAAGAAAATTATGAGACTGACAATTAAAAAAAAAAGGGCTCATTTCTACCTTAATTTCATAATCAGTGCTTAAAATACATGAGCAAAAAGTGATGCGGCTGATAGCAGATTATCTGCTTCATTTGAAACTCAATGAGGCAGAAACAAATTACTTTTTACAGCATCACAGAAGACATGCCGAAAAGAAGATAACTTGAAACATCAATAATTGTTCAATTTGGGTAACATTTTAAAACAATATTTTACCAGATTGCTCTTTAAAAAAAAAAAAAAATTAAAAAAAAAAAGATTTATTTGGCCCCCAGCATTCAGATAATAAATAATAGGCAAATTTAATCATGGCTGATGGTGAACCAAAGAAATTAAATACATGCTTTGTTATGACCTTAATCATTTTTGATACAATCAGCTTATCTTCATAAAATAAATGACCAAAAAGCTTTACTGAAGGGAAAACAAATTGAGGATTTGCCTAAGTGAATAGATTTAGATTTTTCCTATTGAAAATTATAAGCCATTCATAAAAAAAATTTACGTCCAAATGTAAAAAATATTATAAAATAACAACAATTGGTTTTTCTATTAAAAAAAAATGTAAGGTTCTTTTAGAAAAATCACAATATACCTTTTTAAATATTGAGCTATCAACTAAACATGTTAACTATTTCCAGTGGCATAAATAGGGTGGAGTCCGCCTCAGGTGGCCAGAGGATTGGGGTACTTAGTGTGTGCAGTGCTGTGATACCTCAGGATACAAACTTAATCCGTATGAAACTGTTCGATTTCCAAATCACTTAAGTTTCAAAACTTTTTTTTGTTTCCCCCTTTAAAAAAAAAAAACGATTAAAATGAATTGCAGAAAATTGGTAACTAGGGCCAGACCGTTTGCAGATTTCCAAGGGCAGACCCGTTAAAAGTTCAGGGCGGTCACCACACAACTGTCACTCACTAAGGCTATCGCACTGGAATATATTTTAATGACATCTGTATTTAAATGGTGAACGACCCAAGTTGTTTGTCTATTAAAAAAAAAAAAAAATCAATGAAGAAACTTTTAGCATAAAATACAAGGGAGATAACCATATTAAGACCAGATACTAAACCAAAGAAATAACACCACAGAAGTTCAAATTTAAAAAAAATGTACTCACAGGCATTTTAATAAATCTATTTATGTTTCCCCAGTTATTTGATATTTTAAGGCATTCGGATTTATAAAGGGGGCAGCTTTTCTTTTTTTTTTTAAAAAGTCTGCCCCGGGTAGCACAAACGCTATTTACGCCACTGACTACAACACAAGACTGTTTTTTTTCATTCTCCAGAAACAAATAAAAAACTTAAAAATATTTGTGAAGCGAAAAAAAAAAAATAAAACAGCAGTTGATCCTAGAAAGGATTAGTCAAATAGTTTTGTGCATTTAAAAATAAATTAAAAAAAAAAAATTGTTCCAGTATGTATTATCAGATCCATCTTAAGACTTTTCCATTTAAAAAATTAAAAAAAAAAACAAGAAACTGCTAATAACAAAATGATTAAATAATTTCTAGCGTTAAAGTTATTACAACAAAGTACTCATAACAGAGCAAATCGTTTAAAAAGGAGTAATGCACGGGAGCTGGTTTCCATTTTACATTGATTTACACAAAAATGTACAGGACTTCAGCAGAAAAACCAAGTGCCGGTTGAAAATAAAAAATTATTTCACCAAATAAATTACATGAACGGAAAAAAAATCAAATACAAACAACTCTAAGGTGGCTTAACTGAAATATGTCCCCTTGTTCCTTATCTTCACAAAACTACTCAACGCTGTCTTGAAAAGAAAACAAAAACATTTCTCGCTGCCACAAAAATTAGATGAAAGAATCTGGTTCTAAATGCAAATCTTATGGTGGGAGTAAGGTATGTAGACGGTATCTGTCTCGAATTTGAGGTCGGACATCTTGTTTCTAAAAAAAAAAAAAGGAAAGTGGAAAGGTCATTGGTTTACAGCAACCCCACAAATTAAATTTGTTTTCTGATGAAAATATCTTTGATAGATATCTTTGGTATAGGAATATTGCCCATATTCTGGGTCACTGGTTCACTTGATGAAGTGATCTAATTAATTTTTGCACTGTGATATTTCTTTTTCACTTATCATTTATCAAAAGGTTTATTCCAACTATAAATCATAACTTCGTTATCTCTATTTGACCCGGCCTGTTCATTCTGACACTTTGATGATACAAACTAGTTAAAGTGTTCTGGTCAAAAGGTTCTTAACGAATTTATTCCATTGCATCATGAATATTTCAAGGGGACACGTTTCATTTCTCTTCCTATTTTTTAAAACAAAACAAACTGCCTACCTTGACCCTTAGCTCCTCCAGGAAAGGGAGAATCTTTAACAACTCCTTGTCATCACGATTTACAAACCAGCTTTCAATAGGTATTCCATTGTCAAGCTGAATAAAAAAAAAATTTGCCAGCAATGAGAAAATGAAGTAAAGAATGGGTGAACTTACAATCAGCATAAAATCGACTACGCTGACTTGGAAAAACAAATAATTTTATGAGAAAGATAATTAATTCATTTAACTACTGAAATATAAGCCTGCTGAAATTTTCTTTCAAAGTAGTTTGTTTTTTTTTAAAAAAAGAAGAAGCTGTGGGACTTGCTAGTAATGTGGGTTCTGAACTTCATTTATAGTTTGCAAAAGAAAATAAAGTTATCTGTTTCAATAAAAAAGGTTTAACAGTAAACGAAACAAAGACTCAATACATGCACATAGAAAGAATGGAAAACAACAGAGTTCCAAAAGCAATATATATATAAGGCAACACCCAATGAGAAAAGGCCTAAGGGCAGACTCAAGCAGCAGATGGTTAGAGGAAGTTGGAAAAAGACCTTAAAGCCATAGGAGTGAGAGAGTGGAGGAAGAAGATTATGGATCGGGAAAAGAAGAGAAGTGTAGTATGGCAGGCCAGGGCCCTAAATGGACTGTAGAGCCAAAGGAAGAAGAAGAAGTTTCAATAAAAATGTTAAGCTAAATGCAAAACTGTTACAAGCCTTGCAGAAATACATTTCATGATGCCTTTCTAGTCCCTTTTATCTATCAATAATTAACTATAGTTAGTTGTCGAATAGAGGTCAAGTTGTCACCAAACAGGTGAACGGCTATAGCTTTGATGAAGTTATTTGAAACAACATTTTAGGTTACGTATCAATTTAAATGGAAATATCGTAATAATATTTTTCATACAACTTAAACATTTTTTTGAAGCAATTTATATGATGGAGCGTAAATATAATTTAACAATGGGGGATAAGTAAATTGTAAGTTGAATATGATAATGTGCGGTTCTCCTTCCAATGGGATTAACTACAGGTAGCGAAAAATTACAGAGATGGCTGAACATGTTTAATGACATTTAAACCCAAACCTAAAATTTAAATCTTCTTTAGATAGGGTTTGAAAGCCGATACAATGGGCTATGTGAGTCCTAAGCTTAAACGTAGTTCATTAGTCATAGTGGATTTAATTAAAAAAAAAACATACTAGAAAAATTTACCACAAATTCCAGATCCAACGCTTTCTATTATAAACATAGCATTAAACTCTTTGAAAAAAAAACCCAACAAAATACTGCAATTATAATTAAAAATAAATAATTTTAATTCATATATAGAAGCTGCCATGTTGTTTTTTTGTTGTTTTTTTTTTACAATTTTTAAAGAGGTAGTTCAATTGACAGTAAACATGGATTACATTGGTTTCAATTTAACCAATGAATGCCTTTAGAGGGTACTAATATCATTTAACTTGAATTATTTAAAAATAGTGCAGGTGAAAGTAAGATGATGGAATGTTTGTGCGAAAGTTGATAAGTCTCTCAAAGTGTTTTACCATACTAAGTTTAGAGTATTTTTCAGTACAATGTGCCAATCTACATATATATATATATATATATATATATCTGTTTTTATATATATATATATATATATATATATATATATATATATCTGTTTTTATCACTTAAGTTTTTCGTATTTTTCAAAGATTGGATTATTATTGATCTCTTTTAAAAAATTTGAATTCTTCATTTCTTTTGTTTTGATTTAATTCGGCACTGGCTGTTGTGCAGGCTTTTCTGCTAGTACATGTATTTAGTATAAGGTAAATTAAAAAATAGAATTAATAATATTTATCATAACTCTATTAAAAAAATTTTTTTTAAAAGAGAATGAAGTTAAATTAAATGAGACATAATCTATCAGTCTCCTCCAGAGGAAAATTGCTGAAAAAAAAACTGATGCAAGGGAGGTAAGTTTCCATGGAGTCAAATTGATTACAGAAAAAAGTAGCATTCAAAATGAGCCATTTTTTTTACATCTCACACACAAAATCTATCTGCTCTCCACACCAACCTGGTAGCCAAACGCCTGCGGAGAGTTGTCTATTATGACAGTTTTAGCCAGGTCGCGCCCAAGTATGGATAAATCTTTGATGTAGTAGCCGTTTACACATACACAGTGCTCTCTGAACAACCGGTGCCTGGAGATGAAACAAATACCAGAAACAAATTTAAACATCGTTTACAAATTTATTTTATATTTTTTTTATTATATATACTCCCAACTAAAACAAACCCTTTTTAATAATGTCTATTTCTTTCTCCTTGTTGCCAGTATCAGATAACAAAGAGTTTTTCAACGACAGAGCAGTCTTCATCATCAATCATGGGCTGGGGAAGGAAGGGGGGGGGGCTAACTGATTCACAAGTGATTTGGGAAACAACAGGGTAAAAACAACCAAGACGTGGGGTTGTGTGAGTATATAATATCACGGCAAACCTGATGGACTTAAGTGTTGGGGGGGGGGGGGGGGGAGGAACCTGAATTAAAATTCTCATAAAAATGATTTCAAGAGAGGGAGGGGAGGGAGGGTTTGTACCTGCTAATCTCATCAGTAACCCTTGGTTCTCAACAAAGATCGAACCCATATACTACGTGATAAATAAAAATTCTACAGTTGCACAAAAAAATGATTCTAGTGTCCTGAATGGGGCCACAGTGTCCACTTCATGAAAAGACACGTTAGGATTTATATGACCTACATCTAGATACCAGTGATTTATACCAAAACATGAAAAAATATATATTCATTTGCCATCAACTTACTAATGTCTACATTCTGCCAATACCGAACAATTTCTTTTTACTGAAGAGTGCTAGTAAAAAAAAATTACATTCTAAGATTTTATTTGTAAAAAGAAGGGATGCCATGAGCGAAGAGGGAAATTGCTGGTAAAAAAAATTTATATTCTAAGATTCTATTTGTAAAACGAAGGGATGCCATGATCGAAGAGGAAATTTTGTTTTTTACACCATGTTCCTTTAAGAAAGTGATTTGTTACGATAATTAATTAGATCATTTAGGAAGGAAAAAAAACAACTCAACGATTGTAGAACAACCAAATAAATTAAAAATTGTTAATGATTTAAGAATTTCTTAGGGACAAGAGAATACCAAGCCTACTTAATCAGTTTCTTCTCTGGGTCCAAAAGATTCATTAGTTTATCCGCGTAAACTTTCTTGGACGCTGTGAACAGGATCACTTCAAAGTGCTGGGAGACAGCTTCCAGGAACTCACGGAAGTATGGGCGTGTCCTGACGAACACCTAGCAAGATAAAATAGAAATATATGCAAAGAGGTAATCATGAATGAGACAATATGTTTTAAATGGTAAGCCAGTTATCTAATGATGTACATTAAAAAATGCTAGGTTACTTAGAACTTATTTTATATTTAAATATTTTACAATAATTTTGCTTGCTGATAACAACTGTTTTTACTATTTTATATATGTTGTCTGTATTTCCTGGCAGCCCAAGCAGGGTGATAAACATGGCTTATAATTTTAGTTGAATTTTTTTGTATATAAATTTTTTTTTTTTTTTTTTTCAATTTCTGACCTCATCTGAAGTGCACCCAAACTGTCAAAAAATTTACTAATTTATAAAAAAAAAACGTCAGAAAAACAGTTTATGTTCCTACACATCAAGGTTTGAAAGAGGTGTTTGCTGAATTCCATATATCAATGTTAGAATTTAAAAAAAAAATTTCATTGTTTTTTTTTTTTTGAACTCCACATAGGGGGAGACAACTTACTCTGTATGACACTTCTTGAAACAAAACCGGGAAAGAGAAAGCAGCGTCTTCTAGCTCTGTCAAACTACAGTGAACTAGGGTCTCATCCTAAATTAAAACAAAATTTTTAAAAATCAGGTTTGATAAATAATATGAACTGAAAGTAAACATTTTTAATATGAGATTGTTTTTATATTTGTTCAACTGGACCAATAGAAGATAACAAAACAGGACAAACAATAATAATAAATTTCAGAAATTTATAAAAGAGTAAAATACAGTGAAAATCTCCATCCATCCTACTATAGAAACTATATAAACATTTTATGGTTAATGCATAACGAAAGTAAGAATACTGTTTCCTGTTTAAAAATGAATGGACTCTTGTATGAGTCTCGATTCAATCATTATTTTTTTCATAATTCTCATAACATAAAGTAAATAGTTACATTGGCCTATTCATGAGAACCTCAAAAGTTGAACTTGTGGTAAATCTCCATGCAAACGTTTTGCTGGGCTCAGCTAGTGTGATCCAATGGACAAGTGTGATTTGTGAACAACTAATCTCAGAGCTTAGAATACTCATTACAAATTTGTTGAAGATTAAAGTCATTTTGTCTAGCCTGCCAATTATTAGTATGGACTCAATTGGTTTAATGAAAGGGAAGAGGGGAAAAAAAAAAGGACATTTTAAGTCCAATTTCTTACGTATTTTTTAATTCACTGCTGAGGAATTATTATTTTCCAGGCAATTAAAAAAAAAAATTCAACAAAATTGTGTGCTAATTATCCATATGCAATGACAATAGTTTGAAGGTTCCACGAAGAGAGAGAGAGGTACAATGAAGGCATCACAGCAATAATATAAAAAAAAAAAATAATCACTTCATTCTGACATACCAGATCTAGAACCAGTGAAAACTCGGGTGAACTCCTGGTCTTCAGTGGCAGTGCTGGGACTCTGGCTCTAAGTTCATCAGTGAGTGGGGGCAAGCTCCTGATGATGGTGTAGCTGTTGAGATAATGATAATCCTCAAATGAAACACTTCCCATTTAGTAACTTACCAGGGTGACAGTTTTATTTTACAGACAGGTAGGCAACAGAGCAATGATTACTCTAAAATTACCCTAACCCATGTGTAAAAAAAAAGTGACTGAAGTAATTTTTCTGTTATAAAAGTAAAGTTCCCTTAGCCCTACTGGGGCCATCGGGGCAGATAAAGTGTTTAATTCGTATCTTTCCGTAACTACGACATGGTTAGCGCAGGGCCCAGCCGCCTTTACTTCCCCAACTTAAAGTCAGGACTCCCTTGGTTCTCAGCAAAGACTGAACCCATTACTCTAAGCAGCCCCGTAGCCAAGGGGGGGGGGGGGGGGCACTGGGGGGGGGGTCCCCCCCCTGCTAGGTGTGGAGTGCCCGCCTGCTTAAAAAGAAGAAAAAGAGGAAAAAATAAAGAAAAAGTAACTAAAATGAGAAAGTTCCCCCTTGCTGGGTGTTGGTGCCCCCCTGCTTACTTTGACCTGGCTATGGGCCTGACTCTAAGGCCAATAGTCAATCGTCTACACCGCTCAGCTGACTGTCCCCCATTTACTGGAATAATAGTGTCAACTTTTTGCATACCATTTCATATTTAATGAAAGCACTGAAACTCATTTTGGTACATTTTATGCCACTGAATACATCAAATATCTGACAAGTTAAATAAGCCCAAGTTGTGAACATTCTAGGAAATCTGTGCTCTGCTGTATACAAAGTATAGTTCAGTGCTATCCACATTAATAAGACAATACACAACAAGAATAACACTGACGATTTTTTTTTTTTTTTTGCATCTTCTCAAAACTAAATAAAATGTCATTTCTCATCTATAAATTTCAAATAAATAGTGAAATATATGACACGATGGTTCAAGAGAATGCCGACAACATAATATTTATAAAAGTTTACTGGTTTTTTTTCTCTTAATGGGTTTACAACCTTATTTAGCCGTTTCCGGTTAACCTTTAACTGGCTTCAAAAGACCCCCCCTCCCCGCCCCAACCAATAGACAATTTCAACACTTACGGATCCTGTAATTCTGTGTCCCACTCATAACCTTCCTCTGTGCCTTCCCCCTCCTCTTCGGTGCTGAAACTACTACAGTCTGTCTGGGTCTCCATCGCAGCCTCCCCGGTGCAGCAGCCCACGCTGTGGAACGTGGGCGAGTTGCTGTTCATGCCGTGGTGCGGGTGGTAGTGGTGGCTCATTCCATCGACAGCGGCACTGTTGCTGATGGTGGCTGTTGAGGTGATGCTGCAGCTGGCGGCACCTGCGGCCGTGTTGGCGGCCATGTGAAAGTGGTTGCTGGTGTGGCAGATGATTTGTGAAGTGGTCGCAGAGCTGTGGGTATTGCTGCTGCTGCTGTTGTTGTTGTTCTCCTCGGCCAACAAGGGCTCCTTGCAATCAGCACTCACCGTGACATCTATAGTTGGGTCTTCATTTTCTTTACCTGGCCAAAAAAAAAAAAAAAAATCCCTTTTATTTACGTGGCTAAAATATTTTTAAAAAACCAGAATCAAAATAAAAATTCATGAATCTTTTGTCTTTAGTCGCTTTCATTTTCTAAAACAGAAGGCTAATAGGGGAGATGGTGGACTATGGGCACATTCAATGTTAAGCAGGTTACATCAGACCTCTATATGGCTGCCAGCCCAATAATTTTCCCAAATGGGCTGAGAAAAAGTAAATAAATAAAAAGATTCAAAGCTAATCCATGATTTTTAAAAATTGTCCAAAAATATTTACATTATTACTTGGGCAATCTTAGCAAAAAAAAAAAATTTCTATAATCATCTAAAAGTGGGTTACCTTTTCCCAAAAGACAGAATATCCAAAGCATTGTAAGACAAAGGGAAGCAGGTATGCTTTAGCACATCATTAGATAAATCTCCCTAACTCAGCAAAGAACTGTGTAATATTTATTCATCTAACATTTTTTTTACTAAAGAAATATGAACTGATTTTTTCCCTGTTTCTACTAAAGTTACTGACGATCGAAGTGTTTTGTTAATTGTAAAACTTTCCTTTAGTTCTTGATTAAATAAAAAGTTTGTCCTAAAATAAAACCTCAAAAAATCTCCATTTCTGCTGTGCCTATTCCACAACATCAAATTACTGTGGGCCAATGTCTCATCTAGACAGCAAGGTGCAAAGTTAATTATTTTTGCTGGCCAATGAATCCCCAGCCAGCCCCCATGCTAATTAGGAAATCGATGACAGCTACCGAATTAGTTTTTTTAACACTGTAGCATCTTAAAAAACAGCAACACAGAAATGTTGAGAAAATAATACAAAAGCCGTACTGGACATGGTGCTTTCAATGACAGTCTCTATCATAACATCATCCAAGTCCAACACTCGAGCGATTGCTTCTAAATCTGTCACCGTACTGCTACACTCTGCATCTGGAACAAGGAAACGGAGATGAAACAAAGCTGAGTCTGTTTAGAGAAGATTAATCTTATCAATATTATTACGATATGAGCTTTTTCATTTCCTTAACAATTTAAAACAACGCCTGTCTAAACTTAGCATCTAAACTGGCGTATTTTTTGTTAATTACCTGTATGAGCGTGAAAAGGTGGATAGAGTGGTGAGAACAGAGATCCTAGCACTGTCGATCCGGCTTGGACTCAAACTGTTCAGATCCGCTGTTTCGATTTTTTTTTGCTCTTGGGCTTGCGACCTAGGAAATTATCAGATTACATGATAAAAACTTTTTCCGACTTTCGTCCCAGTGTGATATCACGCTTAACAAAAACAGTTTATTTTTAGAATTATATAGGCAGGGCAACAAAATACAAAGAAAATGGGTAAATGTTACATTTTCTGCATGCACAAATTCAAGATATTATTAGCTTCAAATAATCTTAGATAATATTAAATTCAATGAGTGCATTAATGGAGACTAAAATTATGGAATGATTATGAAAATAATATCTTTGAACTAAATATTTCACAGAATTTAACAATAAAATTTATAAGCAGGCATGGGTCAACTACAAACCACTGGCCAATTACAGGCTGTTTTATCCAACCTGCAACTCCCCCCCAACTTCGTTTCTATCAATGACATTGACTTTTATTGCACATCAATTTATATAAACACTCCATCCATCTGCTCATGATCGGGCCTTTCCTTCGAATTTAGTAAAACCCACAGCAGCAAGTAGTTCAAAGTATTTACCCACACCTGTTGCTACCTAGAAAATATAGACTGAGTCAAATGACTGCAGAAGTTTAATTTTTTTTTTACTACTGATCATTTTCATCTAAATAATTTTCATTTCAGCCAGTTCATCGTTTTTTCTTCTTGATAATATGTATCATTATTTCCCATAATTACAAGATGTCTAATCATACCATGGAAAACGTGTTATTTGTAAAAGGCATACAGAGTCTATATATTGTCTTTAAAAATTTAACATAATAGCTAAAATGAGCATCTGAAATTATAGTGCCTACCTTTCGTCGACGCCAGGATGCGGTGAGGACGTAATCAGGTCAATGTTCTCGTTTAATGACATGCCACAATTAGTATTGACGCTGACCATTTTGACCACTGGTGTGGTGGTTCTCTCTTTTCGCACTTTTCTGCTCTGTGTCAAAGCCTGCTTTGGCTGAAGAATTATGCATTTAATATATAGTACACATTAAAAGTATTCCAAAGATGTAGATTACAACTATTATACAACAGCTAATTAAACAACAAGAATATTTCAAAATTAATAACTGTGTCTGGATAACAAATAAAGTGTTATCTATGGACTAGCAGGGCTCACAGATATTTTTTTATAAAATTTAAAACACAATTTCTTAAATTTAACAACTTTTCCAACTTTCCCAGATGTTAAATTGCAATCGATATGTGCCAAGTGAATGTCTGTAGATTACGATACCTTAAAAACTTAGGCATAAAGGAAGATTGCTTTGGTATAAAGCCCAAACCTCGTTAATACATAGACAGCCTCTCTTCAGCACAATCTGTATTCTGTGGGCTTTGGGTTCGAAGCCCAGCAGTGACTGTGATCTCACGACCTACCAGTTGGGTCATTTATAACTTACCATGGATTGTTTCTCCCTGCATTTAGCAGTATTCATCAAAGCGTTTCTTCCTGCCTTGCTGGGGGTGGTGGGGGTGGTTCTCGTCTTGCACTCTTGATCGAAGTTGGAGGAGACCATTTCATCTGTCTTGGAAGCGGAGTTACATGGCTAGGCGTACATCAACTGCTCAGGAAAAAAAAAGACTGAGATGTATATACAAATTGTGTTGGGTAGGTGATATGTGAGCAAAAGAAAGTCAACTTGGTATGCACTCACTGTGATCTATTCCAAGAGAGCTACCTTTAAAAAAAAAAAGCTGTGTACATGCATAACTAGGGAGAGACTGGTCAAAGAAAGTCCCCGGGCCCCAGCTTGGCCCGGGGCCCCGAAACATTTTTACATTAAATATTAAGTATATCATCTTATGTCATGATGTCGACTGTCAATATGCAGGGGCCCCAAAAGGAGGCCAAGCCTCCAAAATCCCCTAGGTTCGTCACTGGCTCTGTACATATAATGTATGGTGATCCAGACCAAGACATAGAGTGTAGATATAAACAAATAGCGATCTGGACACCATATAAACATAACATACAGAACAAGCGAGATTCCAATGTTGACAACATGGCCGTAAACGTTGCCATGGTAACAGCTTTAAGAGAATGGCTATATACAGCAACAGGATGGATAGGCAATCGCCAGCCTTTTAAACAAATATTAGCGGTCTTCATAAATGCAACAAGAAATAGTGTTGGGCGGCTTTAACCAGTCACATTTGTGCATACTGACGTAATAGGAATCACACACATTGGCAACTTGATTTTTTTCATCCAAGAATCCCACTAATAGCAATCCTCGGTTTAGCACACTTTTTACAAAATAAGCAGGGCTCATAATAGTCATTGGGACGGATGGCCGAGTTGTGTAAGTTACTCGACTGTCGACCTGAGAGTCCTGGGTTCGATCCTTGATGAGAACCATGGGAATTTGTCAAGGTGAAATTTGTTTTGAAATTGGCCTGCCAGTCACTAGCTCTAATACCGTTTACCCAAGAGGCGTAGCTAGGGGCGAGGGGGTACATATGTCCCCCGGGCGGCGAGGTTCAGGGGCGCCAAATGGTATATTTTCGAATGGGGGGACGCTAAAAGGTATTAAAAAGGTAAAATGCCCCGGGCGCAAGTTGCCTTGCCCCCCCTCGCTACGCCTCTGTGGGTACCTGACTTCCAGTGGCGCCGAGAGCCCGTGCTGGGGGCCCCAGGGCGGGACATCATTGCGGGTATAATGACAATAAGTCGTGAAAAAATTGACATGGTCGGGGCGGCCGGGCCCCCTTGCAGATGCGGGCCCCCTGGCAATGACCCTTTACCCCCTCTTGGCGTGCCTGCCTGACTTAAGTTGGCTTTATATATCGTAAGCTTTTATATATCTCTAATGGACGTTACCGGTATTGATCAAACGATGTACATGGATGCAGCCTTTAAAAAAGTACACTGTACACACTATTTACTAGTGTTATTGCACATAAAAAGACAACTGAAGAGTTTACCAATGAGAATTGTGTGTGTGTTCACGCGCGCGCTAAGGCGTGGTGTGTCAGATGACAACGAAAAAAAAATCTGGACAGCTTCAAAACAAACACATGCAGCACTGTTTTTAAAAAAAAACAACAACAAAGCACACACAACACACCCACACACACGGTGACGAAACCACTGGAGTTACAATCAAACAAACCAATATTGCTGTAACGTGAGATTCCAACTACCCCCTCCCCCTCCCGCTCTCACCTCCTTTCTCCTCTCAAGGTTTGTTTGTTTTTAGCTAGGTCGAAACGACCCAAGACGGCTAAGATAAAGCGTTTAAAAAATGGTTTGGGGGAAAACTAGAAGGCCCCGGCGGGACAGGGGAGGACACTAACACACACAACAATGCCGCGGATGGGGAGAAATGAAACGAAACCATGTAACCAGAAACCTTGTGAGTTAGCACTTTCCAAACCAAGTAAAATAAAAGCGACAGCAAGAAGAATGATTATGGGTGTCTATATTTGGGGGGGGAGAGTAATAAGCCGACTCCGTTTGAGGTCGGATGGTTGTTTGCTGTCGATCACATATAAAAATTTTATAATGTGGTGCGTCTGAAGAAGATTGAAAGAGAAAAGGAGTAAGTTTTCTACTTTGTCTTGATTAAAAAAAAACTGTGTCAAGGTCTTGACAAAAGACATTTCTTTCATAGCGCCAATCAGATTAAAAAAAAAATATGTATGTCAGTGCATGACGTGTTGGTGATGGGTCGGCAATGTTATTGCGACAGCCCCTATTGGATGTGTTTAACAGGTCTACGTGGCTAGTTAACACCATTTCCCCCTTAGCCTAAATGTGCTTTAAAATAAAATCATCTTTCCCTCCAGGAACAAGTTACAACTAGTTCGATCGACCTTTAACATTTTTTTCTCTTCACCCTCTCTCTCTCACACACACCACACCAACACGCACCAGACTCAGTGGGAGGTTTGAACATCAACACTATTTTTGTATTTCAGTGTCATCCCAGTTGCGCCCCCATCCACTTCCACTTTTTTTTGCACGCCCCTACGCCCACATCAACGCAAAACCAAAACATCTCACGCTCACCCCGCGCATGCCCAGCTGCACGACCAACACCCCCCCCCCTTTCCTCCCTACCACAATAACTCTGGGCGTCGCGACAACACTACGCAACCACCACCACGGCACGGTGAGGCGGTGGGAAAAGTGGTGCGATGATCCCGGTCAAGTTTTTCGAGTCATCATCGGCATCAACGGCGCGCGCGCGCACGGTGGCAGCCATTGTTTTCTAGACAACTGTGGCGCACCAAAGCCAAGAACATTTTCTAGCTTTAGCCACCATTATTTTTATTTTTTTTTAAATCTCACTCCAACATGTAAAGACAATCATTAACTTTTGTACTGAACTGTTGTTTGCTTTTTAAACTTTGTGATTTGAAAATGTTTTATGAAGATGTTGCCAAATATGAAAAAAGTTGACAAGAAGATGAAATGGTCGGTTTCAAGGTTCCCCCCTTGTCGCACAGCCAAGTGCGTGAACTCTTCCATATCGCGCCAGGGCTGGTGGTGACACGCGACATCGGCTACAGTGGCTACCGTCTAACTCCCCCTCCCCCGCCAACCTCAATAAATAGGTCATCACTACAACAACTATCGAAATTTTCACTATTCCGTCATGGGATGAAAACTCCATTTGTTATCTTCATCCAGACATGGCATCGCCAATAAGGAGGAAAAGCACCTCCCCCTATAAAAGGTAATACGGTAAAGAACTAAAAAGAAACCCGTACAAATGTCCGCTTGTTGCAATCAGCTGCTACAATGTGTACCCAACCGGTTAAAACTAACTTACACGGTTCGCTGAAGACGTGAACACATTCGCAGCAGAACTTTGTATAATCGTTCGAAAGGGACCCTTTGAGCTGCCATTTGACATCATACGTTTGGCGCCTTCATAATGTGGACAAATATC